>CAWUFW010012762.1:0-520539 GCA_963921515.1 Calotriton arnoldi
CGCCCCTGGGTGAGGGTGGTAGTGGTGGTAGGCATCCAGCCCCCCTGGGTGAGGGTGGTAGTAGTGGTGGGCATCCTGCCCCCTGGCTAAGGGTGGTAGTAGTGGTAGGCATCCAGCCCCCTGGCTAAGGGTGGTAGTAGTGGTGGGCATCCTGCCCCCTGGCTAAGGGTGGTAGTAGTGGTAGGCATCCTGCCACCCTGGCTAAGGGTGGTAGTAGTGGTAGGCATCCTGCCACCCCTGGGTGAGGGTGGTAGTAGTGGTAGGCATCCAGCCCCCCTGGGTGAGGGTGGTAGTAGTGGTGGGCATCCTGCCCCCTGGCTAAGGGTGGTAGTAGTGGTAGGCATCCAGCCCCCTGGCTAAGGGTGGTAGTAGTGGTGGGCATCCTGCCCCCTGGCTAAGGGTGGTAGTAGTGGTAGGCATCCTGCCCCCTGGCTAAGGGTGGTAGTAGTGGTAGGCATCCTGCCACCCTGGCTAAGGGTGGTAGTAGTGGTAGGCATCCTGCCCCCCCTGGGTGAGGGTGGTAGTAGTGGTAGGCATCCTGCCCCCCTGGTTGAGGGTGGTTGGCATCCAGCCCCCCTGGGTTGGGGTGGTGGCGCGCATTCAGGCCCCTGTGTGCATATGTGGCATTGGTGATGGGCATCCCGCCCCTATGGTGCTGCTGTTGCAAGTATATTCAGATTCCCAGTGTATGTGTGTGATGTGTCGTGTACGTGTTGTATGTGTTTTGTGGTTGGTGTCTGACTTACCTTCTGCGCCGTACGCGTCCGTGCCTGTTCCGGTAGTAGATGTAGAATATTGGTATGATCGGGACGAAGGGATTCATGGTTGGTTCGTGTCGTTCGTCCTTCTCGTTGCTTCGCGTCGTCCTCGCCGCTTGGCTTCGTCCTCGTCGCTTCGCTTCGTCCTCGTCGCTCCGCGTCGTCCTCGTCTGTGCTGTGTTCGTCTCGTAGCCGTGGATCGTGTTGTGGCGCGATTCGGAGCTTATGTGCGCCTCTCCCGGATGCTTTGACGTGCCGTGCGTAGCGACGGGTTCGGCGCGTACGGAAAGCGCATCGTACTTGTCCGGCCGGACGGGGCTGCATTTTCCTTCCGTGCGACTCGATTCGGCGTTTCCGGATTCGCCTCGGTCGGAGAACAGGACCTGGTTTGGGTGAGTACGGCTCGGCCGGAATTTTTGCTGTTGTGCGCATCGTACTTGCTCGTTCGGTGTGCTGTACGGATCGGTCGGGAAACTGGCTTTCGCATGGCTTTTTTCCCGACCGAATGGTATTGGGTGCGCCTCCGACCGAGATCGGAATCGGCCCCAAAGTCTTCCGCCATCCTATCCTACCTGCTTTTACTCTATCCATCAAACTCTAAATCGGGCCCTTAAATATCAACCTTCACAAATGTCATCTTCTTAATATCAACCTCCAAAACATTGTCTAAGGAGGAACATGTGGGATTAGGAATAGTAAATCTATACTTGCCTCTGTATGCTTACTTTGACTATATGTCAGTAGTCTGTTTTGTGGAGTTGACATATATGCAGATCAATATTCATCTCCCCAAAATTCAGACATACAACTATCTGGCTTTGGGATCGAATGCACAAAAATGTCGCCAGCCAGGTCCAGTGCAGACCTTTTTTGAAGTGCCAAACTTGTTCTGATCGGCTCTCTGCTTTACTATTGAAGGAAGAACATTACAGAGTGGGGGCTTGATCACAGTCAAGCTTGCAAAGACTAAGGTCCCCAAAACTGTTTGGCCCAGTAATCCAGCGTTCTGAAAATCTTAACCTGACCTCCTCCTGTTCTGAATTATTTCTCAGAACACGAAACATAACTTTTATAACATGTGTCCCTCCCACCTGAGTCAGAGCAGGGCCAAACTGGAGGAACCAAAAGCAGCCCTGGCCAAAATGCTCAAACCAGCCCCGCTCCCTTTGCCTTCTCATGCTATCTCTCTCTTTCCACCCATCGATTCTCTCTCTTCTTCTCTTCTCTCGGTCTTTTCCTTCTCAGAACGCTTTCACTCTGACTTCCTCCCCCCGTCTCCTTTTCTCTCTCTCTCTTGATGCCACCCCGTGCCTGTAGCAGTTAACAACAGGCAACTGGGGAAAGTGTCAGCGGCACCAGTGGTAGCTCTGGCCTCTCAAAACTGGCCTCGAGTGGAACAGAAGGTCTGTCCAGCCCTGAAACAGGATCCAAGCTGGGCACAGTGGCTTGACTGCTGACCGCCTACTGCTGAAGATACTGTCTGAAAACTAAAGAGCCCGCTCCTTGAGAAGACAGTGTAGGGGTACAGATGCACCTGCCTGGTCTTTCCCAGGCGCTACATATGTGGTATGAATAACAAGGACACTTAATGGTGCAGAGGTTAATATAGTGGCCAAGAGAGAATCACAGAACAATCGATAAAGTTTGGGTTAGCTGACAGTGAGAAAAGACGTGCTTATGCTGCTGCAGTAAATTACCCCGCTCCTTGGGGGAGCACCATATCCTATTCAATAGCTGTCCTAGATGAAGCCTTTCCCTCAAGTATGGTAGCCTGGGGTCAATAGGTGAAAAGAGTTATAGACCCATATAAAAGGTCCCTGGTTTTGGGAACAAGAAATGGTTGTGGCCTCTCATGATTGCTTTAACTTCCTTTGACCCTGAAGCCTTAGCAAACATTCCTGGAGGAAACCCCAACTAGGAGTGGGGTGAAACTGGATCCACAGTAGAGATTTCATAAGTGTTTTCCACATTCACTAAATGAATCATAGACTAAATTAATTATCTCGAACACAAATATTAATAGACATTTAAGTATACTGTACCAAAAGCAATACGCAGTTGTTTCATTGCCTATTGGGGGACAATTATTTAATTTACAAGCCTTTCGCAATGGTCTCTAAAGGGCTATGCCACATGTCTTAGCAATCCTGAAGATTTGTCCACCGTTCCAAATGGAGTCATAAAACCATATGGGCCATTCAGCAAATTTTCTACTTAGACCATGGTTCTAGAGATATAAGACTTTGAACGCTCCGGGGTAGGCTTTAAAGATTCCAGCCAATTTATTTGGACTGGCGCTGCCAGTGCAGTAAAAAACACAGTGTGAGCCAAACACCTTCAGCAACTGCTGACCAGTTAGGAGATACAAACCTAGTTTTTATCTCCCAGCTGTTACAGAGAGCCCAGAGAAACATACTTCTGAATGATTATTCATGTTCTTAGTTCTGATAACTATTGTGTTATATAGAATCCCAAGATGGTGTGGTGCAGCGGCCAGGGCAGCTGACTTCGGAGCACAGGGTTCACGGTTCAATCCCTGGCTCTGGCGGCAGCTCAGCTCAGCACCATGTGACTCTGGGCAATAGCTCACTTAATTTCCACTACGTCCCCCAGCGCCTTGAGACCCGTAAGGGTGAGTAGCTGCGCTATATAAAAACGGACTTATATTATTATTATTATTATAACCAACCACTAGAGTAAGCTTAAATTGTTCACCAGCATCTAACTAAAAGTCAAAAAATTAACAGAGTCTAGGCAAGCTATTTCAAGCAGCAGCAGTACCCAGGACGGTGTGGGGAGAGCGAGTAGAAGGAAAAGTACCAAACAGCTGATACTACTAATACACCCCCACCTGCCACAGGACATTGGTAAAAGGCCCAGCACCACAAATTATTTCTAAGTGGTATCATTTATTAAACCCCCTCCTCGCCTCCAAAAATTACAGAACTAATGGTTTGGGTTTTAGAGCTTAGCATTTCTCTAGTATTTGCAGCCTGATTTTTATTTATAAGTGTTATATACTATTTCCACTTTTGTGAACAAACACCTGACTTCACTCTAGCTTCCTTTCTTGGATATGAGGATTCACAGAAGGAGAGATAACTCTATTCTAGCAGTATGACAGGATAAAGTTGGTGCCACCATAGGAGGAAGAAGTATTATAGCAGTCAATATCTGAGTGTATGATTATACTGTGAAGGAGTGTACCTCGCCTGTGTGGGTAGCTATCGGAGGCATGTCGGCTAGTTAATGCTTTAAGTAGGGAGACCCAGACACAACTGTTCCTTTGTGCTCTCCTCCACGTACAACATGTTTTCTTCATTCATATAGCATATTTCTACCAAATGTAGGGATTTGCATCACTTGATGCTTCGTATCACTATTAGGGTTCTCTTTCACAAGGTTCTGGTGTTTCTCTTAACAACAGTCGCTGTGGCAGAGTTCATTGTGTCAACTATGTGCAGTGAGGGATCTGCACATTGATGTGTTTAATTATGATTTCTGTTCATTTAGAGAATCCATACAAATTGGCCCTTGCTAAAGTCTTTCAGGTGCTCGTTAGTCCCAGGTGCTTTGTGTATGTTGGCCAATGGTACAATGTAAGGACTAGGTCCTATTGTCTTTGAGAGCATTGGTACAATGTAAAGTGTTCTGTTATTGTAGGTATTAGTACAATGTAAGGAGCTCTTTTATTGTGGATATTGGTGTGTATGTGTGAATGTGAGATGTGATGCATTGTTTGGTGGATTTTTCAGGTATAAAACATTGGTATAGTACGGTTAGAAGGAGTGTGGTTTAGTCTCAGCGGTGGCTTCTCCGCTAAGGCGGAGGAGCGTCACCCCACTGCTTCAGTGCAAGCACAATACAAAAAATAAAATGATAATACACTCTGTTATTATCATTTTATTTTTTATATTGATCTTGTAGTTGAAGCAGTGGGGCAGGGCTCCCCGCATCATAGTGAGGAGAGGTGGCTGCACCTTATGTGCGCATGTAGGTTTGGCTGGCCCTCTAGGGTCGGTCAAACGTGCATGCGCACTTTGCATGTTCTCCACCCAGGCTGCATTACAGCCTCAGTGGATAACATGCCCAGGCTCCCATTCCCCGTCTGAGCGCCAAACCACAGCACTCAGACCAATCACAATGCTGCATTGCAGCGCTGTGATTGGTTGGGAGCCTGGGTGCTTGCTTTCTGATTCCTGTGTGGAGGAAAGGCGAGGGCTTGCGACTGGTGCGACGAGCAGGTAAGTTTCTTTTTTATTTTCAATTTGTTATTTAGCCCCAAACACATACCCCCCTGACCCTGATCACCATTCCCTACCAGCCGCTACTATTTAGTCTGTCAAATATGCTCTGTCAGTTCTTTGAGGGCTGTAGTTTGATGAATTGGCGAGGATGGCAGCACTCCGCCTTTTAGATGAATTTTGATACCATGTTGTGATTCTAACAGTGCAAATGGGATGTCAAAAGCAGTCTGATGTCCTTTTGGGGGGAATTGTGTATGTTAATTTGCATAACTGTCTGAAGAGTTTGTTTTCTTGTTGAGTTGGGCCATTGATTGAATAACTAGATGGGTTGTCGTGGTGTTTTGTTGTTATGCTGCTGGTGATATGTGAAGGGTGTGGTGTACTGTTAAGAAACATTAATTTCCTAATTGTGTAACTATTGTGCTGTTTTGTATGTCTAAGGTGTGGGATTGTTCTGTTGATTATCTGGGATATCAGTGTGTAAGTGCAGTTGGGGTGGCAATGCTTTGCCAGTAAGACGGCTCTGGTGCTGTGCTGTTAGAAGAAGGTTCTTGTGGCTACAGTTTTCTTGTCAATATGGGTATTCAAGGCTTTGATGCTGTGCTATGCTTGTGAAGTCCTGAGAAGATCTATCTTAATTGTTCTGTTGAGTCACTTTAATCTTTGCTTTTATCAGTAAATTTCAAGGATTTTTTAATATAAAATAATATTTTATTACCATATGTAATTATGCAAACCCCCTTCCGCACATGGCCTTTGGTTGGTCACAGCATGGGTTTGACCATAGGGCCTTGGCAAGCAGTCAGGGCCTGTGATCAACCCCTTGTGTGGGCAGCCAGACCCCTGCTGCATACGGCCTTCGGCTGTGCCTCTGCCCAACCCCCTATGGGCGACCAAACCACGCTACTTTTGGTCTCTCTCTGGAGCATGGGAACACACTGGCTCCTTAGAGACACCTGTGAAATCACAGCGCCATAAAAAATACTTTTCTTTTCAAAGGTTGGGGTTTCAGGGTATCGCTAATCTGCCCCCTTGTACGTTAATTGTCCTGTAATGGCGGACACAACATTTCCGTTTGTGTAGTGGCCAGTCAATCAGAGCGAGTGCTTTTGGGACTCACAGCATCCTCTCGCTCCCATGAGAGTGAGATGGCCAACAGGGAAAAAGGCCACCGTGGCCAATCAGTTTGCTCCATTATTTGAAGTTGCATGCCTGCTGAAATCTCGCAAGACTCTTGCATACCCAACCTTCCAGATATCTATACATTTTGAACTTTCATTCCTGAGACATTACTGAATGGAGTTACTGCAAATAACTTTAAAGATAAGGAGCCCCCTGCTACTGATAAGAAGTTCCTCTAGGCAGGGAAATACATACTGTGAAATTCCTAGGGCAACTTCAAACCCTAAAAACCAAAAAGAAAGTATACCCATGGGTCAATTTTTACGCCTGAGGCGTAATTGTACAAATTTACAAGACTATGACCTCAGAGCTGAAACCATGAAATTGAAATATATTAATTGAGGCTACCCCAGAAGACGAGTCAGAGAGGCATACAAAAGAGTTCGTTTTTATGATAGTGATAACTTATTACAAACTGTGATAAGGAACGAAGTGCCCAAACTAGTGTGTGTCACTAGGCACTCAGTCTTCAATGAAAAAATATGCCAGATTATCAATTCCCAATGGCATATACTTAATGTAAACAAAGAACCGAATACCATCTTACCGCGGCCTATGTATGTGCATAGACATAATAAAAACCTGAGAGACTTAGTGGTGCAGTCTAGAATCAAGACCAATCCTCTATTCGTACAAAAAACCATTGGTGGACAGAATGCAGTTACTGGTAATCATAAATGTTCCCAATGCAAAGCTTGCAACGGGACCATAATTACAGATACATATATATATCAAACTAAAGAAATAAAACTCAAAACTTTCACTAACTGTAAGACCAACAATGTCGTTTATCTGCTTCTTTGCCCCTGTGAGAAAGGCTATGTGGGCGAGACGTCACGGCAATTCTCCACACGACTGACAGAACATCGCTCTTCCATTAGAACCAACAAAACTGTAGCACCGTTGGTTAAACATTTCATAGAGAATGGCCATGCACCTAAAGACATCAGATGGTTGATTTTAGAAAAAATTGAGAACAAAACAGGTTTAGATTCAGAAGAGATTAGGAAACGCAGGGAAGTGTTCTGGATTTTTACACTTGACACACATATTCACGGATTGATTTTGGAAATACCGTGGGATCAAGCCCTACGTTACAACAGTGGCTAATTTAATTCTTTACTCGCATTTTTCCTGCCAATATTATCATCTATTTAATCCTGGGACTCTTCCACAATAGAGTGTGTGGGTATCAACTCTTAACAGGACATAATCTAACATTCAAATATGAAACATATATTCTGCTTTGGTCATCTTGAATATATCTTTTCAACGTGGATTTAAACAACCATCTCACGTTTGTTTCATAATACTGTGCGCTACTTTTAGTGTTTGATATAATGTTTTACATCTAATCAGATTGCTAATAACCATAAGATCTCTCTTCATTTAGTGCACACTGCACCTTGCCCCATGGAATTTCGTGTTTCTGACTCCTCTCTTGTATACTTACCAAGATGGCCGCCACTTTTCTCCTTTGAACCCATTCTTACTGAAACCCGATTTTTGATTCTGAACCTCTGTCACTACGCTATACTTTAAGACATTTGTAGTCTGTGCCCATAGCGTCATCCCTATTGAGTTTGTTATTTTTGCTATTAGTTTTTTCACCATTCATATGTTATATATTATGTATGGTTATTATACAAAAGTATATCATTTTCCATAACCCCGTTTATTAGGATGAGGGTCGCTTTAAAATGTTTCATTTACTCTAATTATATCGGGAGGATCTCAACTTCTTTTTTTCTCCCTCGTTTGTGCGCCTCCGTTTTTTCAACCTTTTTCTATATCTTCTTCCCATTTTCCTACACCCTTCTAAGATGGCCGCCATAGCGTTCTCTAACGTTTAGATGGCATCACGAGTTCGATTGCGATCACATGATCTCTCACATGGACTGCATCTGCACTTTAAAAGTGCATTATTCTTCCCGGCTTGTTTTTTCCATTCTTGGCCATCGGAGAAACAGACGCCACGCTGGGGAGACACTATCGTAATTTATGCCGTAGTGAATTGGATGCACCTTCTGCGCTGTGTAGCAACACGCAGGTTAGCGCCCCTCAGGGTTTTGTGACACAACATGTAAAAGTTGTACAAATGTACTGTTGAACCGCGATGTCGAGTTTCACCCGGCTCAGTCTATTTAGTCTGATTACGGTTCCTTCATTGGTGTTTACTTTCTAATTCTCAGTGATTTTGTGCTTGGAGTTTACCATATTAAGCGGGTATTGATCGAAAGTATGTGTTCTGTTAGCCAACCATATGTCATCATACCGATATAGATACCAGATATATACATAGACTCTCCGCATGACCCCATTACTATTAGGAAGGTGTCATGACTACTAAACTTTTAAAACTTCGTTCCTTAATAGTTAGGTCGGTTATAGTCAATTTTGACTAGCAAATGTACATATCGTGTCCATTCATATAAGGACTGTTTTCAAAACTAATATATAGTGTTACATTTACAGATGACACGCCATACCTTTCCATTTATCCGTGATTGAGATCACCAATTATGATCATTTGAGGTGCAGTCTACCATGAGCATTCCTGCATTATTGACACGGTAGACTTTTATACTGATACTAGCCCAAAACTTTTTTTTGCCTAAGACCTTATTATTCATATTTTTGTTGCTCAGTATTTTATCTGTTCGACTTTCAGGACATAGATTTTAAAATAAGAGAGAATACTGTCAAGTCTCTAGACTACCATTGACTGCGAACATTCACTGTTAATAGCGATCCATTTATCCTTTGGGTAAGCATGATTTATCCGTTCATTGCTCGATAAGTGTAATACACATTTGGTGCTTGGCGCTTTTCGGGTTCTTAAAGTTTCATTACCTTTTCTGGGTCTATATATTCTATCTATTGTATTCAGGATCATACACGAGGATAACATATTGTTCTGAGAAACAGTACGTTGGAATTTCTTTCCTTTTAACTTTTAGGCTACCTTGCCTATATTCTCTAGTAGGCTATACACATTTAACAACTGCAAGTGAGTGAGCACTTGTACTATTAAATTGTATTCCGAGGGTTTTAGAGTCACATATCTTTTCCATATTCCTCACAACTTGCCTGGGTGTTGGTTTCTATCCATTTCTGTGTAACCTACATGAAAGGCTTTTTAAATGTGGAGTTTCTCGTCATGAGAATTTTTAAATTGTAGGTTTGAGGCTAAAAGCCCATAATTGAGAGTAGTGACACTTTAAACATTTGTAATATTTATATTTACAGAGAATTTATAAGAAGGTGGCATTCCTGAAGAAGGCAGGTCTTTGCCGAAACGCGCGTAGAGATGATGACATGAAAACCACCCGAGAACTATAATCGCTACATGATAAAGATATAATATTCTGTTGCTGTCGTGTGTTTTTTCTTTGAAACCCTATTAGAACATTCAGTCGTGTTGATATAATTGAGACAACCATTAAATATATCATGTATATTATTATGTTCAAAAATATGCTGTCCCAAAAATTTGTCAATGTGAACATGTCAGATAACTGAATGATAAGTATGTATGAATAAATGGATGAATGTAGCATGTATGTGGTTTAATTATTTACTTCTCTGTTATGAATTTTATATATTGAACTAATACTAAGAAAAGAAAATAATATTTTTGTATCTTTCTATTTAAGAGTGCCAGCTTCTCTCTTTACAATTTTTTTGTTATTTTTTGATTTGAATACAGTTTGAAGTTGCCCTAGGAATTTCACAGTACGTTACTGCAAATAACAATAGCACGCTTTCCGGGTAAGATTTAGCTTTCTCCCAAATTTGGTGGAGTTCCGTTCAGCCATTTTTCTCTATCGCTGTCTAAAATTCCCTATGAAAAATGCACGGGGAAAACGCACTTTGGGACCCATCCTCTTTTTCTCAGCCCTCACTTGCTGGATCACCCTAAAACTTTCCAGGAAGGAGCAGCTGTAGATGAGACTTTTGTATGGAAAGTTTTGTGAAGATTTTTCAAAATGCATCAAAATTAATAGCAAACCAAAAAATCAGTCTCAAATCGAAACGTGGAACTAACTATAGCTACCCAGTGGCAACCACCACTGTATAATATATATGTATACATATGTATATATATATATATATATAAATATAATAACATTATAGTTAGGTATGGTATCAATATCCAAGGCCACTGGAATTATGTGGCATGGGAGCACCAAATTATGCAGCAAGATTGACTAAATTATGCGACAAGGAAAGGCACCAAAATGCGGCACATTTTTTGATAGTATTACTCCATTTTTTTGTAATTTTTACACATAGTAAAACTGTCTGGGAAAAGATTTCACCTCATTAGTGCCAATTTAATAACCAAATACATAAATAAGCAACTGAAAAATGGCCAGTTAACCTTTGTGAAGGGGGTTTCAATGCCCGTGAACACATATCACCACATTTTCAGTAACCTTTGATCCGTCAGAGCTTGAAACTAGTTTTAAAAAAATCTGCAGATTATGCAGCAGATGATGGATTATGTGGAACATGCAGCAAATCCTTAATTATGCAGAAAAAGCAGTGGCTCCAGAATTGTATAATTCCAGCAGCGCTGACAATATCTTAATTTGCATTAAAAAGAACCTCAGAAATGCACTGAAAGAAATATAGGTTAAAGTGAAGTTATAGTAAGGTGAAAATGTCAGTTAAAACATAACATTTCAAATTAAATAAACACTAAAATTCAACTGTTGTAGTTAACTGAAGTAACTATAAGTTGTGCCCTCGCTATGCACAGTGATGCCATCAATGATGTCATATCAGTCATCGTTAGTGATATTATCAATGATGTCACAGAACATGTCATGTGTATTGTATTACGTGAGATCATAAGCAGTGCATGAGCAACTTAGTCCATGAAGGGCATTATGAGGTGCTCATTCCCAGGAGCAGTAAACAGGGTTTCGGGGTAAAAACTTCTTTTAAAAAATTTTAGCCTCAGGGGGAATTCCTCTGGGACCCCTCACAAGTGCTAGGGGGTCAAAGTAGCACTGCCTGGCCCCCTTATATTCTTTTTTTTAAACAATTTCAGGACAGGGGACCAAGTCCCTGAGTGCTGTAATGGCCGCCGCAATATTTCTTTTCAGCCAATCATTGTGTTGGCTCTGAAAAAACTTCCTCTGCGGGGTGCGAGTTATAGTTAATTTAGGGCACTAGTTACAGTTAATTGAGATAACTATAACTGGTGAATTTCAGTGTTTTTGTTCGTTTACAACAGTATGTTTTAACTGACATTTTCACCTAACTATAGGGTCACTTTAACCTTTGTTTTTTTCCGTGATATGATTATATAGTGTGTGTGTAATAACTAATGTGGCATTTGATTTGATTGATGGTACTTTAATTACTGCCTGATACTCCTGTCACTATCCCCTTTCCTGTCAAACACCCATCTCTTATCACTGAAACCTCCTTATTCCTTTCAAAGACATGTAACACTGGGGTGGAACCAGGCTGACTGCTATACCTGCTGCTCAGCCAGTGTGACTGTGGTGATGGAATGTTGGTGTATGAGGTGGCAGTGGAATGTTGGTGAGTGAGAGAGACAGTTGGTGGATGGGCTGAGCAGCAGGACGGCTGCTCCTGGTGGGGCTCTTCTCTACTTTGTAACATCTATCCTGAATAAACCTACTTGATGAATCTACTTGGAACCGGACCTGCTTTCATTCACTACATATTTTGGCGACGATTTTTAAAAGAACCTGCGTGAGAGAACCATATGGAACCTGAGACTTAGTGAAACATGATCTTATTGAAGAGTGAAGTAACTTCTTGATAAAGAACTTCCTTTAGAAATTAAGCGTAACGTATGTCACAGCTTTCTGGCAGTCCTGAGCCCCACCAGAGACCACTAGATCGGTCGGCTCTAACCCGGGCGTGCCAGATCCTGCTGTGTTTCTTCATGGACTTATTGGAGTGGACCTCAAGACAACCTAACAGCCAGGGCATGTTACATGATGCTACATGACGACATGGCACAAGATATCAGCTGTTCTGATGTTTAAATTACCCCTATGCCAGCACTCTATCAAGATATTATTTCGCTGGGAACCTCTGTGGCACACAATAAGCACATCGGAGTGCTGACGGATTCTGAGGTGTGTGTGTCAGTTACGTGATCTGGAGTTATGCTGAACTGAGCCAAATGGAAGTGGACACTGGCACCCTCTCAGGTTTAATTGGCACAGATACTTGCTTCAACCTTTGGCAGCTGTTTAGCCGCTTCCATATAGGTGCAACATTTGAATCGCCTGGTTGCGCGCCCCTCACCTTGTCACTGAGGCGCGTAGAGCAGTTCAACAGCGCAGGTCGGCTGCGCACGCCGACGAATCTTGCAGAGTCATGAATTTTGCTGGGCAAGACGGAGCTGGAGCCAGTGATGATGGAGTTCCTACAGGACTGTTTGGGGCAGAGCCGTTCGTGCACGCTTGTGCCCGGAGCCATCCAGCGCATTGCACGTCTGCGTTCCGCCATCTTGAGGTTGGTCTGTGCCTCCTCAGCAAGGTAGAGCCGGAGCCAGTGATTACGAGGAACGCAGAACTGTGTGAAGGAAGTTGGTTGTGAACGTTTGTGTCTGGAGACATTTGGGGCAGCGTCAGACGATGATTAAGAAATCTACAAGGCGGTAATGTGGCTGTGTTGCCATGGATAAATTGTTTGGAAAGCAAACGAGTTTTAGTTGATCGAGGAATTTCGGAAAGCCAGCAATGTGACTTGGGTTTACGTAAGCGGTGTTCCATTCCACTGGGGCTATGTAAGCAGTGTTCCATTCACTATTAAGTGAATCGCTGGTGACTTCTGGAGGAATATCCGCTTCTGCAATATTGCTGTTAGTGCTCTTCCTTTGAACCTGGAAGTAATGTAGTCTCTTCACATCTGGAGACTTTGTTGGCAAAATGAGGAAAGGATCATCTTAGATTTTCTACTTCAGCATATTTCGTAGATTATAGACAGTGTGTTCTATTTGATCTCCATTTGCTGTTGTACTGTCTACATTTTGTTGTTCCACATATTGTATTGTTTGTGTGCAGAATATTTTCTTCACTGGCGCGCCAGTGTTTGCGTTGGGAGAGTGCCTTGTTTTTCATTTCAGTGAGGGTATCTCTAACTTTGTATTTTATGATTTTGAGAATTTTTGTGCTGTGGGTTGAGTGCGTTGCAGTCATGGGTTAGTGCAGTGCATACGTTTTATTTGCTTAATTGGGTTTGTTGCTGTTGTTAAGGGCAGAGTAGAAGCCTCATTTTTGAAATTTGAGTGAGGTTATTTTTACTTTTTGATTATACTTTCCACCCTCACTTCGGGTTTGGGTGAAGGGCATTTTTGAAGTTGTTGCCACCCTTACTACGGGGAAAGGGTGAAGGGCAGATAGGATGTTGGAAGCCGAATTTTGAACTTTGAGTGAAGCCAATTTTTGTTTGTTCGTGTTTGGTGTGGTGTGTTGTTCCACACTTACCACCCTTGCTTTGAGTAAGGGTGAAGGGCAGTAGAGATGCCGAATTTTGTTAGTGTTCTGTGGCAGTGTGAAGCCCCAGTTCATGAGTTTTTAGTGTTTTTCCACCCAGCCTATGGGGTTAGGGTGAAGGGCAGAATGTGAGCCACGTTTTGCAGTGTGAGTGTTTTATCAATAATGATTGCCAGTGCACTGCTCAAATAATGTAGCAGGAAAAAGGGCCATGTTGAGAATTTTAGGGGCTTATTTACAAGCCTCTTGCGCCACTTTTGCGTCATTTTTCCCATGTTAAAAATGACGCAAAAGTGGCGCAAGGGCCTTGTAAATCTGCCCCTTAGTATCTGGGAGTGATTGTGTCCTTTACTAGTGAGTTGAAGGACCTGGGGCACTTGAACCATTAAATGCAATTAAGGGTTGTGTCTGAATGAGTGAGGAACCCGTGGGCGGGACATGCCACACCAGGAAATGCAGAAGTCTTTAATAAATAAGGAATATGAGGTGAGAGAAATTGTGAGGGCAAGGCTACATCTATGCTTTGGTGGCGCAGGTGGAAGGAGCTTAGTGGTGGTGGCAGAAGGGAGTCATTGTAGATACAGAAAGTTTTGGTACAAGTGCCGGAATCAGGACTTCACTAGCACATGGAATGGAGGACTGCTGCTGAGCAGCGGGTTTTGGGACAACGGGAATGGTTTTACAGGGCTAGTGAAACTACTACTATTTCCTTTTTTGTGAAATTATGAGTTATTAAACTTTGTAATTTCACACACACCTAGTACGTAACCCCAAGAAACACTGGCATAAACAGATTGAGAAGAAAGACATCGGGGATATCTCAATTTCGTCCCATGTGCATAGACATCCATCCAACCTATAACCTGCTAGTACCTTTATTTTGGGAGTGTACACTCCCCTCCAGGCGCATTGCTTGTGCTCCCTCAAAACGAAACAAGAACATTGCCTGTGGATCTATCTAGTTCTTCATCACCTCTGATGGGTGCCTAAGCTCCTCCACTAAGCAGGCTATCATGTATCTGTTATATAGGTTTTCCTCAATGAATGTTTGAGTTTTTCTATCCAAGCTATGGCCATACGATGTCCAGGAGGCAATCCGTTCATTCCTGCTAGCTCTATGATTGTGGGCTTTGTTGCTTACCTCATCTGAAATATGAGGTTACAGCTCATGTGCCCTGTGGCTAGCCCAAAGCTGGGGAAATGGTGATTGCAGCACCATCCTTGTGTACATGTCAAAGCCTGTAGTCTTGAAATCTGTTCAAGCCCTTAGAGTTTTTAGAGGATGCAGGCAGACTGACCCTATTAGGGGCTCTTGGAAATTCTAGAAGGCTTCTCTTCCCCATGGGAAGACCTTTGCTGTCTTCCATTCCTCACCAAATGTATTCTCAGTCTCAGTTGTGCTCTGTGGGACAGTGGGAAACATACTCATCTGGAAAAGAAGCCATGAACAGAGGCATGGCTACAGGGTTTAGTACAGCACTACGTAAGCCTCTTCCTCAGAGCTCTGCTCTGAACAGTAAGGCCCAGAATACGAGGCTGGCGGTCCACGGACTGCCAGACTCGCGGGGCATGGCAGTCTCCCCACTGCCCTATTACGAGATGGACGGTGGGATCGCCACAGCCCCGCCACAGCCGCCAGGGAACCACCTTTCCCTGGTGGTGTTGCGGCGGTGTAGAAGCATCCATGCGCTTGGTGGGACAGCATATTAGGTGTTTCCTCTTGGCCAGGGTTTTCATGGCGGCTCCTCCTCCATGAAAACTCTGGCGGGGAGAAAATAAAGGAGGCCCTACAGGGCCCCCTGGTGTCTCTGCGCCCTGTGGATGCACACAAGGGGGCACAACTTTTACCCCCCTGGGTGCATGCACACCAGTTCCTGCACGGCATGAACTTTTAAGTTCATGCCGTGCAGGAAATTTTTTGGGCGTTCCCATTTTTAGAGGCACTGCTGTGGGAACGCCAAAAAAAAGTCCGCCAGACAGGAGGAAACTCCTAATCTGGCGGGCGGTCTGACCACAGCTTTGGCGGTGCGGCAGATCCGGCGCTGCATCACCAAAGTCAGAATCAGGCCCTTAGAGTGCCACCACTAACAAAAGTGAGCCGATAGATGGAGGCCTGGGAGGCAACAGGATCCTGGGGACTCCCTGACAGTGAGATCTAGCTACTTCTGGGCACCCACACATAAAGAATGCCCACTTTAGCCACTTCCAAAGGCAGCACAGCTTCATATGCATGTGTGTGAGAAGTCTTTTGTTCCAGTTAGCGAAGTTTTATAAAGTTCATAATTTTCACCCTTCACCTAGTAAGGGAAGTTTTCAGGTTTAGCTTTATCTTTGCCCACGCAGGCTTTTTCTCATAACAAGATCATTTTCACCTTAATCAAACCTAGGAAAGCGGGAAAATGCAAATATAATTACTTTCTGTAGGTTTTCTTTTCGCAGAACTTTTCTGTATTTGTAAACTTATTAATGCATTTAATTAACAGCTTCATATAACACGAACAAGACCCAAAGGTCACAGAGTGATTTACATCAAAGAGGATGGATTGCAGAGAATAAAAGGGGAACAAGACAATAATAGGACTAATAGTAAAGGTCGATAGGAAGATCATTAATCAATGTACACACAGAGGAAAATATGAAATCAGGTAAAAATACATATATGGATATGTACATTTATGTATGTATGTGATATGATCAAAGGATCAGTGGATCAGAGGCCCATGGATGTTCCCTTATAGATTAGATAAAGGTTTGATACAAATAAGCAATTTGACCCAGGGAAATTGCACTTTTTGCTATTGAAACTGTCGGATACGATGCTACAGGAGGGTTACAGGTGTCTAATGTCATTTGAGTAAGAGGTGTTGTCTGAATAGCAGTTTTTTTCTGGATAAATTGCATGATGGCATGACTCTGATATATGTAGTTATGGAAGTCTATAGTCTGGGAGCGCTTTCAGAGAAAGACTTCTTCTGTGATTTGGATTTCTTCATAGCTGGGATCTCCAGCAGGACGGTGTCCAGGGCCAGACTGGCTGTACCGAGCATCAGGCGTTTTCCGGCAGGCTCAAAGGGTGGGGGCCAGTTTTCGCAGTAGTGAGGGCCATTTTTTATGCCTGCTTCACACTTGCACTCCCCTCCCCCCCAGGGCTGGTCCTACAAAATTGCCAGGGCTGGTTTTGGTTCCCAGCCCAGCCGTGACGTGTGCTTCTCAAATGATGCTGTCTAACTTAGACTCAAAGGTACCTCCAGAGATAGTTTGATGTGACCTCATGCCCTCATGAACTGCTCTATTGGTGCTGCAGGCTTTTTAAAATATATTCCTTGCTTCAATCAGAAGAACATTTCATGAGCTAACAATGTATGAGGTATGATCGAAGTTTCTTGTTTCGTTAATAACCTGTTGGTCACCTGGAGAATAGGTTTCATGGGAGTCAGGTGTAGTTTAGGAATACCACCAGCAGGGAGTTTCTGTAATTCAGTCGTGGCAGTACTAGTGCTGGGACCACGTGTCTAAAATTGAGTTCTGGGATGAATTATGCAAGACCTTCGAGTAGTTTAAGATGGAATGGGGCTTGCTTTGCAATATTGACATGTTCTTGGAGGTTCAGGTGTTTGTCTAGTATGAAGCTCAAAGATTTTGCAGAATCAAAAATTGTCAAATTATTCTTAGGAGCTGAACTTTCTTTGAGCCCATTTCTTACAGGAGTATTGCAGTTAGCGGTACGAACAGGAGAAATTCTGTTTTTGTCTCAATGATGCATTGACATCCAAGTTATATTTAGTTGAGAATTTTGACTACCGCTGTATGTTTTCAGGGCAGGAGGGGGTGAAATTATGTAGAGTTGTGTGTCATCTGCGTAAAAGTGATAGTTAATCTTTGAGTATTTTAGGATGTGCGCGAAGGGTTCCATCATGTAGATGTTGAAAGTGATGGTTGAAGTATTGATCCTTGAGGGTCACCTTGCTGAAGTATTGCTGTGTTGGAGATGGAGTTGTTGTACTGACTCTGATTTGAAAAGATGAATACCACTTGAGGACAATGCCATTGATGCCCAACCTGTCTTTCAGAATTGTTAGGAGAGCATCATGGCTCATATTATCAAAGGCAGCCAAGAGGCCTAGGAGTATGAGGAGACAAGAGTGCCCTTCATCAAGGATATGCAGAGCATCATCAAATATTTTTAGGGCTGTGAACTTTGTGTTGTATTCCATTTGAGGTCAGACAACATGTCATCCAGAAACTCATTACCTTATAGAAAGAGTTTGTTATTCATCTACACAACGTTCTAGACATTTGGTCATAAACAGAAGATCAGACACAAGAGGGTAGTTATTGAGATCATCTGGGTCTGCTCCTTGTTTTTTCAACTTGTCCTACTTTCAAACAATCTGGGACAGTTCCATGTCAACGATGCATTGATGGGGTTCAGTCACTTTGGCAGATCTGCCTGGCAAATGTCTTTCAGTAGGATGGGTGGGACAGGCTCAACAGCATGGGAGTTATGTGCGGTTCTGGCGATAGTATCAGTCAAGTCATAGTGGGTGATTTCTTTAAAAGTAGACCAACTCACTTTACATTTGTGGCTTAAGGATTGGTTCTCTTGACTTGTCAGCAATGGGTAGGTTGTTCATTTTTATCATATTTGCTGATTCTGTTATCCCCAGACATTTTTGCGATTTCAAACTGTTTTTGGTCACTTCCTTGCTTTGTCAATATTCTTCTTTATTAAAGAGGATTTTTTTAAAAACATTAGTTCCTCATATTTCATTCTTTCTATGTGGAGGAATGCAGGCTTCTTAGGTGAAGATTTTTGTCACCAAGTTCATTCCGTGACTTCTCTCTTTGTTAGTTCTCTCTGTACCACAAACGTGATATGGGTACTGAATATTGGATTGTCAGATCATTCATTTCGGTGATTAGGGAGTGTCTTGAAGTGCATGCTCAGTTTTTTCAGAGAGGGTTACTTTGTCAATGTCTCTTAAGTTTTGGACCCAGAGCTTGGGCCCTATGTGTTGGCCAGACGTGATAGATTTCAGCACATTCATCATGGAAAAGATGAGAAAGTGATCTGACCAGTCAATTGGTCTTACCTTAACCTTTCCTTCTTTAGCAACGTGAAGTTCCAGCATGGCCCCTTTACAGTGGGTGGGCTCTGTGCAGTGTTGTGTGAGATTATTGTTAGCAAGGTAAAAGATTAGGAGGGGCACTAATGTGCCACTCTCATTTTCCTAATGTAATCTGAAGTCACTTAGGAAGATTCGATTGCCTATCTTGATCTAACTCTCCCTAATAAGTTCAGTTGTCTATTCTGTGAAGGTTGAGATGTTTCCCGGTGGATTGTAAACAAGACAGAGCCTAAAAGTATTAGGTTCAATGATTTTAACTCAACATACTGAACAGTTCTATTGGTTGGCTTCTGCTTGTTTTGATGGAGTCCTTCTGGATGACTGCTACTCCACCGCCAGTTTAGCTTGTTCTGTTTAGGTAGGTGAAGTTATGTCCTTGGGGAACCAATATGGCTAAGGTTGGTTGAGATACTTCTGTAAACCATGTCTTATAATGTGCATGTTGATGTTGTGGGCTGTAATTAAAGAAAATGTTTATGGGTTGTGTATTCCTGCAGATCTGCAGAGATGGAGAAGACACTTTATGGGGAGTTCAGAGTGTGGTGCTTACGGCTTCTGATTGTTTTTATTTCTCAAAGATTGTTACAATGTATGCCTTTTGAGTGAATAGTATGCAATGATCATTCTTGTGTCTTTATCATGGGGATTTGGGAGCCTTCCAGTTGATATTTGACAGACTACTCAGAATCGTGGCCTCTAAGGAAGTCCTTCAGGTCTTTTCCTAATTGCGCAAAGAGGATTATTCTGGTGTGCGGTTTTCTGTTCTTGCAGGGACTGATTCTTAAGATGGTCCTCGAGGGAGAGCTGACCTGGGTGTGTCCCATTTGAAGTGCAAACCTTTCCAGTAGTGGTGAGCTTTGAGAGGGATCTTGAGATGTCCAAAGCCATAGAAATTATATCCGTAGTCAGGGTGTCAATTTTGGTTTTGAGGAAATTTAGATTTGTGAGTGTCTGCATTTTGGTTGTACTAATACTGCTCTGAGGAGGTGGTGTGGTGCTTATTGTGGTTTTAGATTGTTTTGGACAGCAGAGAAGGTCAAAAGGGATAAAGGTTATAGATTTGATCTTTTGTGAGGTTTGGTCATCTTGCTTCTGGACAGGAATGAATGAAGAGCGAGGGTGTGAGATTGTAGGCCTGTGTTGTGGACAGTCGAACCAGGCATAGTGTTGATGGTCTCATGGAGAATTGTTTCCATGGTGGTGAGTAGAAGAAGGTGAAGAGTGGGGGCCTGTGGTGAGGATTTTCTTTTTTATATATATATATAAACTTATATAAACTATTTTTTATAAATAAACTTTTTATTCTGTGTTTCATTTGTTCATTTCACACCTGTCTTTATCTTTCATGCATTGCCGTCAAAACAATTTAATGATAACTTCAGGTGCCAATGAACTGTGAGATTTTTCTTAATGTTCCGAAACATCTGGAAATGAGACTGAGAATTTATGGTTGGAGTAGAGGACTTAGATCAAGATTTCGGCTTTGCACTGGCTGGGAGTATTGCTAGTGAGCTTTCTTGCATAAAGGAAGTTGACATTCTTTGCTAGTGCCAGCACTGGGACTCAGACCCAACACTTTTGCGTTGGGTGTCAGTCAGCTCACAACGGTCTAGATTAATACTTATTTTCACTGTGCACAATGGCGTTGCACAGAAGAACTCTAGCTATTTTGCACAAATGATATCATATGCAGAACAATTTTGTTAACATTAAACACATATGCGATACAAAGTGTCACAAAAGTCATGATTTTCACAGGGAACTGGCAAAGCAAAAAGCTTTGCAAACTTTGCAGTTTTCCATTGACCTTTGCGAAGGTTGAGAAAAGCTTTGCAGCTTCGTCCACTTATAGACATGTGCAGTGCTTAATTTGTAAAAAAAAAAAATGCCGGGCCCAAAGTGGTACTGGGTCTCCTAAGACTAGTGCAACATATATCAGGGGTGCCGAATACTAAAGTTATGTAGTCTTGATCCCACCTCATTCTTCTTCCATCCACTTGCAGGCATTATTGTCTCTTTGTCTCATTCTTTCAGGTTCCTTTTCATCCCTGCTTTCTTTCTTTATCACAGTTTTTCTGCCTTTCTCTTCCTTGCCTCCCTTTTGTGTTTTTATCTCTCTTTTGATATGGATCAAAGTAGAATGAGGAAAAATAAGTGCCCTCCCCAAAATTAAGTGCTGGTGTTCCCCACCTGCAACCACTGACTCAAATTAAGCATTGAATATGTAACATATAGACTAAAACATGCAGTGTCCATAATTGAAAATTTTGGCAGAGTATCAGGATTAACCCTGGGTGGGTAACTCCGCTCCGCCAGCGGAGTTTGTGAAGATTTGCCTACTCAGCGCTCCGCTGCGAATGCGGAGGTAGGCAAAACTCTGCCTCCGTGGCGGAGTTGAGTTAGCCACTCCCTCCCCCCCCAAATGATTTAAAAATGAAAACAGAAGGCACATACCTGCTTGTCTGCCGCCTCCCCTGCCTGGCCGCTCTCCTCCCTGCTCCTCGCGTGCTTCTTCAATGAAAAAAAACACTACGTTGTACGTCTTGCACGTCATAGACTCACGCCCAGGGGATTATGATGTCGCTTTCTGACAGGCTTTTCATGTCGGGCTTTCTGACATGAAAAGCCTGTCGGAAAGTGACTGTGGGGGCCCCTAGCAGGGCCCCCATGTCTCTGCAGGCTCCTGTAAATTCCTGCACCCTAAGGTGTCTGTCACAGGGTGCAGGGATTTACAAAGGCTCCCATTTCTCCATGGGAGCTTGTGCTACAGCCGCAGCACAAGCTCCCATAGTGGAATGGGAGTATGCAACCGCATCATGTGCAGTCATATTGTAATGGCAGTGTCATGACCGCCGACCTGTGGTCGGTCGGTCCCGAGACCACAGCAATGTCGGCCGGATGTGAGTCTGCCTGACATCGTAATCAGGCCTTGAGTCGGGTGCAGAGATAGGCAGAAGGAGAGAGGTTTACAGAGAGAGAGAAATAGAATAGACGAATGTCAAATAGAAAGAAAGTTCACTTTCACAGGGGCCCCTTTGCCCATGCCTTATAATGACACTGAAAAAATTAAAGAAAGAGGCATTCAGTAAGACAAGGGGCCAATGACATTAGAGCATGAAGGTGTCATGTCTACTAGCAACAAGAGTATTGAGTTAATACATGGAGTGGGATAATATGGAAACAACTCAGAGGGATTTAATGAGTTGTGAAAAAAACGAACTGCAAGAAACATTCATGAGACATGTTGAGAAACAGTCAAAGACATTTCGCATGGAAATTCAACATGAATTGTGAAGGAGCTGGGTTCCACGTTATAGATTTACTCAGGAACCCCTGACCGATGTCTCTTTTTGTCTGCTTGAAAGTGTAGAGAGGAGGAAAATCATTAGCCAATTATGCATTACAGTTCCAATGAACCATGACTCCAAAGGATCACAAACTACGATCCAAAATTTTGTAGGCTCATTACAAAGCCAAGAACAGCTGGACATACAAACACCTCAAGACGAGGATATAGAAATACTTTGGATCTAATACAAAGCCAAACCTAAGAGTGAGGTTAAGACGGTGCAGCATGCACAGAATAACCAATTCCAGTATCAAGACACAGAAAATAACAGCTCCGATGTCAAGAGTCCCCTTCATTGGAGGTTCATAGGTAAAAAGCATTTAATCTGTCCCTACATTACTACTAACGTGACATCCCTACTTAGCATTCCCCAAGGCAAGGTCTGAAAAGGTGTCAACTCACGAAGGCTTCCTAAGAAGACCATTCACGTTGAATGTGTCAAGTAGCATAAGCTACAGCACTCGTTCTAAGATGCTCTCTTCTCTCAAGGCAAGGCAGAAGTCCCTGGACTCTGTTCCCAACTCAAATACAAGAACTTGGAAAAACCGTCCCATAATGCTCCGCAACATCACCCCATCCGCGCAAGCCACCTCCTTGTAGGTAACTTTCCATGCAGCAACAATGCTCCCAGGCCTTGGCTCGCTGACCTTGATTCCCAAGCTGTCTCCGGGGAGAAAGAACACTGTCCCACTTTATCAGCATTGCCGTTCAATGTATCTTCTCCTCCCTAAGCCTAACTCCTAAAACAAAGACATTATTCTAACTAACAAAGATGAATTTCTTCCACCTGCAACAGAAACGTGAGAAAGACAAATTCTGCATGCACATGAATTCTACTAGCAAATCTAACGGGAGAGACTCAGGGAGGGAAATACACTTTAGGCCTACAGAATTCGGCCAACATAATGAATTGCACGTATTTTCATAAAGCGCACGTATAAATGAGCATTATTACTGAGCACATTTAAATCGATGCGTTACATAAGCACACAAATTAGTCACATGTACAATCCTACACATTGAAGATTTTCATCTTACCATAAGTAATTGCAATGTTGATTTCTCCACGTTATGCGAAAATATGCCCATCACTTCTCCTTGCACGTTATTACAATACACGATCTAATGCCACAATGTTAACATGATTAAGATTATGTGCGGGTACAGACTACTCATGATTATAATGCACCCCTACAAATGACAGAGCAATCTGCGCTCTATCAGTTTCCCTCCTCTGATGACTAGTGTCATCACACTCACTTTACACTCCCTGTAGAAAGAACTGACCTAAACAGAAGTTGTAGCCAATTTTCCCTGTCAAAACTTCTCTAAGTTCTTGAGATTCTCATAGTGACTGTCCTGCAGTCTCTCCAGTCTCCTCTCTCGCAGTCTAAGGGAATTCTCAACTTGTCTGGATCTATGCCACTTGAAAGCCTTTACTGTTCCCATCAGATAGATGACACAAACCACAACTATTACTATTGGCTTCAAGATATAACCAAGAATTCCCTTTCCAAGATTTGCAAACCAACTTCAAACCTTTCCAAATCCTTTACCAACCTTGCTCCAGACTCCCTCCTTTGCCAAATCATGTATTGCATGATGTATCTCAATGATGCTACTTATTTACTTCCTCAGATTGTTACTATGGTCTGGGATATAAGTACAGCACTGTTGAACCCTCAGCATTTTACAGACTCTGCCCTCTTTTGCTAATAACACATCTAAAGCAAGACGGTTTTGCATCACCATAGCTCTTATCGAGACCATCTCTCCATCTACGAGCAACAATGACTGAGCTGTATTGACTGACCACTTATCCACTATAGTTGACAACTTCCTAATCTTAACATCATTTAAAACCTCTCCCAAACTTGGTATCAGTGCTCCAAACATATCTACCATGATCTCTTCTGCACTTGTACCACGTCTCTCTCTATGCGGTTGCTTCCCTTCTAAAGAACTCAAATCTTTCACGTGGTATATCTTAGGAAACACTACAGCCACATAACATGTGCCATACCAGGGGGCGTGGCTAACCGCCAAGCATGGCGGATGCACTGTGAGCGAGCTCCGCGCCCGGACCAAGAAAATCCTGCCTAAATCCTCACTGATCGGTCGACATCGGCCCTGAAAACCCTGGAGGGGTCACTGCTGGGAGGCTACAGGACAACTTGCTGCACCTTGATTGCCGGCTGGCTGACAGAGACCCGGGAGCTGGGCAGAGGCCGCGTGGGCCGTGGCCCGGCTTGGGAGTGCTGCGAGCACAAAACGGTGGCCTTCGCATGCTGTGGGATTGGCGCTGAACACTATCGTGCGGACCCCCACTTACCCACCTCCCTGTGTGCATGCAGATGACTGGACGGCGAGCGTCCCAGAGAGGGAGCCCGTGATCGGCGGCGGCCCGAGACCCGCGTTGCTGGGGGTGCCCTGCGAGCCTGCCCGGCCATCCGACCTTCCTGTTGAAGCCAGCCGGGCATTGAAGAGGTCTACTTCCCGTGCCGGATATGTGTCGGGCCCTGCCCTGAGGTACGCCAGTGCAAGGTGCCTGAGTGAGCCCGGCTGCGCCGGTGAGGGCGAGGCGCTCGGATTGTGCTGAGGTCCCGTGGGCTGGGACGCTTGCCGTGGGACCGGGCTGGGACAAGTAGAGGCGCCATCGACACATAGTACCTGTGCTGCGGGGCGGTGACTGGGGCTCCTAGCCCCATATCCTGAGAGCGACTGCTGGAGGCTGTGGGAGGCCGACTTGACATCGTTGACTCTGCTGGCGACGGCTTTATAGCTGACATCCTGTTGGGAGTGTCCCGCTGCCTGGCCCTGCTGCCCGTTTCCCCCCTGTTATCTTACTGATGCGCCCTGTGGCCCCCAATTAGCGCTCGCCACACGTGGACTCTGGCCTATAGAGGGGGCCTAAGATGAGCCATTGAAGGGGCGGCCCTGACCGGCGGGGGAGGGGCACTCGAGGTGAGGAGCGGCCGGGCGTTACGAGGGCTGCGGCGCCATAACCATCCTGCAGCGGCCGCTGGTTATCCTGGGTGGAGCAGCCTTGCCAGCTGCGCTGCCCTGCCGGACACCCTGGCCATTGCTGTGGCTCCCTACATCAACGGTATCGCAGACCACTGCATGGGCCTGCGGCGGAGAGTGGCTGGGCCTCGCATCTACGGGGCCACTTCACCGGCCTGAGGCTCTGATGTCATTATAGCTGAGGGCATTGGAGGAGCCTATTCGGACCGCTGTACCCTGTTGCTGGCAGTGGGGGACAGTAGAGACCCGCTGATCCCTTGGAGTGCTGGCCGCCGACTGGGCCGTCTGCATGGGCCTACACCCCCACCTGGGGCCACTGCGGTGCCGCTGGTGGGGACGGGACCTGCTCTGAGGCCTACTCTTGCTCTTTCCACCTGCCTGGCGGTAAGTGAGTGGTACTGCGACGCAGCGGCCTCAGAGGGGCATTCATAGCCTCCACGCCTGCCCTGAGGAGCCCAATCCCATAGCTAGGGGCGCTGTCGGAGGAATGAACTGTGCACGGGGTGCAGCGAGGGGTGCTTACGAGACCAGGCCCCAGAACACTACCGCATGTGCACACTTGCCTCTGGGGCCTGACCTACTACCGGCAGGGCCGTGGGGGTTCCCCCGGTGGCTGCAGTTGGTCATTAGCTGTGCTGAGCACCCGGCACAAGCATTGCAACACCTACACAGGCTGGACCCCCAATCACCTGAAGTGTCTGGGCCCCTTCCGCTGAGAACTGCAGTAGTTAGTCGAGATCACCACCAGTGCCTACATATAGTGCCCTTCGAGACTCTCCCACAAGAACGACACAAGATCTTTCTATACAATGGGGCGCCCCAGGGGTAAGACTCCAGACACTAACAACACCGATACTCAACCTACAGAGGACAAAGAGCCCCCCACACAAACGACGAACATTATTCCGCCTACCAACTTAGAGCCCCCTCCAGACAAATTGGATCTCATATTGCAAGAAGTGCGAGACTCGAGGAAGTCTATTGAGCAGCAAATCGGTTCCCTGACAACTGGGTTTACCCTCCTAAAGGCTGATCACACCAAGCTTGCCGCCACAGTCAAGGACAATAAACTCGCACTGGCGGAGATACTGCCACAACACAAGGAACATGGGGAACAAATAGCGCAGCTTCAACGGCAAATAGCCGGGCTCAAGGAAAGGGTGGACGATGCAGAAGGGAGAGCCCGACGCAATAACATTCGAGTCGTTGGTCTGCCAGAACGTTGTGAGGGCTCGAATGCAACTACATTCATGGAACAGTGGTTCAGGGACCACGTGGCCCCAGAGGGCCTCTCGGACTTTTTCTGTGTAGAAATGGTGCACAGAATCCCCACCGGCAGGCCGACGGCGGGGGCCCAGCCCCGCCCTCTGATAGTCAAAATATTGAACTTCAGAGACAGAGATGTCCTGTTGCAGAAAGCCAGGGAGTTGTCCCAAATCCAGTATGAAAACCAGCGGGTGTCGCTATATCCAGATTACACTAACCTGGTACAACGTAAACGCTCTCTATACCAGGACGCCAAGAAAAAACTCAGAGCACTGAACATCAAATATGCACTATTATTCCCGGCCAGGTTAAAAGCTATCCATGACCAAAAAATGCAGTTTTTCGACACCCCAGAGGAGGCGGAAGAATGGGTCGAGATCATGTTCCCCCCGTCGGAATCCGGGCCTTCTTTGCAGAGTATCTCTGGCTCCCCGAAGCCCAAGCGGGGCCGGCGATCGAGGCGCCAAATGCCGGGCACCACATCTCAGACCAGAAACCCCCTGCCCGAACTAGCTCAGAGGGGACGCACGGAGGCGCTAGTGGCGGCCAGCATGTTCCGGGAAGGCACTCACCAAATATCCTCGGACTCCTCTGAAGAAAACACTGTCCACTCTGACTCAGAAAATAGCATAGCGTTGTTTAGTTGTTTTACGCCTCAAACTGCTGAAGGTTTCTTAGGATAGCGCTCTGTAATTAGGGGTGAGGAAGCCCGCGGACTGCGCAAGAAAGTAATTTCCATGGAATGGGATACTATTTTGGAGGCCTTCAAGTCACTTGCACCGGCACCAGTCCCTGTAGCACAGGATCAGTAGGAGCTCCTCCTAACCCAGGCCCCACCCCCATGTAATTTTCCACATAGACTTACGATCCCAAAAACCTAGGGGCTTATTTACAAGGCCCTTGCGCCACTTTTGCGTCCTTTTTAACATGGGAAAAGTGACGCAAAAGTGGCGCAAGGGGCTTGTAAATCTGCCCCCTAGTGTACACATTCAAACTTATTATGAGATAGTGGGAGTTGCCGTAGTGGCACATCGTCAATATGGTGGGGTAGGGTAGGGCCAGCTGAGTTAGGGGAAGGGTGGGAGGGGTGGGGTTAGTTTAATAGCTTCATTTCAATTCTTCTCTTCTCAGGTCTTCATGTACTCCTGTAATACTGTCAAAGCAGCCCATTGGATACTTTATATGTACAATATCGACAAACAGCACTGACCAACATGATTGTATACTGTTGTATAATATGTACGATACCACAACCTGGAACCCACAAGGGCTCCTTTATATCCGATTGTGCTGAGAAGCCTGATGAATATAATATATATGCTTGTTTTATAATAGATGCTAAATGTTAAAAAATCTAATAAAATATGTTTAAAAAAAAAAAAACATGTGCCATACCAATTCAGTGGTAATCAGACATATGCATTCCTCCCACACACCAAATACACATTTGGCACCACTAGTATCGCTTCATGCAGTGGTGTAGCTAGGCACTCTGCCGCCCGTGGCGGTCCCTGCCTTTTGCCGCCGCCGCGCTGAGATTGGGGGGAGGGGGGATGGGGGGGGGGTGCTGGCGATCATTTTTGCGGCCGCCGCCGCCCCCAAAACTCGTGCCGCCCGGGGCGCACCGCCCCCTCCGCCCCCCCCTTGCTACGCCAGTGGCTTCATGTAAGAACTTCTTTGCAGTGGCTTCAATCGTGAAAATGTGGTCACTCAACTCTGTCCCACAAAGATCTTGTCATAGTATGTCTGCACCTGTCTAATGCAGAGTTTTCCTTGCTGTTCCCTGTCTAGAGCTATTGGACCATAACTTCCCTTAGCCTTGTGAGCTAACTCTTCCTTGGTCCATTCAAAATTTCCATTTCTATTGTTAAGCTGAACTGCTAATGACCTATGTCTATCTTCTACTTGATCTACAAACTTCTTCTCTATGCCAGTCAGCATGCAGGTTGTTGGAAACGGGGTTACCGAGTCCGTTATGGTAGCATGGCGCAAAGCGGGGAAGGCACGCGAAGGCAATGTGTAAAGCAGTTGTGCAGCACACTCTTACTTTGACTCAGACATGCGGAGCAATAACCAGACACCACACCAGGCTTGCGTAATTAAAAATCAAGTTCTTTTATGTCAAACAAGGTTGCATTAGATTAGGCAGATTATTTCAATTTTACATTGCATTTCTTTAACTGGTGCACATTCTTCTAAAAGGACCCTCAACAGTGTAGGCCACTAAGAGGCCGCAGGAATCAGCTCCTAAAAACACAGCACCACTAATGATTACTGGGTGCACTAAGGAATCAGGGCCTAGAACATGCAAAACACTTCAGGCATATTAAACTCCCTTGTAAATAGGCACATACATCAGGCCTTATCAATCACTAAAGCATGTGGGACACTATGCGGGAGGAAATCCTAGAGGGACCCCCTCAACATGTCCAGCAAACTGGGGCTTCCCTATGATGGGGGATTCCTATTTCTCTCAGGGAGGTGAGGGTTAAAGTAGGCTTGGCCCCCTTCTCACCAGGTGCCTCGCCTGGTACAAAATGTCAGTGAGGGCTCTTCCCTCGTTAATCCTCTGTGAATTGTGGCCCCCGGCCCCCAGGGGCTTGATCTAGAGCCCTAGGGGCCTCCCGGGCTCACCTGCGGTGATCTCTGGGGGCTTCGGTGAGGGCGCGGACGGCGCACCTCACCACACGCACTCAAGGGGGGGAGGTCTCCCGCACCTCAGCACCTCTTCTTCACGCGGCGGCGGCCTCGGCGGCGATTCAGTCACAAGGTCAGTGACTGGGGTGTCAATTTCTCCCACGTGGAGTTGAAGCGCGGGCGCGCTGACAGCCTATTCACAGGGCTGTGTGGGAAGGGTTCGTGGGGGACAGTCCAGCTGTCGGTCTGGGTAGATAGGGGGTGAAGGTCTAGCGCTTAGGGCACAGCGCTTCGCCTCGTGATCCCCATTCGACGATTCAACTTGGGTTCCAGTTACTCTTGGTTTCAGGCTCCTGCGAGAGCTTCTTGTCAGAAGTGGCTTAGGGTACTGTCCGTGACACACGTTTCTTGTCAGAAAAGTTCCTGCTTCTGGAGGGGGTTGTGAGTTGGTGGTTCTGGGAGTGCTTGATGTTCCTCCCAGCACGCTGAAGGTGGTTCCCTGGGTCCCCTCACAATGGGCAAGGTCAGTGGGTGGTGGGCGTTCCTCAGCTATCTTACTTCAGCAGGGCCTTAGCCCTGTCAGCAGCAGTAGTGTAGGTCTCCCCCTAGGCCCTAAAGCCTATACTCCGGCGTAGGTTCTCCCAGGTTCAGCGGTGCCTCAACCTAACTGACTAAAAGGTTTTCCCTCCAAGCCTCTTATACCCCTAGGTCAGGTGACCCTCCTAAAGGCGGCAAAACTTAACTCCTCCCACAGCCCGGAAGGTTCTGGAACCTTCCACCTACCTAGCTATGGGGCCCAGAGGCGGGGACGGGATGGATACTGTATCCCTATGTCCCAGCCTGACTCTGGCTACTAGCGTGTATGTGTGGAAGGCCCTTCTGCAGTAGCAGGGGCCTGTGGCAGCCATCTTTAGTGAGAGAGCACCTGCACCTCAGCACTGACCAGCAGTGGCAAGGCGCCCGGAGACCTAGGTCCAGTAAAAATATGGTGGCAAAAATGAGGCGCAAAAGGGAAAAAAAACAGGGTAAGACCACCCTAGGGCTGACAGGTCTAACACGCGTCCCCCCAGCCGAAAGAGGGAGAGCTTCCCAACCTCTAGGGAGTTCTCTTCGCTAAGGCGGAAAAACCGGGAGAGACCGTCAGCGTTGGCGTGGTCTACACCGGGTCGATGTTCCACCCGAAAGTCCATCCCCTGGAGGGAAATGGACCACCTCAACAATTTGGGGTTTTCGCCTCTCATCTGCATGAGCCAGCGAAGGGGTCTGTGGTCGGTCTGGATCAAGAAGTGACAACCAAAAAGGTATGGCCTCAACTTCTTCACAGCCCAAACCACAGCAAAGGCTTCCCGCTCGATGGTACTCCACCGCTGTTCCCGGGGAGTAGTCTTCGGGAGATGAAGGCCACTGGCTGGTCTTGGCCATCGTCATTCAGCTGCGAGAGCACAGCTCCTATGCCATGCTCAGAAGCGTCTGTCTGCACGATAAACTCCCGTCCAAAATCTGGAGTCCTGAGCACCGGCGCGGTGCACATGGCACGTTTAAGGGTCTCAAAGGCATCCTGGCAGGCAGCCGTCCAGATGACTCTGCGTGGCTGCTTCTTCGAAGTCAATTCCGTCAATGGGCCCACGATGGTTCCATATCCCTTGACGAACCGGCGGTAGTATCCCGTGAGGCCGAGAAAGCTCGGACCTCTGTTTGGGTCTTGGGGGCTCCCAGGCCATGATGGTCTCAATCTTGGCTTGGAGGGGTTGCACCTTACCTCCGCCCACCAGATGTCCCAGGTACACGACAGATCCCTGTCCAATCTGGCACTTGCTGGCCTTGATGGTTAGACCAGCCCGTTGCAAAGCCTGTAGCACCTCCTGGAGATGCTGCAGATGGTCCTCCCAGCTGCTACTGAAGACAGCTATGTCATCCAGGTAGGCAGCAGAGAAGGCCTCTAGGCCAGACAGCACCTGGTTCACCAACCGCTGGAAAGTAGCTGGAGCATTTTTCAACCCGAAGGGCATCACCTGGAATTGAAAGTGGCCCTCGGGGTGGAGAACGCAGTCTTCTCCTTTGCTCCTTCCGCCATGGCGATCTGCCAATAGCCTGATGTTAAATCAATGGTACTCAGATACCGGGCTGCTCCCAGCCGGTCAATGAGCTCATCCGCCCGAGGGATCGGGTGAGCGTCGGTCTTGGTGACTGAGTTGAGTCCACGGTAATCCACAGAGAACCGAAGTTCTGGTGTGGTGCCCGGGGGGGCCGCTTTCGGCACCAACACTACCGGACTAGCCCAAGGGCTACTGGAAGGCTCAATCACCCCCAGTTCTAGCATCTTGACAACCTCACCCTGGATACTAGCCTTGACCTTATCGGACAGCCGGTAAGACTTGTTCTTTACTGGCGGACTGTCCCCTGTGTCCACATCATGGGTACACAGGTGCGTGATTCCAGGCGTGAGGGAAAACAACGAGGCGTACTGCCCCAAGACCTGGCGGCAGTCCCTCTGTTGCTCTGGGGTCAAGGATGGGGCGAGGACTACTCCTCTACCGAACCATCCTTCTCATGGGCCGCCAGAAGGTCTGGCAGAGGCTCACTCTCCTCCTCCTCACTTCCATCCGTTATCATCAAGAGAGTGAGCTCGGAACGCTCCTGGTGTGGCTTCAGGTGGTTGACGTGGAGCACCCTGTGGGGTTGACGGGGGGTCTTCATGTCGACGACATACGTGGTCTGGCCTTTCCTTTCCAAGATCTCAAACGGCCCAGTCCACCGGTCCTGGAGGGCGCTAAGCTCTCCTGGCTCCATGACCCACACCTTCTGTCCAGCGTCTAACTCTACCGTCCGCGCGTTCCGGTCATACCATTGCTTCATGACGGCCTGACTCGCCTCTAAGTTGTCCGAGGCCTCCTTCCACAGCTTGGCCACTTGGCTGCGGAACGCCAGCATATAGCTGACCACATCACGGGGAAGCTTCGAGGAAGACTTCTCCCACCCCTCTTTGACAAGACTGAGGGGCCCCGAACGGGGTGGCCATAGAGCAGCTCAAAGGGGCTGAAACCGACCCCCTTCTGCGGCACCTCTCGGTAGGAGAAGAGCAGACAGGGTAAGAGGACGTCCCACTTTCTTCTCAAGTCCTCGGGTAGGCTCCTGATCATCCCCTTCAAGGTTTTGTTGAAACGCTCCACGAGCCCGTTCGTCTGGGGGTGGTAAGGAGTGGAGAACCGGTAGGTCACTCCACACTCCTTCCACATGGCCTGCATGTAGGCCGACATGAAATTCGTGCCCCTATCTGACACCACGACCTTGGGGAATCCCACTCGGGTAAAAATCCCCATGAGGGCCCGCGCCACCACCGGTGCTGTGATGGTCCTCAGAGGGATTGCCTCTGGGTACCGGGTGGCGTGGTCTACTAGCACCAAAATGAACCTATGCCCAGCAGAAGTCGGCGGATCCAACGGCCCGACAATGTCAATCCCTACTCGCTCAAAGGGGTATTGACCACTGGGAGAGGTTCTAGAGGGACCTTCACCTTAGTCCCTGTCTTGCCGCTCGCTTGGCAAGTGGTGCAGGTCTTGCAAAACGTGTCAGAAGTGACGCGCATCCTGGGCCAGTAAAAATGTGGGACCAAACGTGCAAACGTCTTGTCCTGGCCCAGGTGTCCTGCTAGGGGTATCTCATGCGCCAACTCTAGCAGAAAGGCTCGGTAGCATTGGGGGACCACCACGGCCCGTGAGGACCCATGCACCGGAGCCTTAGGCTCACTGTAGAGGAGACCATCCTCCCAGTAGACATGGTAATTACCAGTCTCTGTTCCAGCTGCTTGGGCTTCGGCCTGTTGCCGTATGCCATCAAGCGTAGGGCACTCCCTCTGTGCCCGGCAAAATTCTTCCCTGGTAGGCCCTCCTTCCACCTGCCACTCTGCAGGGGTCGGCAGGTCCCCACGGGAAAACCAACCACCTCAGCGGACTCCGGGGTCACCTCCGCGGGCTCCCCATCCATCTCACCGGGTGTCTCCTCCCGGACATCTCCTCGTCCAGCAGTGGGCTGGGCCATTATTTCAGGCTCCAACCCGGGCTGAGTTCCTTGTCGGGCAGCCATGGACCGCGTGATAACGCAAGTCCATCCTGGTAACCCCAACATCTCAGCATGGGCATTGAACTCTACCTCTCTCCAGGCAGTATGTTCCAAGTCGTTGCCCAGCAGACAGTCAACTGGCATGGCAGGGCTCACCGCAACCTTCATCAGACCTGACACTCCTCCCCACTCAAAGGGAACTTGGGCCACGGGGTAATGGCCCAGGCTATTATCAGCCATCACAACCGGGTGGAACTCCTCAGGAATCACCTGCTCTGGGGACACCAGCTGACGTCTCACCATCGTCATGCTGGCACCTGTGTCCCTCAGAGCCTCCACCTCCTCCCCGTTCACCAGGACCCTCTGCCGATACTTGGCAGTGTTCTCGGGTACCTGAACCCTTGGGATGATCTCTCTATCCCCCAGGGAAACTAAGGTCAAGCCTGTCCACTCACCTCCCCTACCTAGGGACAACTCCTCCCCAAGCGCTACACTGGCCACCCCGGGGCTCTTACCTCCTGTGGGGGCTGGGGTTCTCTTGCGACACTGGGGATCCCCTTGTAGTGTCCAACCTCCCCGCACTCGTAGCACCGGACAGTTCTGGGCTGCTGACTCCTGTCAGGGTAAGTGGGTTTCTGGTATCCAGATTGTGATGGGGAACCTACCCCTCTCCCAGGCGGTCTATTTTGGGGACCTTTAAAGAACTCCCTCTTTTTATCTCCCCCTCTTTCTTCTGGGGGAACCCCTGTCCACCTTTCGGGGGATCCGCCCCGGCTCCCTTGTGGGACACCCGAGTGCTGACCCACGTGTCTGCCTCCTCTGCAAGCTCCCTAGGATTGGTCAGCTTGCGGTCCACCAAGTACTGGCGCAGCTCCGGAAAACATTTCTCGAGGAGGTGCTCTCTCAAAAACAGGTCGTACAGCCCAGTGTAATTGTCAATGTTGCTGCCACGTACCCACCCCTCCAATGCCTTCCGGGCATAATCATAAAAATCCACCCAGTTTTGTGTGGTGAGCTTGTGGCTGTTGCGGAACTTTTGGCGGTACTTCTCTGGGGTGAGGCCAAACTTCCTGAGCAGGGCCTCCTTCATGGTAGGGTAGTTGGTCTGCTCCCCCTTATCTAAAGTTAAAAGTGTGTCCCTTACGGGTGGAGGTATGTACCTGTAGAGACCTCCTCCCCAGTAGCTCTCAGGAACTCTATGGGCCACCAAAGCTACCTCGTACGCCGCCAACCACTTGTCGATGTCATCACCCACACTAAAGCTGGCTATCACCTCCCTGGGTAGATAAAATTTGGGCTCCTGTGGAACCCCAGCAGGTACGCTGCCACCATTTCCTTTGCCTTCCATTCCCATCTGCAAGGCTCGGAGCTCCAGTTCTTTCAGGCTAAGCTCATGTACAAGCTTCCTCTCCTCCATGGCTAGCCTTGCCTGTTCTCGCTCCCTTTCCATCTTAGCCAACTCTAATGTCAATTGCCTCTGCTCCCTCCTGTCCTCGAATTCCTCTGCTGACAAACTCCCCCCTGACGCACTACTGCCTGCCCTGGAACGTCTTCCTGGCAACACATTCTCGCTGACGTCAATGTTCAGTAGGCTCAGTTCTCCTGGGTCGTCTGCCTCCCTCTGCTCCTCATCCCCTCTTCCCCCGGGTGGGCCATTACCCATGCCCTCAAAGCTTTCTGAAGCACCTCCTTCCTGGCACCTCGCTTGACGGCCACCCCCCTCTCTAGGCAGAACTCCTTGAGCTGCGTCACCGTGTACCTCTCTAGGTCGGCAAACTCAAACTCCATCCTCCTAGGTGGGGTCCCAGACAATTTAAGGAAGGGGTTCTAAATGGTAGGTAGCAGGTCTAACGCAGGACTAATACAATCGGCAATCACAATAGAATTCCTCCTACTTACATTTCACTAGGTGTCTAATTGCGGCGCACACTGAGTCACTGTAGGGTGCTGCACAAATACCAGTCCTTATCCCACCGCTGAACACCAATGTTGGAAACGGGGTTACCGAGTCCGTTATGGTAGCATGGCGCAAAGCGGGAAGGCACGCGAAGGCAATGTGTAAGGCAGTTGTGCAGCACACTCTTACTTTGACTCAGACATGCGGAGCAATAACCAGACACCACACCAGGCTTGCGTAATTAAAAATCAAGTTCTTTTATGTCAATCAAGGTTGCATTAGATTAGGCAGATTATTTCAATTTTACATTGCATTTCTTTAACTGGTGCACATTCTTCTAAAAGGACCCTCAACAGTGTAGGCCACTAAAAGGCCGCAGGAATCAGCTCCTAAAAACACAGCACCACTAATGATTACTGGGTGCACTAAGGAATCAGGGCCTAGAACATGCAAAACACTTCAGGCATATTAAACTCCCTTGTAAATAGGCACATACATCAGGCCTTATCAATCACTAAAGCATGTGGGACACTATGCGGGAGGAAATCCTAGAGGGACCCCCTCAACATGTCCAGCAAACTGGGGCTTCCCTATGATGGGGGATTCCTATTTCTCTCAGGGGAGGTGAGGGTTAAAGTAGGCTTGGCCCCCTTCTCACCAGGTGCCTCGCCTGGTACAAAATGTCAGTGAGGGCTCTTCCCTCGTTAATCCCCTGTGAATTGTGGCCCCCGGCCCCCAGGGGCTTGATCTAGAGCCCTAGGGGCCTCCCGGGCTCACCTGCGGTGATCTCTGGGGGCTTCGGTGAGGGCGCGGACGGCGCACCTCACCACACGCACTCAAGGGGGGGGGAGGTCTCCCTCACCTCAGCACCTCTTCTTCACGCGGCGGCGGCCGCGGCGGCGATTCAGTCACAAGGTCAGTGACTGGGGTGTCAATTTCTCCCACGTGGAGTTGAAGCGCGGGGCGCGCTGACAGCCTATTCACAGGGCTGTGTGGGAAGGGTTCGTGGGGGACAGTCCAGCTGTCGGTCTGGGTAGATAGGGGGTGAAGGTCTAGCGCTTAGGGCACAGCGCTTCGCCTCGTGATCCCCATTCGACGATTCAACTTGGGTTCCAGTTACTCTTGGTTTCAGGCTCCTGCGAGGAGCTTCTTGTCAGAAGTGGCTTAGGGTACTGTCTGTGACACACGTTTCTTGTCAGAAAAGTTCCTGCTTCTGAGGGGGGGGGGGTTGTGAGTTGGTGGTTCTGGGAGTGCTTGATGTTCCTCCCAGCACGCTGAAGGTGGTTCCCTGGGTCCCCTCACACTGGGCAAGGTCAGTGGGTGGTGGGCGTTCCTCAGCTATCTTACTTCAGCAGGGCCTTAGCCCTGTCAGCAGCAGTAGTGTAGGTCTCCCCTAGGCCCTAAAGCCTATACTCCGGCGTAGGTTCTCCCAGGTTCAGCGGTGCCTCAACCTAACTGACTAAAAGGTTTTCCCTCCAAGCCTCTTATACCCCTAGGTCAGGTGACCCTCCTAAAGGCGGCAAAACTTAACTCCTCCCACAGCCCGGAAGGTTCTGGAACCTTCCACCTACCTAGCTATGGGGCCCAGAGGCGGGGACGGGATGGATACTGTATCCCTATGTCCCAGCCTGACTCTGGCTACTAGCGTGTATGTGTGGAAGGCCCTTCTGCAGTAGCAGGGGCCTGTGGCAGCCATCTTTAGTGAGAGAGCACCTGCACCTCAGCACTGACCAGCAGTGGCAAGGCGCCCGGAGACCTAGGTCCAGTAAAAATATGGTGGCAAAAATGAGGCGCAAAAGGGAAAAAAAACAGGGCAAGACCAGCCTAGGGCTGACAGGTCTAACACAGGTCAAATTATGTCTATGTGCATAAGCTGTATCTAATGTAACAGTAGGTATGAAATACTTTACCATTCTCTCTTCTTGCTTGTAATAGTCATACATTTAAGCTGGAACCTTAAGCTTGAACCTCTGAAAGCACCACATCATAGTTCGAGAAATAGTACTCGTAATGTCCCTTACCATAAAACATGCTAAGCAACAAACTACAAGTAATACTATACATCAGAGGCAAATGATGGTATCAGATACCCTCCTCAACAGACGCAGGTAGCTGCATAGACACATAACAATCTCTCACATCCATTGTATTCACATATTCATACAACAGTTTCGCATAAGCATTCAACGTATAATCACCTTTAGACAAATCTACATGCCACAAGCGACTAGTCTGATCCATCATAGCACTGTCAGCTCCTAAAGTACCCTCTTTTGTACTAGAAGTGGTAGGTGTGAATGTCCAATGTACTCCCACCCCATCAACTTCTATTTTGCATGAACCTATAACGGACATAGTAATGACTACAACTATAATTATGATTACTCCTACTATGAGTGTGCCTATTATACATTTTGTTCTACGGTTCGAATTTCCAGACTCCATTTTCAAATGAGTTTGGATTGTGACTACAAGAGGATCAATGCAAAGACTCTTTCTCTGCCTCTCACTGTTGCACAACAAAGTTCATACACAATCTCTTGAAGTCTTGGAAATAGTTCTCTCAGTTCGTTGTACAATTATTTACGCAGTCTAAAGACGTACTTAGCCATCTTTCTTCTTCTACGGAAAAGTCCCTAATTTTATTCTTCTTCCACTCTGGCCTAGGTTATCTTCCTTTTGAACAAAAAAGGTTCTATTTACAGTTCACAGTTCAATTTACATCCCTTATAAGGTCAGAGCCAGTTTCCTCAATGACACGCAGCAAAAGTTCAATGCTAAATGCTGCAATCTCCTGAGCTGGTGGCTGATATCCAAAAGTTGGTAACTTAAGTTAAGATCTTCTAGAATCAAGCTCCGAAAGCCACTCACTCTCGGAGGATCTGGCACAATCAGTGTTAAAACTCCATTAGCTTCTACTGCAGGGACCAATAGTTCAATTTCGAATATCAGCACTGATGTTCCGCGCCTCACTCGTTCGGACCTGACTCTCTCGGACCTCACTGTTCCCTGCATCTGTAACCAAATAAGTCCACTCCGGGGTAGCATATCTCCGGCACTGTACTGTCGCTCTCCTTGATCTCCTCAAGCTCCCCTGTACTTGTTCTGTGTTACTTTGCTCTGATTCAGACGTTTCAGATACGGGAGGAAGATCTCTTTAAGACGCAAGTGTCAAGTTCTGCTTCCTCTGTCTCACTGGCCACGATTCCCTTGAGACCTCAGTTCTCTTTCGCAGCACTCAACCACTTTCCACGCCAGTCTCTTCAGCCGAGTCTGACTCTAACCCACTCGCAACGTTGCCGTCTCCCTCAGAGTCTGTACCTGGGCCATGTGGAGCATGACCCCCCTCAGCTCGACCTAGTGGGTAACCAGCCTCTTCAGGAACCCCCACAGCTTGGCATGCTCTCTCCAGTGGCGTTGCAACCACGGCTGGATTTTCTTCTGGGAGAGGAGCTGTTTCTTCCGAGGGTCCTGAAACTCTGTGGGTATGGGAGGAGTGAATCCAGTTTGGCAAGCCTCTGCACTTCACAGCAGTGTTCGTCACTAAAGGTACCTGGTACGGACCTCGTCAAAGTGCATCAAGACAGTTCTTCCTCACGTGTTTCCGGACCAGGACCCAGGACACAGTCCTCTGGATACAGGCCATGGCAGAGGTCCTTTGAGGTCGGTGCAGTCGCAGCTTCAACCTGTTGAGACACAGAACGGACCACGTCAGCCAGTCCCTTGCAATAATCAAGGATCAAATCATCAGTGATATTTATCAATGCTGTAGATGGCACTGCAGGCAAGCGCATCACCCTCCCCATCAAAATTTCGTGTGGGGATAGTCCAGTTCTCCTATCTGGAATGCTACACAAACTCATCAGCACCAAGGGCAATGCATCAGGCCAGTTCAGAGAAGTCGAAGGACACACTTTCGCCATTCTCATATTTAAAGTCTCATTGACTTGCTCCACAATGCCTGACGCCTCTGGCCTGTAGCTACAGTGCAATCTCTGGTCAACCTGCAAGGCAGTACACAACAGCTTCACGATCTCACTATGGAAGTGAGTTCCTCTATCCTACTTCAATGAGGTTGGAAATCCTAAAGGCGGAATCAGCTCTCTTAGTAACAACTTGGCTACTGTAAGACTATCACATCTTCTAGTGGGGTATGTCTCCACCCACCGTGAAAAGACGCATACCACAACTAGGATGTACCTCAGCCTTTGCACCTAGGCATCTCAATGAAGTCAAGCTAGATCCTGTTGAAAGGACCCCCCAACTTCCCAGTGTGACTCAAGGCAACCACAGTTTTCTTTCCAGCATTCATCTGTTGGCACGCAACACATCTGTGACACACTGCTTCGGCAAACACACGAAACCTCGGGTTAAACCAAGTTTGTCTGAACCCTTGCACCATCGCATCTCTTCCAATGTGAACTGTTCCATGAATCTGTCTCGCCATCGGGCTCAGTAGACAATCCAGCAACACTGCTGTACCATCTGTTGAGACCCAAATGCCATCATCTCTCCTCTCACAACCTGCTTTGATCCAACCAGCTTCCTCTTGGTCTGACACTTCTCCCTGCAGACGCCTGACCTCATCCCAGGTGTCCGCTATGGCTAACATAATGCTTAGCTCAGTTCTCTCTGTTCTCTCTCCTGAATAATCCCCATTAAAAATACAAGCATGAATAGCACAAAAGTGGGCGACTTCGTCCGCGTATCTATTCCCCACGGTCACAAACTCCTCCCCCTTCCCATGGGCAGCACATTTCACAGCGGCCACTTCCTTTCAACAATCGTCTCACATACTCCCCATCTCTGATAGGAGATCCTGATGACGTTAAGAACCCCCTCTGTGATCATAGCTGTCCGAAGTCATGAACCACACCGAAACCGTACTGGCTATCGGTATAGATGGTGACTCGGATTTGATCAGAAACAAGGCATGCACGGGTCAAGACAATGATTTCAGCTACTTGTGCGGAGTGTACTCACTGTAGACAAGCAGCTTCCACAACTCCAGTAATGGTACACACAGCAAAGGCTGCTCTCAAATAACCATCATTGTCTCTTAAGCAAGAACCATCAACAAAAAGAACTTGATCTGATTCAGATAGAGGTTCAACGACAATTTCGTGTCTCTGCTTGTTACAAAGTTCAGTCACATCCAGACAGTAATGGTCCTCACAATCTTCCCCTTCAACATTGGGAACAGGCATCAAAGTAGCAGGATTTAACACAGAACATCTTTTCAACGTTGCATTCTCAGAGGCCAATAAAATTTGCTCATATCGGCTGAGCCTGTTTGTCAAGTGCTGTGTTTTGGTTGTCGTCATCAGGAGCTCAACTGAGTGTGGAACATAAACAATAAGAGGATGACCCATCACAATGCTTTCATATCTCTCAATGCTGACACCAGTTGCAGAAACGGATTTGAGAAATCTGGGCAAAGCTTAGGCTATAGGATCTAATGTAGCTGAGAAGTACGCCACTGGTCCAAGGACACCCCCATGTACTTGGGTGAGTACAGATAGAGCACAACCTTCCCTCTTGCAACAGAACAATGAAAATGCTTTGTTGAAATCAGGCAGTCCCAGATCTGGAGCATAACTCAGGCTTTCTTTCAGCTCCAAGAAGGCAACTAAGCAGTCGTTAACCCATGGTACCAGATCGCTCACTTCCTTGTGTGTCAATGAGAACTTTAGGATCCATTGTTGGCAGTAGCCAACCATTCCCAGAAACATTCTAACTTCCTTTTGTGTGGTAGGCGGATTCATTTTCATGATCACCTCAATGCAGTCTGATGACATCTTCCTCTTTCCTTTCTCAAAACGATGACCCAAATACTGAACTTCAGGCAAACCGTACTGAAGTTCGTTCGGGGACACCTTTTGTCTATTTTCTGCCAAGTGATTCAACAGAGCAATTGTGTCAACCCTACAAGCCTCCTCAGTTTGAGAAGCAATCAGGAGGTTGTCAATGTACTGCACAAGCACTGAGCTTTGCGGCAACACCAAGCTCTCAAGGTTCTTTTTCAAAATCGGGTTAAAGATAGATGGACTCTCAGTATACCCTTGTGAAATACGACCCCATGTTAACACATGGTTCTCCAAGCAGAAAGTGAATAAAAATTGGCTTTCCTCATGTAAGGGTATCAAAAAGAATGCTTGGCTTAAGTCAATCACGGTAAACCATTCTGCTTCGCAAGGATTTTTGAATAGGATCACAGATGAATTCGGTACCACAGGACAACATGGAATCACTATTGATTTGACATTTCTCAGGTCCTGGACAATGTGGTACTTACCGCTCGGTTTCTGCAACCCCATTATAGGTGAATTGCATGGACTTCCTATGATCTCTTTTAGGATGCCCTGCGCGATCATATACTCAATTACAGGTGTAATCCCTGCCACCGTTTCTGGGATCAGGTTGTATTGAGGCGTTCTTGGGAATTCGGCATTTGGCTTAATCTGTATGGGTACTGGCTCAACCCCTTGAATCAGTCCTATCTCTTCTCCTGTAAAATCCCAACCATGTGGGAGACAGTGTCTCTCAGGTCACATGGCATATCATCCACTGTTAACACGGGAGACATGTCTTCACAGTGGTTCTGGTTCGCCAATTTGAATACAATGTCATCCTCATTAGTCTGCAATTTCACTCCTTTGGGAGTGCAATAGATAGTACAATTCAACTTACACAGGACGTCACGTCCCAACAAACAGACTGGACTCGAATCCCACACCACAAATTGGTGTCAATCCTAGAACAATCCTATCCTCACTGGTATCTCGTCTGTTAACCGGTTTGTCATTCTCCTATTGGCAATTCCTACAACTTGGATCAATTGTCCCGAGAGGGGTAGGTTTGGGACTACTGCGGATCTCACACTAGAACGGGTAGCACCAGTATCAATCACAAATGTAATGGGATGACCGTCTACATCTACCTCCACATAAGGTCCACTCTGGTCTACCTCTAAGACTGCTACAAGGGTACAGTCCTCCTCCCCCCTCAGGCACGTCATTGTAATGGATCTGGATCGAATCCGTCCAGAGTCTCCATAAAGGGCATTTGATGATACGCTTGGTTACTCTGTGAAATTCTCGTAGGTTGGGTTACTTGCACTAGCTGATTCGAACCCCACCCATTGACGGATCTAGGTCTCGTCACGGTATTCATAACATCAGGCACCTGTATAATTTCCTCATCCTGGAACTTATTTGCTGGATTTGCATGACACTCGCGCTTCCAATGCCCGATTTTGTGACAATAATGACAAGCAGTGGTTTTCTTAAGAGTACCAAAGTCCACTCCTAACGTGGGATCTGTTCCTTTCCCCGTCCCATGTGATTTGCCACATTTTGGATCCCTGCTTGATTGTTCCCATGATTCTGACCTACAGTCCCTCCATTTGTCTGCGCCTGTTCTACCCTGTTCGCATTCCTCATCTGGACCAACATTAGCTTGTCTTTCATTTTCCTGTGCTTCGAATCCACCTCATCGCTACAATATCTGGCATACTATAAGATCTCATCCACGAACTTATTTTGCCAGCAAATTAAATATTGCTGAGTGATAACACTAATCTCTGGTCTCAATCCTAGCACGAACTTGGAAACAAACTGTCCCATATCCTTTGGATTTAAAGTGTCCAAACCACTGTACTGCTTGAAGGCTTGCAAAAGTCGTTCATAGTATGCATGTACTGATTCCTTAGGCTCTTAGGTGGTTTGATCTATCTTGACCCAATCGATATCTTGTGATGCAATTTTAGACAGTAAACATGTAATTACCTGTTCAAACTTTTTCCTAACCAACGGTGAAGGACCATGAGTTATTGAGTCTCTATCTGGTTCAGTAAAAGGCCTATCAATAGCAACTTTACAAGCAGACCATAAGTCGGTAGGAACCACAATGTCAAACAATGTGTGCAAATCAATCCACAACACCTTCAAAATCTTTACAAAGTGATCGACTTGCTTATACCATTCAGTAGGTTTCTCCCTCAGCCAAGGAAAATCATTTGTAAACGCTGCCAAATCACCCCTGCTCCAAGGCACATGCACATAACCTCCACTTGGTACCTCTCGCAATGGGTAAGCCTCAACTCCTTGTATACCCCCTCCTGGCGGAGGCGTATCTCCCACCACTTTCCTAACACTCTTTTTCTTTGACCACCTTTCTTCCCATTTATCAAGCATGCTCCATGTGCGTATCCCTATGACCAGTTCACGAACATGTGTCTTCAGACCTATGACTCTTTTTTCTTCTAGTTCCTGATCAGTGTAATTTAACCTGTGGTTTCCCTGTAGCATTTTTGTTTTGGACAAATTCTGTCAGTTTCTCATGTGCTCGCCTTGCTTTACAAGTGACGTCCTTTGCTATGAACAATTCATCCTGTTCATCAAGTTCTATCCTTTCCAAAGGCAAGCTTCCACTGATTATCTCATCCACTTCTGCTTTCAGTCTCACTATGTCTAGCAATTTCGCCTTTACTGCAGCTTTAATCGTTCCCTGACTTGACACACTACTATGTCCTTCCTTTTCACTACTCTGCTTCCCTTGTCGATTTTCTGATGATGTGGTCTGCAAGACATGCTGATCCCTAGAAGCTCCCTGATCTGTGCCTACCTCTGATATCCCTCCCATGGGTCCTCTAACTGGAGCTTCCCACATTCTCAAATCTGAATTCAAATTTGCCAGTGACACCGAACATATTGTAGTAGACCCAACATGCACCGTCGAAGAATCTGCAGTTGCTGACAATGGGGTACTAGCTTCTACAGGCACCAGAAATTGACTGTTCCCATTCATCGCCACATTTCTCCCTGAGTTGACCCCTTCTCCCAATCCTGACTGCTGTTGACTAATGTTTTCTCCTGAACTTGGATCATACACAGAGACTACAGGTCTGGTGGTGACCGGTACCGTAAGGGCCTCTGGTAACCGTATAGCAGCGTTGACTCCACTTGACTCTGCACCTCCAAACACTGGTATCCCTGTCCCTTCTACTCCTGTTGAAATCTTTCCCACTACTCCTGCACTATGACGTGTCTGTGGCGTTTCCATTCTTTCCATACTCGCTGCATTTGTCAGTTCTCACCTTCGTTCCTCTGAATGTGGATTATACAGTGGAGGATGCTCTGCCAACAGTCTGTCTAACAAGCTGTCATCAGTATCACTGCCATCATCTCCATTCCTACTCTGAGAGTCTCCCTCCTTCACCAACAGTGGATACAATCTCTCTCCCTCAATGGTGTCTACTCTCCACCTCTTCAACTGTGCATCCTGATATGCTTTAATTACCTTTCTCATCTTCCCCTGACATATCTCCCTGTTCTTTGCCTGAGCTGCTCACATCCAAGCATCCAATGCCTCAAACTGTGTTGGTCTAGGTGGAGGCTGTAATGAAGACATCACTCCCCTCAACTGATACAATACCTCTAATCGAAATGAACCATAACGTGGAAAAGCCAAATCTCCCTCTTTTTCAGTGATCTTGTACCAATTTTAAAGCCAAACTATAGTATGGAATCCTTCGCTCATTGCCATATAGTGTGCTGGGGTATCCTCGGGAGGTGCTTCCTCACCCACTCAAGTCACCACTCCACCTATCTCCCCTGCAGAGATCACGTAATACCTCAAAACAAGGCATGATTAAATCGAATTTTCCTTTCAACTGACAAGATTTCCTCGCTTCAACTTCCTGATGGCCACTAACTAATCCCAGCACGGCACTACACCAACAGACCTATGGCAGCATGGCACCCCTAGACGTCAATCAAACAAGGAGGGACTAAAGGGCTTTTTAGAGGAAGGAGGTCCAGCATACATGCCCAATCGTGTCGTCAGAGAAAAGGGTATGCAGTTCCTCAAGTGGCAATTGGTACTCTGGTATTTGTAGCAGAGAATAATGGCTGGATAAATAAAAAAGAGGCTGACTTCCTCATCACAAAAGACCCCAAGATACCCTATTTCTACAAGCTCCCTAAAATTCATAAGGGTACTACACCAGTCCCGGGGCATCCCATTGTCTCGGCATAGGCTCCCTCCTCGAGCCTCTGTCCAAGTTTTGTGATCATTTCTTGCAGCCATTAGTGAGAAAAACACCTTCCTTTGTATGTGACACAACTGACATCTTGCGAATTCTAGAGGAAACTAGGGTCACAGATGAGATTGACCTCCTAGTCACGCTGGATGTGGAAGCGTTGTATACCAACATCCCCCAGCGTGACACCCTTACGGCTATTGAGACAGCCTTCACAAAAGATGAGTGGTCATCACCAACCCCTGTCTCGTTCATTATGGATTGTGCCACCATTGCTTTGACCGAAAACTTTTTTGAGTATAAAAACCAACTTTTCCACCAATCCCAGGGTACTTCCATGGGGAGTACCTTCGCCCCGAGCGAAGTTGTTGTCGAGGAAGATGTTGTCAGTCACCCAAGGAACCCCTACACCAATAATTTGAAGTTGTGGAAGAGGTTCATTGACGACATCTTTATCCTCTGGAAGGGTGATCTTACCACTTGCGAGGAGTTCTGCCAGTGGCTTAATGCACAAAATGAACATTTGAAGTTCACACATACAATATCAAACACAAGCATACCATTCTTAGATTTGAACGTAAGACTGAACAATACAGAGCTAAGCACTACCCTGTATAAAAAACCTACAGACAGAAATAGTCTGCTACTGTATAGCAGTCACCACCCAAAAGTCCTAAAAGATAACCTGCCTTTTGGCCAGTTTCTCCGGATCAGGAGAAACTGCAGCTCCCTCACTGACTATAAGACTGAGGCCCAAGCTTTGGTATCCAACCTTAGACAAAGGGAATATCCCCAACGCCAGATCATGAACTCTTTAAAAAGAGCAAGGAACAACCCCGTGAGACATTACTGGAGGTCACCCCTAAAGAACACACAGATATCCTCAGGTGTGTCACTTCATTTACACCTGCCTCCACACTCATCAAGAGTAGCATTAAGAAACACTGGGGGATCTTACTGACAGGAGACTTACGCATACCAACACCTAGGTTCGCCTTCAAACGAACAAAAAACTTGAAAGATAGTTTGGTACACACGAGGCCAAAGACAGAGACCAACATAACGCAAAGAACACTCTGGGATCTCCCCCCAGTAGTGGGCCACTACCCATGTGGTACCTGCGCAGCTTGCGAACAGACTACCATTTCCAAAGAAATAAGTCTCACCAACACGTTCACTTGGAAAATGACAAGGCACACTAACTGTAACACTACTCACTGCATATACTTAGTCACTTGCCCATGTAATATGTAGTACATAGGGATGACATTGAGGGCCGTGAAAACCTGCATCACGGAGCACAAGAGCAGTATATGATGTCAACACTACAAGGAATTGAACCATCCTCCAGAGTCCCTACGTTGGTTGGTGCTTGAAGCCCACCCTAGAATCACACAAAGGGCACCTTTCAGAATTGAACAAAGATGGATGTATCGCCTTTCTTCAGACAGACAAGGCCTGAATGACGATATACCCTGGGCATCACTGACTGATAGGTAAGTGCACCGACTTCCATCCCTGTAAAACCATGAGGCGATGATATACTGGATGGTTTATTGACAGGTGATGAGCCCATAGTCTCATCCTTACCAACACTTTGAGGCGATGATATATTCAATGAACTATTCTATATGAGGTAAGAGCCTACACTCCAACCAGGCTCACTGCTCCTCATTTACTTTTTTAGTAACTTACTTTTTAGTAACACACTATGACGGCCTCTGCGGTTCCCAAAATAGTCACGACCGATTTGATTAACCGTTCAGATGGGCCATATACCTTAATGCACACGTTACTCACTAACAACACACCAGACACACTGGCCGTTGCGATATAACCAAAATAGATGACTGGTTATGAATAGGAGTCTTGGCCCCTTCATCGCGGGTCAGCGTTGTTTTCACAACTAGTTTACGTGGATAGGACACTTGATGAGATACTAGTTTCCTCATTACAATGTGGCCGCTGTTTTGAGCTACCGCTACAACAGACCTTGGAGCGCCGGTCACGTGCTGTGACTGACGCGACCCGGAAACCAGCCACTCCCCGCTCGAAACGCTGGAGAGTATTTCAGCGCCTGCTTGATGCAGCTGAGTACATCCCGGTGCCGGCGGAGAGGGGTAGGTTTTGACGGCTCACATCCTGGAGCCCAATGGTGAGTCATGATGGTGCAAGACAGTGGTAAACCCGCTATCTCCGATGTTCGGGTAGGTAAGATGTGGACGATTATTATTATTTTTAAATTTATATGGCGCACAGCTACCCGGAGGTTTCCCGGCGCCTACGGACCCGCACTAGAGAGATGAGGACAAGACTCTAGTGGTTAAATAGCCACGTTTTTAAATCTTTACGAAATTTGTGGTAGATAGTTTCCTGGCGTAGTTGAAACGGGAGTGAGTTCCATAAAGATGGAGCTAAGTAGGCAAACGACCGTCCGCCCATACGTGCTCGTTTGATCCTGGGAACTTGAAATTTTAATTGATTAGAGGATCGCAGGAGGCGTGAGGGGAGGTATGGATGTACCAAGGCACTAAGATAATGTGGTGCTGAATCCATTTTGATCCTATGCATGTAGCAGAGGGCTTTGAATTTGGAGCGATTTTCCATCTTAAGCCAGTGAAGGTCACGGAGTGGACCTGAAGTAGAGGCCATTCTGGGTAGCTGACATAGAAGTCTGGCCGCAGAATTTTGGACCACTTGCAGCTTCCAAATCACCTCCTTACTTGCGCCCAGATACAAGACGTTGCCGTAATCCAGTCTGGACACGATCAAAGCCTGGATAACGTTTTTTTGCGTGGATAGTGGAAGCATCCAGAGGATTTTTTTGAGCCATTTTAAAATTGTAAACCACTTGCTGTTTCATAGACAGTTGGTCGTCAATGATTATACCGAGGTTGCGAACAGATTGTGAAGGATGAGTCCTTGCACGCTGTAACTAATGCGCTCCTCCACTTGCAGTGCTGGCGATCATTCAGTCGGGAGTGGGAGGGGTTGGGGGCCAGATACCGTCCACTAATGAATACCAATTGTTCTTGGTACCATCCCAGTGCGGGCGAACTTCATGGCCCGACATGCCCTTCCCACCTTTGACAACTATGACCCCCGGTAGAGCGCCTGCGACATGGATTGTGTATTATGATACTGACATGCCAGCTCTCAGATACCGTTCCATAGATACACGAATGATACCGGGGATACTAGGGACTCTTCAGTCTCCACCCTACTTGGTTCCACACTGGTGCCTCCAATTATAATCTATTACATTAATTTTCCAGGGCATTACAGCGTATTAGTCCAGTTTTCCCGCCGGCAACTGACAGAGGCGATACTGTGTTTACTACTAGGTGAGTGAGTTCAGACCGCCATCCACACACACATTGTTTGTATAAAGAGAGAACCTGCCGTGATATAGCTCAGTCTTCTGATTTTAATTCCGGATTTTAATTAAGGTTTTATTTTCTAACTAAGATACAATTCTTGTTTTGATTTGCCGCACTTTGAATAGGCTATGGCCCAACACACCTACCTGCTGTCACTATTTACGTATGATGTGACACTGCCTCACCTTATTTCCGTGGAATGACCACCCATGCACTGTTGGATGGTTAACTTTGTGTCTGAATATGGAGAGAGAGAGATGTTGTAACCATGATCATTACCGACTGTTATAGTTGCGATTTTATTCTGTATCCTTCTCTTAGGTCGCTCTGAGATACTGTGGGTACTCGACTCACAGCGTTGTGACGTGGTAGGTAGTTTTCACACCCACCACGTAGTGTAGATAGTTCAACAACTAGGTCCTGAAGAATTGCCACGGATCCTCCTGACCTAACGGCATGAAACATGTTGACCCACAGAGTTGAGCGTAGTTAACCCCTTCGCTGCTAGGCCTTTCCCCCCCTGTGCTAAGCCTTTTTTTGGCTATTTGGGGTAGTTCGCGCTTAGGCCCCTGTAACTTTTTGACCACATAAGGTATCCACGCCAAATTTGCGTCCTTTTCTTCCAACATCCTGGGGATTCTAAAGGTACCCAGGGTTTGTGGATTCCCCTGGAGGGACCCAGAAATTAGCCAAAATACAGCAAAAGTTTGGGTTTTGGGGAAAAATGGGAAAAAAGTGCTGCAAATGAAAGCATCTGGGTTTTTCCTGCAAATGATATCAAAAAGGGTTTGTGGGGCTGAAATCACCATTTTCCCAGCTTTTAGGGAATGCCAGACTTTTGTCAGAAAACCAAAACATTTTACACAGTTTTGGCATTTTTCTGGGACATTGCCTATTTTTGCTATTTTTTGTGCTTTCAACCTCCTTCCAGTTAATGGTAGAAATGGGTATAAAAGCAATAATGGATCCTGGAAAGCTATACATTTTAGTAAAGTAGACAAAATTCTGAATTCAGCAAGGGGTCATTTGTGTAGATTCTTCAAGGTTTCTTTATAGAAACTAACAGTTAGATATAGGAAAAATAAAAAATTAGTTGGAAAAAACAGCCTTTTGTGTCAACGTTTTCACCTGTAGCTTCTTCTAATTATGAAAAGCAATATTGAAAGCAATATACCGTTACATCCGCGGGACCTTACTGGTTGTGGGGATATATAGGACTTGTAGGTTCACCAAGAACCCGACGAACCCAGAGCCAATAACTGAGCAGCGACTTGCAATGGTTTTTTATTATGTACCGGGTATATAGCAATTATTTTGGGAAAATGTATACATGGAAAAATTGTTATGAAAGACACCTATGTATTTCTGAAATGGGAACAAAATGTAGATTTTAGAAACAGTAGATATTTGCACATTTCCGAAATTGGGAGTACCCATACTAGCATGAGAATTATAGGTCATTTTTCAAAATGACTTATTTTTTACACATTGTCTTTCATTTGGAAGGCAGAAATGCATCGAAAGTCAATAGGTAATAACAGTTGCTCTACAATTCTGTGTTACCCTAAGTCTCCCGATAAAAATGGTACCTCACTTGTGTGGGTAGGCCTTGTGCCCAAAACAGGAAATGGCTCAAAATACAACGTGAACGTACCACATTTTCACAATGAAAAATTACCCTTTTTTGCAAAGTGCCTAGCTGTAGTTTTTGAACCCTAGCTCTGCGGGCACTTAAGGAAACCTAGCAAACCTATACATTTTTGAAAACTAGACACCCAGGGGAATTCAGGATGGGGTGACTTGACTGGCTCTCACCAGGTTCTGTTACCCAGAATCCCTTGCAAACCTAAAAAATTGGCAAAAAAACCACATTTTCCTCACTTTTCTGTGGTGGAAAGTTCTGGAATCTGCGTGGATCCATAAAATTCCACCCACCCCGCGTTCCCCAAGGTCTTCCAAAAAAAATGGTACCTCACTTGTGTGGGTAGGCCTAGTGCCCGCGACAGGAAGCAGCGCAAAACCCAACGTGGACGCACCACATTTTCACAGTGAAAAAAGACCCTTTTTTGCAAAGTGCCTAGCTGTAGTTTTTAACCCTAGCTCTGCCGGCACTCAGGAAACCTAGCAAACCTATACATTTTTGAAAAGTAGACACCCAGGGAATCCAGGATGGGGTGACTTGACTGGTTCTCACCAGGTTCTTTTACCCAGAATCCCTTGCAAACCTAAAAATTGGCAAAAAACACATTTTCCTCACTTTTCTGTGATGGAAAGTTCAGGAATCTGCGTGGATCCACACAATTCCACCCACCCCGCGTTCCCCAAGGTCTTCCGAAAAAAATGGTACCTCACTTGTGTGGGTAGGCCTAGTGCCCGTGACAGGAAGCAGCGCAAAACGCAACGTGGACGCACCACATATTCACAGTGAAAAATGACCCTTTTTTGCAAAGTGCCTTGCTGTAATTTTTGAACCATAGCTCTGCCGGCACTTAGGGAAACCTAGCAAACCTATACATTTTTGAAAAGTAGACACCCAGGGGAATCCAGGATGGGGTGACTTGACTGGCTCTCACTAGGTTCTGTTACCCAGAATCCCTTGCAAACCTAACAAATTGGCAAAAAAAACACATTTTCCTCACTTTTCTGTGGTGGAAAGTTCTGGAATCTGCGTGGATCTACAAAATTCCACCCACCCCGCGTTCCCCAAGGTCTTCTGAAAAAAATGGTACCTCACTTGTGTGGGTAGGCCTAGTGCCCGCGACAGGCAGCAGCGCAAAACGCAACGTGGACGCACCACATTTTCACAGTGAAAAATGACCCTTTTTTTGCAAAGTGCCTAGCTGTAGCTTTTGAACCCTAGCTCTGCCGGCACTTAGGGAAAGCTAGCAAACCTATACATTTTTGAAAAGTAGACACCCAGGGGAATCCAGGATGGGGTGACTTGACTGGCTCTCACCAGGTTCTGTTACCCAGAATCCCTTGCAAACCTAAAAATTGGCAAAAAAAACACATTTTCCTCACTTTTCTGTGGTGGAAAGTTCTGGAATCTGCGTGGATCCACAAAATTCTACCCACCCCGTGTTCCCCAAGGTCTTCCGAAAACAATGGTACCTCACTTGTGTGGGTAGGCCTAGTGCCCGCGACAGGAAGCAGCGCAAAACGCAACGTGGACGCACCACATTTTCACAGTGAAAAATGACCCTTTTTTGCAAAGTGCCTAGCTGTAGTTTTTGAACCCTAGCTCTGCCGGCAATTAGGGAAACCTAGCAAACCTATACATTTTTTAAAATTAGACACCCAGGGGAATCCAGGATGGGGTGACTTGACTGGCTCTCACCAGGTTCTGTTACCCAGAATCCCTTGCAAACCTAAAAAATTGGCAAAAAAACAAATTTTCCTCACTTTTCTGTGGTGGAAAGTTCTGGAATCTGCGTGGATCCACAAAATTCCACCCACCCCGCGTTCCCCAAGGTCTTCCAAAAAAATGGTACCTCACTTGTGTGGGTAGGCCTAGTGCCCGCGACAGGAAGCAGCGCAAAACGCAACGTGGACGCACCACATTTTCACAGTGAAAAATGACCCTTTTTTTGTAAAGTGCCTAACTGTAGTTTTTGAACCCTAGCTCTGCCGGCACTCAGGGAAACCTAGCAAACCTATACATTTTTGAAAAGTAGACACCCAGGGGAATCCAGGATGGGGTGACTTGACTGGTTCTCACTAGGTTCTGTTACCTTTTCTGTGGTGGAAAGTTCTGGAATCTGCGTGGATCCACAAAATTACACCCCCCTGCGTTCCCCAAGGTCTTCCGAAATCAATGGTACCTCACTTGTGTGGGTAGGCCTAGTGCCCGCGACAGGAAGCAGCGCAAAACACAACGTGGACGCACCACATTTTCACAGTGAAAAATGACCCTTTTTTTGCAGAGTGCCTAGCTGTAGTTTTTGAACCCTAGCTCTGCCGGCACCTAGGGAAACCTACCAAACCCACACTTTTCTGAAAAGTAGACACCAGGGGGATTCCAGGGAGGTATGGCTTGCATGGATCCCCCAATGTTTTCTTACCCAGAATCCCCTGCAAACCTGACATTTTGCTGAAAAAATCCCTTTTTCACACATTTTTGTGTGGTAAAGTTGTGGCATCACGGGGCTGACACAAATTTCCTACCACCCAGCGTTCCCCCAGGTCTCCCGATAAAAATGGTGCCTCACTCGGGTGGGAGGCCCAAGTACCCGTGACTGGCAAGGGCCCACAACGTATTGAGGCGACCTCAAAATGGCCTATCACAAAACGACCTGGTTTTGCAAGGGGGGTCCCATGACGTTTTGGCCCGGGGCTCGGCGGCCACCTAGGAAACCTACCAAACCCACACATTTCTGAAAAGTAGACACCCGGGGGATTCCAGGGAGGTATGGCTTGCGTGGATCCCCCAACATTTTCTTACCCAGAATCCCCTGCAAACCTGATATTTTGCTGAAAAAATCCCTTTTTTCACACATAGTTGTGTGGTAAAGTTGTGGCATCACCGGGCTGACACAAATTTCCTACCACCCAGCGTTCCCAGGTCTCCCGATAAAAATGGTGCCTCACTCGGGTGGGAGGCCCAAGTACCCGCGACAGGCAAGGGCCCACAACGTATTGAGGCGACCTCAAAATGGCCCATCACAAAACGACCTGGTTTTGCAAGGGGGGTCCCATGACGTTTTGGCCCGGGCCTCGGCGGCCACCTAGGGAAACCTACCAAGCCCACACATTTCTGAAAAGTAGACACCTGGGGGATTCCAGGGAGGTATGGCTTGCGTTGATCCTCCAACGTTTTCTTACCCAGAATCCCCTGCAAACCTGTTATTTTGCTGAAAAAAATCACTTTTTTCACACATTTTTGTGTGGTAAAGTCGTGGCATCACGGGGCTGACACAAATTTCCTACCACCCAGCGTTCCCCCAGGTCTCCCGATAAAAATGGTGCCTCACTCGGGTGGGAGGCCCAAGTACCCGCGACAGGCAAGAGCCCACAACGTATTGAGGCAACCTCAAAATTCCCTAGGTGGCCGCCGAGCACCGGGCCAAAAACCCAGGTGATCCCCCTTGCAAAACCAGGTCGTTTTGAGATAGGCAATTTTGATGTCGCCTCAATATGTTTTGGGCCCTTGCCTGTCGCGGGTACTTGGACCTCCCACACGAGTGAGGCACCATTTTTATCGGGAGACCCGGGGGAATGCTGGGTGGTAGGAAATTTGTGTCAGCCCGGTGATGCCACAAGTTTCCCACACAAAAATGTGTGAAAAAGTGATTTTTTTCAGCTAAATTTGAGGTTTGCAGGGGATTCTGGGTAAGGAACGTTGGGGATTCACGCAAGCCATACCTCCCTGGAATCCCCGGGTGTCTAGTTTTCAGAAATGTGTGGGTTAGGTAGGTTTCCTAGGTGACCGCCGAGCACCGGGCCAAAACCCAGGTAACCCCCTTGCAAAACCAGGTCGTTTTGAGATAGGCAATTTTGATGTCGCCTCAATGCGTTTTGGGCCCTTGCCTGTCGCAGTACTTGGACCTCCCACACGAGTGAGGCACCACTTTTAGCGGGAGACCCGAGGGAATGCTGGGTGGTAGGAAATTTGTGTCAGCCTGGTGATGCCACAACTTTCCACACAAAAATGTGTGAAAAAGTGATTTTTTTCAGCTAAATTTGAGGTTTGCAGGGGATTCTAGGTAAGGAAACGTTGGGGTATACACGCAAGCCATACCTCCCTGGACTCTCCCGGGTGTCTAGTTTTCAAAAATGTGTGGGTTTGGTAGGTTTCCCTAGATGGTTGCCAAGCCCGGGGCCAAAAGTCATGGGACCCCCTTGCAAAACCAGGTTGTTTTGTGATAGGTAATTTTGATGTCTCCTAAATAGGTTTTGGGCCCTTGCCTGTCGCGGGCACTAGGCCTACCCACGCAAGTGAGGTACCATTTTTTTTGAAGACTTTGGGGAACGCGGGGTGGGTGGAATTTTGTGGACCCACGCAGATTCCAGAACTTTCCACCGCAGGAATGTGAGGAAAATGTGTTTTTTTGGACGAATTTTTAGGTTTGTAAGGGATTCTGGGTAACAGAACCTGGTGAGAGCCAGTCAAGTCACCCCATCCTGGATTCCCCTGGGTATCTAGTTTTCAAAAATGTACAGGTTTGCTAGGTTTCCCTACGTGACAGCTGCGCTAGGGCCCAAAATCCACAGGTAGGCACATTGCTAAAAAAAAGTCGGAGCCTAGTGGGCTTTTTGCCACCCTGGGGGGGAATCGGGGGAGGGGGTTTGTCCCGATATGCCCCCGAAGGGGGCAGAAAGACTGTGGCTATTTTTTGTGGGGGTGGGGACATTGGTATGACCATTTTGGGCAGCCCCCACGCATAAAAAAAGCCTGCGTACTCGCTGGCGCCTAGTGGGCTTTCTGCCCCCCCAGGGGGCAGATCAGGGGCCACTGCCACCATCTTCCCTCCCAGGGGGCAGGAAGACTGGAATTTCTCTGGGGGTGGGGTGGGGGTATTGTCATGCCCATTTTGGGCAGCCCCTACCCCTACCCCTACACTAATAAAAGAAAAAAATCCATGGTTTCTAGTGTGCTTTCTGCGCCCCCCGGGGGGGCCAGATTGGGGGCTACAGGTCCATCTGCCTCCTGGGGGGCAGAAAGACTGTCATTTTTGTGGGGGGGTGGGGGCATTGGCGTGCCCGTTTCGGGCAGCCCACACCCTAAAAACAATTGCGCAAAAAAAATCCCTGGTGGATAGTGGGCTTTCTGCCCCTCTGGGGGGGGCAGATTAGGGGCTACTGCCCCCATCTGCCCTCAGGAGGGGCAGAAAGGCTGTAATGGTGGCGGGGGGGTGGGGGCATTGGGGTGCCCATTTCGGGCAGCCCCCACCCTAAAAACAAATGCGCAAAATAAAATCCCTGGCATTTAGTGGGTTTTCTGCCCCCCTGGGGGGGCAGATTGGGGGCTACTGCCCCATCTGCCCCCAGGGGGGGCAGAAAGGCTGTAATGGTGGCAAGGGGTGGGGGTATTGGCGTGCCCGTTTCGGGCAAGCCCCCACCCTAAGAAAATGGTGCGAAAAAAAATCCCTGGCGTCACGTGGGCTTTCTGCCCCCCCGGGGGGGCAGATTGGGGGCTGCTGCCCCATCTTCCCCCCAGGGGGGGGCAGAAAGGCTGTAATGGGGGCATGGGGGCATTGGTGTGCCCGTTTCGGGCAGCCCCACCCTAAAGAAATGGTGCAATAAAAAATCCCTGGCGTTTAGTGGGCTTTCTGCCCTCCTGAGGGGCAGATTGGGGGCTGCTGCCCCCATCTGCCCCCCAGGGGGGGCAGAAAGGCTGTAATGGTGGTGGTGGGAGGGTGGGGGGCATTGGCATGCCCATTTTGGGCAGCCCCCACCCTAAAACAAATTGTGCAAAATAAAATCCCTGGCATTTAGTGGGTTTTCTGCCCCCCCGGGGGGGCAGATTGGGGGCTACTGCCACATCTGCCCCCCAGGGGGGGCAGAAAGGCTGTAATGGTGGTGGGGGGTGGGGGCATTGGCGTGCCCATTTCGGGCAAGCCCCCACCCTAAGAAAATGGTGCGAAAAAAAATCCCTGGCGTCACGTGGGCTTTCTGCCCCCCCGGGGGGGGCAGATTGGGGGCTGCTGCCCCATCTTCCCCCCAGGGGGGGGCAGAAAGGCTGTAATGGGGGCGTGGGGGCATTGGTGTGCCCGTTTCGGGCAGCCCCACCCTAAAGAAATGGTGCAATAAAAATCCCTGGCGTTTAGTGGGCTTTCTGCCCCCCGAGGGGCAGATTGGGGGCTACTGCCCCCATCTGCCCCCAGGGGGGGCAGAAAGGCTGTAATGGTGGCAGGGGGGTGGGGAGCATTGGCGTGCCCGTTTCGGGCAGCCCCCACCCTAAAACAAATGGTGCAATAAAAAATCCCTGGCGTTTAGTGGGCTTTCTGCCCCCCCGGGGGGGCAGAAAGGCTGTATTGGTGGCGGGTGGGTGGGGGAATTGGCGTGCCCGTTTCGGGCAAGCCCCCACCCTAAAAAAACTTCAAAAAACAAATCCCTGGTGTTTAGTGGGCTTTCTGCCCCCCCGAAGGCGCAGATTAGGGGCCAATGCCCCATCTGCCCCCCAGGGGGGCAGAAAGACTGTAATGATTGCGGGGGGTGGGGGCATGGGCATGCCCATTTTGGGCAGCCCCACCCTTATTTTTACTTCCTAAAAAAAATCCCTGGTGTCTAGTGGGCTTTTTGCCCCCCCGGGGGGGGCAGATTAGGGGCTACTGCCCCCATCTGTCCCCCAGGGGCGGCAAAAAGACTAAATTTTGCAAAATTAAATTGGGGGGATCAAAGGCCCTTGCCCAAGGGGCCGCTCCCCCCTCCCTGGTGTCTAGTGGGTGGATCCCTGCTTGGGGATCGCCCTCCTGTGGCGATCCCCAAGCAGGGATCCACTGGAGAGGGGTACCATTGGAAAGGGAGATTCTCCCTTTCCAACGATACCTCTCCTGTCTTTCTACGTGCTCAGGGGGCTGAGATAGCCCCCTGAGCACGTAGAGGAAACTGAAATGAGCCTCTTGGCTCATTTCAGTTCAGTTTCACTGAAATGACATCAGCGCGAGCGTGCGCGCCGATCGTCATTTCAGGGAAACCAGGGGGGCCTCGGGAGCTGGGAAGCTCTTCCCAGCTCCCGAGGCTCTTGTGGCATTAAGGGAATCCCTCTGGTGCCCGCACCAGAGGGATTTCCAGGCGATGTTTCATGATGAGCTGGACTCGTCATGAGCACACGACCACTGTGTGCCATGACGAGTCCAGCTCGTCATGAGCATCGAAGGGGTTAAGCTGAATCATAAAATTTCAGATAGCTGCCAATCTTTTTAACCAGGTGGATAGCCAGTCTGAATAAAAGTTTTTGGGACTATCCAACTTGTTTTAACCACTCATTACCACATCTACACTCCACAAAGCCCCTCACCCCCACTGCACCATACAGCAAGGAACAAAAGATCTCCGCTAAAGTGCCCCTTTATGGGTGCCCGTCGGGTATTGCAGCGCCGACCCGACGAGGAGCAGGCCCATATGATGAAGCATGACACCTAGCTGGCCCTAGTTCCGACAGGAGGAATTCCCCTCCTCCTAAATCTGTCCAGAGCAGCACACACTTTGGTGCTGATTGACATATATCTCTCTCCTTTCATTCAACCACTTGAGGAACTGCATACCCTTTTCTCTGACTACCCCTTGACGTCACCCTTTCCTCCTCGGAGTGGTTCACCCTCCTTCACAATCTCACCGTAGACATTCACTCTCGAAAATATCAGAACAAGTAATTGTCTGCCTTTCTGAAAGATCGATAGAATTCAATCACTCAAGAACATTCACACACAGCGACCTGCGCTGGTCACTTGAATCAATATTGTCCACCCCTGTACACAAGGCTTCCCACATGATCCTAACAAGTCCACTCACACAAAGCTCCATGTCTCAGGTGGGTTGTCGATAGTGCTTCACGACTTCCCTACAAACCAACGGTCAGACAATTACAACAAATCGGTGTTTTCTACACCACAAATATATGCCGGGATCTTAGGCTACTCTGGAGCCCCATAACCAAAACAAAACTCTTGAACCATGTCCGGTCCGAAAACCACTTTCACTCGACTTTCATCCCCACTCCACGAGACATCACACAATCAACACACTCCCACAATCTAACATACAACGCATCCTTTTGATACTCACTCCTCCGTTCACCGCTGTTCTCGCCGCACCATCAATCTCTGTTGGTCTCCGCCAAAGTCCGTAGCTCTCCGTTCTCGATCATTGGGCTCTATTTTGGGGCTTTATGGGTCTAAATCTTTTCTAGAGTTTTCTAGATTCTCCCCTCACTTCAAGAGACAATCATCTTACACTGCTACCAACTGAAGGAGATTTACTCAGGAACCCCTGGCCGATGTCTCTTTTTGTCTGCTTGAAAATGTAGAGGGGAGGAAAATCATTAGCCAATTATGCATTAAAGTTCCAATGACCATGACTCCAAAGGATCACAGACTCCGATCCAAAATTTAGTAGGTTTATTACACAGCTAAGAACAGCTAGACATTCAAACACCTCAGGACGAGGGTAATGAACTACATCGGTACTAATACAAAGCCGGTCCTACGAGTGAAGTTAAGACGGTGCAGCATGCAAAGAATAACCAATTCCAGTATTAAGACACAGAAAATAACAGCTCCGATGTCAAGAGTCCCCTTCATTGGAGGTTCATAGGTTAAAAGCATTTAATCTGTCCCTACACTACTACTAACGTGACATCCCTACTTAGCATTCCCCAAGGCAAGCTCTGAAAAGGTGTCAGCTTGTGAAGGCTTCCTGAGAAGACCATTCACGTTGAATGGGTCAAGTAGCATAAGCTACAGAGCTCGTACCTTCTCTCAAGGCCAGGCAAAAGTCCCCAGACTCTGTCCCTAACTCAAATACAAGAACTTGGAAAAACCGTCCCATAATGCTCTGCAACATCACCCCATCCGCGCAAGCCACCTCCTTGTAGGTAACTTTCCATGCAGCAACAATGCTCCCAGGCCTTGGCTCGCTGTTCTTGATTCCAAGCTCCCTCCGGTGAGAAAGAACACCATCCCACATTATCAGCATCACCGTTCAATGTATCTTCTCCTCCCTAAGCCTAACTCCTAAAACAAAGACATTATTCTAACTAACAAATATGAATTTCTTCCACCTGCAACAGGAACGTGAGAAAGACAAATTCTGCATACACATGAATTCTACTAGCAAATCTAACGTGAGAGACTCAGGGAGAAATACACTTTAGGCCTACAGAATTCGGCCAACATAAGGAATGACACGTATTTTCATATAGAGCACGTATAAATGAGCATTATTGCTGAGCACATTTAAATTGATGCATTACATAAGCACACAAATTATAAACGTTCATTCGTCACATGTAAAATTCTACACATTGAATATTTTCATCTTACCATACGTAATTGCAATGTTGATTTCTCCACGTTATATGAAAATATGCCTTTCACTTCACCTTTCACGTTATTGCAATACACGATCTAATGGCACAATGTTAACAAGATTAAGATTATGTGCGGGTACAGACTACTCATGATTATAATGCACTCCTACAAACGACAGAGCAATCTGCGCTCTATCAATTGCATGAGTCTTTTACGTCATATGAATTTGAGAATGGAATTCAATTATCTCTGAAGTGTTTCCAAGCTGATCCCACAGCTGGCTCCCACAGATCCATGCACCTGTGCGGCATTCCTGCTCCCACCTCCAGTACTCAGAAGGGCCGGGAGGAGGTCTCTATTTTTGGTGGGGTTATTTTATTTATTAGCTCACACCTAGTTGTGCCCAGCCTCAGGAGGTGAGTTACATAATGTTGGAGCTCAGCGTCGGACACGCCAGAGACAAGACAAAGAACTGACCTTGTCATTGTCTTTCACAGTCTTTAATAGGCACGCCAACATTTTGGAAGAGGAAAGTGTTAGATTTTTAAAAATTAATCGTGACAATGTATTTCCACCCCATTGACTTCTATAAAAGCAGCAGCAATTTTAGGTGGGAGGCAGCCATAATAAAGCAATTTTTGGCTTTAAAAATCCCGCCTAAATCGGATCCACCGACATACGCAATAGGGTGACCTTTCGTGCCAAATCCAAGTCCCACAGAGCTGTCCCCACCAATCCGATGGCAGAGTAAGCATCAGACTCCCCAGTAGCCCAAAAAGCCCTAGAAGGTACCCACTGGGGCTGCACCAGCTCCCCGCAGCCCGGCTCATAATCAGAAAACAACAGGCAAACATGGCCGCCGTGCTTGAATCTGTCAGCGGCAGTGTGAGATTTCGCCCAGGAACCATTCTCCGACTGCACATTCCCGGGGGCGATTTGGGGAATTAGGCGCCCCGTAAGAAGTGGGATGCAATTTCAGGCTCCGTGAGCTGTGACCGACCGGCGGATGTAAAGGCCCCGCAAAGAAACATAAACTATCTCATCTGGCAAATGGCTCATTATTTTCCCCGCACATGCTTGCTGGGACATCTCTGCCAATACACAGTCCCATCCGTCTTTGTTTGTAGCGCAACAGGAGGGTGACAGATTGTGATCCCAGTGCAATGGGGATTTATTGCTCAAATTTGCGGTGTGCTGAATTGTGCTTGCAGTGTGTGCTTATAGACCTCTCTCTGGCGCTCATTCTCTCTGATTCCCGGGCTTTCTGTTTACACTGTAGATAAAGGACTGTGCGAAGAAGACCCTGTTGAAAGCGCGCGCCTCCTCGCCTCTCTCTCCTCCTCATCACAGTTCTAGTCCCTTGAGAGGGAGTCCCGGAGACAGGTGTAAGATCCGCGGAGAGAATGCATGCTGTATGCCTGCAGTCTGCAGGGGGTGCCAGGCCACAAGTTTGTGTATGGTGTGTGGAAGAAAACTTGGTATATTTCTGTCGACTTTGCAGGGGCAGTGGCTAAACCAGAAGTCTTCGAACTGGGGGGTGCGCCTCCATGTGGCTCTGTGGCGCCGTTCGGGGAAGGGTGGAGGGAGGGAAGGGGTGTGTGTGTGGGCGGGGGGCGGCGGAAATGCCTCATAGAGTACTTTTAAATTAAAATGGCCTGGAAGTGTGACTGTTTATTTTTCGCCTTTCCAGGTCGTCTTGATTTACATGAAATTTGAGGTGCATAAAAAAATAAGGCTACTGTGACCCTGAGCCCTGTGGTGGCGGAGTCAAATAAATAGCTAAAAACAACAAAATATTCTATAAGTATTTTGTTGTATTTCCAACTTCACACAACGGCATTTAAAATAATGAACTCGTTTTAAGTGTAAAATAACTGCACACTAAACTAACTGATGGGAAATGTATTCTTTCACATTATGAAACTTGGGAAATGAAATAGTGTATTTGGTAAAGCGCTCAGCTACTCAAACTAGAGTGTCCTGGCGCGTAAACAGCGGAAGGAGGATGAGCGAAAAGACCCAAATTAGTTAATAAAAAGCCAGGTTTTTAGGTTCTTCCTGAAAGAAAGTAGATCTGTGTTTAGTCTCAAAAACTCGGGGAGGCTATTCCACAATTTAGCGCCTAGTAAGCCAAAGGATCTGCCTCCAGTACGGGCAAGGCGTATCTTGGGCACGATGGCCAGGTTGGCGTTGGAAGATCTTAGGGGTCTAGAAGTAATGTGGCGAATGACCCGCTTGTTTAGGTAGCCGGCTCCTAAGCCGTAGAACGCTTTAAAGAAGATGGTCATAGCTTTGAAGTCAATCCGTTCTTTTATGCGGAGCCAGTGTAGAGGTTTTAGAATTGGGGTCATACTAGATCTGGATTTTGGTCTCATGACGGCTCTGGCAGCCACGTTTTGTACCACTTGTAAGCGTTGGATCAGGGATTTGGGAAGACCGAGGTACAGGCTGTTGACGTAATCAAGCTTTGATGTCACCAGCGCTTGCACCACGATCTTTCTGCTCTCCAGCGGTAACAGTGGCATGAATTTTTTTAACATGCAGAGTATGCCGAAACACGCGCCAGTTAGATTTTGGATCTGAAAGCGCATGGAGACTGTCTTGTCTATGACGATTCCTACATTTTTGGCTTTCTCCTTTTCTGCGGTCGGGGGCGGCAGATCCTTAGGCCACCAAGAGCTCCAGTCATGCGTTTCCGGTATTCCAAAGAAAACAACTTCCGTTTTGTCAGGATTACACTTTAGCTGATTGATCTTAAGCCAATTGAAAACCTTTGAGAGGCAAGACCTAATCATTGCCCCATCAAAGTCTGAACCTTTACATGTGATCACTGCAGATGTCTGTATGTGAGACAAGAGAGTCTCAGACCAGGTGTCCAAAGCAGAATTGGCTAAAAACGTATTTTTAAAAAAATGTAGCGCTTACAATTCTCGGTGCTATACTCTAAATCCCTATGTTTTGGGCTCTTCCTAGCCACAGGCCTTTGGCCCATCCACACAAGTGAGGTATCATTTTACTCGGGAGAACAAGGGGAACGCTGGGTGGTAGGACATTTGTGCCAGCACGGTGATTCCACACAAAAATATGTGGAAAATGTGTTTTTTTTCAGCTAAATTTGAGGTTTGCATGGCATTCTGGGTAGGAAAACGTTGGGGGATCCACGCAAGCCATACCTCATTGGACTCCCCTGGGTGTTTAGTTTCCAAAAATGTGTGGGTTAGGTAGGTTTCCCTAGATGGCTGCCGAGCCCCAGGCCAAAAACTCATGGGACTCCCCATGCAAAACCAGGTTGGTTTGTGATAGGTAATTTTGATGTCGCCTCAATAGCTTTTGGGCCCTTGCCTGTCGCGGGTCCTTGACCCACCCACGCAAGTGAGGTACCATTTTTCTCGGGAGACTTTGGGGAACGTGGGGTGGTGGAAATTTGTGGATCCACACAGATTCCAGAACTTTCCACCACAGAAATGTGGGGAAAATGTGTTTTTTTTTACAATTATTTAGGTTTGCAAGGGATTCTGGGTAACATAACCTGGTGGGAGGCAGTCAAGTCACCCCATCCTTGATTCCCCTGGGTGTCTAGTTTTCAAAAATGTATAGGTTTGCTAGGTTTCCCTAGGTGCCGGCAGAGCTATGGTTCAAAAACTACAGCTAGGCACTTTGCCAAAAAAGGGTCATTTTTCACTGCGAAATTGAGGTGTGTCCACGTTGCGTTTTGCGCCGTTTCCTGCTGTGGGCACTAGGCTGACCCACACAAGTGAGGTACCATTTTTCTCGGAAGACTTTGGGGAATGCGGGGTGGGTGGAAATTTGTGGATCCATGCAGATTCCAGAACTTTCCAGCACAGAAATGTGGGGAAAATGTGTTTTTTTTAACAATTTTATAGGTTTGCATGGGATTCTGGGTAACAGAACCTGGTGGGAGGCAGTCAAGTCACCCCATCCTGGATTCCCCTGGGTGTCTAGTTTTAAAAAATGTATAGGTTTGCTAGGTTTCCCTAGGTGCCGGCAAAGCTATGGTTCAAAAACTACAGCTAGGCACTTTGCCAAAAAAGGGACATTTTTCACTGCAAAATTGAGGTGTGTCCACGTTGCGTTTTGCGCCATTTCCTGCCGCGGGCACTAGGCTGACCCACACAAGTGAGGTACCATTTTTCTCGGAAGACTTTGGGAAACGCGAGGTGGGTGGAAATTTGTGGATCCACGCAGATTCCAGAACTTTCCAGCACAGAAATATGGGGAAAATGTGTTTTTTTGGACAATTTTTTAGGTTTGCATGGGATTCTGGGTAACAGAACCTGGTGGGAGGCAGTCAAGTCACCCCATCCTGGATTCCCCTGGGTGTCTAGTTTTCAAAAATGTATAGGTTTGCTAGGTTTCACTAGGTGCCGGCAGAGCTATGGTTCAAAAACTACAGCTAGGCACTTTGCCAAAAAAGGGTCATTTTTCACTGCAAAATTGAGGTGTGTCCACTTTGCGTTTTGCTCCGTTTCCTGCCGCGGACACTAGACTGACCCACACAAGTGAGGTACCATTTTTCTCCGAAGACTTTGGGGAACGCGGGGTGTGTGGAAATTTGTGGATCCACGCAGATTCCAGAACTTTCCAGCACAGAAATGTGGGGAAAATGTGTTTTTTTTTACAATTGTTTAGGTTTGCATGGGATTCTGGGTAACAGAACCTGGTGGGAAGCAGTCAAGTCACCCCATCCTGGATTCCCCAGGGTGTCTAGTTTTCAAAAATGTATAGGTTTGCTAGGTTTCCCTAGGTGCCGGCAGAGCTATGGTTCAAAAACTACAGCTAGGCACTTTGCCAAAAAAGAGTCATTTTTCACTGCGAAATTGAGGTGTGTCCACGTTGCGTTTTGTGCCGTTTCCTGCCGCGGGCACTAGGCTGAACCACACAAGTGAGGTACCATTTTTCTCGGAAGACTTTGGGGAACGCGGGGTGGGTGGAAATTTGTGGATCCACGCAGATTCCAGAACTTTCCAGCACAGAAATGTGGGGAAAATGTGTTTTGTTTGACAATTTTTTAGGTTTGCAAGGGATTCTGGGTAACAGAACCTGGTGGGAGGCAGTCAAGTCACCCCATCCTGGATTCCCCTGGGTGTCTAGCTTTCAAAAATGTATAGGTTTGCTAGTTTCCCTAGGTGCCGGCAGAGCTATGGTTCAAAAACTACAGCTAGGCACTTTGCCAAAAAAGGGTCATTTTTCACTGCGAAATTGAGGTGTGTCCACGTTGCGTTTTGCGCCGTTTCCTGTTGCGGGCACTAGGCCGACCCAGACAAGTGAGGTACCATTTTTCTCGGAAGACTTTGGGGAACGCGCGGTGGGTGGACATTTGTGGATCCACGCAGATTTCAGAACTTTCAACCACAGAAATATGGGGAAAATGTGTTTTTTTGGACATTTTTTTAGGTTTGCAAGGGATTCTGGGTAACAGAACCTGGTGGGAGGCAGTCAAGTCACCCCATCCTGGATTCTCCTGGGTGTCTAGGTTTCAAAAATGTATAGGTTTGCTAGGTTTTCCTAGGTGCCGGCAGAGCTATGGTTCAAAAACTACAGCTAGGCACTTTGCCAAAAAAGGGTCATTTTTCACTGCGAAATTGAGGTGTGTCCACATTGCGTTTGGCGCCGTTTCCTGCCGCGGGCACTAGGCTGACCCACACAAGTGAGGTACCATTTTTCTCGGAAGACTTTGGGGAACGCGGGGTGGGTGGAAATTTGTGGATCCACGCAGATTCCAGAACTTTCCAGCACAGAAATGTGGGGAAAATGTGTTTTTTTGTGACAATTGTTTAGGTTTGCAAGGGATTCTGGGTAACAGAACCTGGTGGGAGGCAGTCAAGTCACCCCATCCTGTATTCCCCTGGGTGTCTAGTTTTCAAAAATATATAGGTTTGCTAGGTTTCCCTAGGTGCCAGCAGAGCTAGGGTTCAAAAACTACAGCTAGGCACTTTGCCAAAAAAGGGTCATTTTTCACTGCGAAATTGAGGTGTGACCACGTTGCGTTTTGCCCCGTTTCCTGCCGCGGGCAGTAGGAAGACCCACACAAATGAGGTACCATTTTTCTCGGAACACTTTGGGGAGTGCGGGGTGGGTGGAAATTTGTGGATCCACGCAGATTCCAGAACTTTCCACCACAGAAGTGTGGGGAAAATGTGTGTTTTTGGACAATTTGTTAGGTTTGCAAGGGATTCTGGGTAACAGAACCTGGTGGGAGGCAGTCAAGTCACCCCATCCTGGATTCCCCTGGGTGTCTAGTTTTCAAAAATGTATAGGTTTGCTAGGTTTCCCTAGGTGCCGGGAGAGCTAGGGTTCAAAAACTACAGCTAGGCACTTTGCAAAAAAAGGGTAATTTTTCATTGAGAAAATGTGGTGTGTTCACGTTGGATTTTGAGCCATTTCCTGTTGTGGCCACTATGCCTACCCACACAAGTGAGGTACCATTTTTATCGGGAGACTTAGGGTAATTCAGATTTGTAAAGCAACTGTTATTACCTATTGACTTTCGATGCATTTATGCCTTCCAAATGAAAGACATTGTGTAAAAAAGAAGTCATTTTGAAAAATGACCGATAATTCTCATGCTAGTATGAGTATTCCCAATTTCGAAAATGTGCAAATATCTACTGTTTCTAAACTCTATAATTTGTTCCCATTTCAGAAATACAGAGGTGTCTTTCATACCGATTTTTCCATGTATACATTTTCCCACAATAATTGCTATATACCCGGTACATAATAAAAAGCCATTGCAAATTGCTGCTCAGTTTTTGACTCTGGGTTCGTCGGGTTCTTGGTGAGCCTACAAGTCCTATATATCCCCACAACCAGTAAGGTCCAGCGGATATAACGGTATATTGCTTTCAAAGAGCTGTCATAATTAGAAGAAGTTACAGGTGAAAACGTGGACACAAAAGGCTGTTTTTTTCAACTAATTTTCAATTTTTCCTATATTTAACTGTAAGTTTCTATAAAGAAACCTTGATGGATCTACACAAATGACCCCTTGCTGAATTCAGAAGTTTGTCTACTTTTCTAAAATGTATAGCTTTCCAGGATCCATTATTGCTTTCATACCCATTTCTACCATTAACTGGAAGGAGGTTGAAAGCACAAAAATAGCAAAAATAGGCTATGTCCCAGAAAAATGCCAAAACTGTGTAAAAAATGTTGGTTTTCTGACAAAAGTCTGTCATTCCCTAAAAGATGGGAAAATGGTGATTTCAGCCCCACAAACCCTTTTTGATACCATTTGCAGGGAAAAACCCAGACGCTTTCATTTGCAGCCCTTTTTTCCTATTTTTCCCAAAAAACCCAAAATTTAGCTGTATTTTGGCAAATTTCTGGGACCCCTCCAGGGGAATCCACAAACCCTGGGTACCTTTAGAATCCCCATGATGTTGGAAGAAAAGGACGCAAATTTGGCGTGGATACCTTATGTGGTCAAAAAGTTACAGGGGCCTAAGCGCAAACTACCCCAAATAGCCAAAAAAAGGCTTAGCACAGGTGGGGAAAAAGCCTAGCAGCGAAGGGGTTAAAAAGAATGGGAGCAGTTTTTGTAAAATTAAAAACACTTGGGCACCTTAGTCCTCATACACCCTGCCAACTTCGGCCTTTATTTACATGCAAATGTCCTTTCAGGTGATTTGAGAGGGTAGAAGGGAGAAGGCCAAAATGGTCATATTCAGAGTCCTTATCGTCCGGACCCCTGGGGTTTCTGGGTAATGGCCCAGGAGAAAGAGGAAAGGGGCGAAATCCATGTATAGCGTCAAAGAGATGGCCCAGAGGAGGGGGCGTATGTGGAATCTATTTTTTGTGTTTAGAAGTGAGACAGCACAGATTCCCTCTTCCTCAGAGAGATGCCCTGAAGAAGGTGTTGCGAAATACGGTCTCATTTTTTTAAAGGCCATCACTACCATTAGTGCAGCACCTTCATTGGCACTGGGAGAATGATGTGAGGGGCCACTGCATCCCAATAATTGGTGTGTTACTTGCAGAGAAGGGTGAGAATCCTTTTTCCTTGTTAGCACTGGGGCCCGAATCACAAGCAACGGGGGGAGAGGGGAGATTGTATTGTAATTGCATTTATATAGCGCTCACTACCCCTGACGAGGCGTCAAAGCGCTTTTTCGGCGAGTAGCACGCTACTCCGGAACCCATAAAGGATTAGTGTTGAATTAGTATAGTGAAATATGAAAGTAATTTGAGTGGTGGATAGGTTAGTCAGTTATTTGAATTCAGAAGGATAGCGGAGGGATAGAAGAGGGAAAAAAGGTTTGCATTTATATAGCGCTTGTTACCCCTGATGGGGTGTTGAAGTGCTTTTTTCAGCGAGTAGCACGCAACTCCGGGACCCATAAAAGATTAGTGGTAAATTAGTATAGTGAAATATGAAAGTAATTTGAATGGTGGATATTAGTCAGTTATTTGGATTGAGAAGGCTAGCGGAGGGATAGAAGAGGGAAAAAAGATTTGCATTTATATAGCGCTTGTTACCCCTAATGGGATGTTGAAGCACTTTCTTGGCGAGTAGCACGCTACTCCGGAGCCCATAAGGATTAGTGGTGTATTAGTATAGTGAAATATGAAAGTAATTTGAGTGGTGGATATTAATCAGTTATTTTGATTGAGAAGGATAGCGGAGGGATAGAAGAGGGAAAAAGGTTTGCATTTATATAGTGCTGGCTACCCCTAATGAGGTGTTGAAGCTCTTTTTTCGGCGAGTAGCACACTACTCTGGAACCCATAAAGGATTAGTGGTGAATTAGTATAGTGAAATATGAAATTTGAGAAGTGGACATGTTAGTCTGTTATTTTTGAATGAAAAGGATAGTGGAGGTGTCAGATGGTGCAAGGAGGGGTAGAGTAGGGGAGAGTTTAGAAAAGGCTATTTTGGGGATCATAGTAGTGGTATGGGGTTTGAGATGAATGAGAGAGTGGATGTAGAGGATATATTGATAGAGGTATTGGGTGAGACTAGGGTAGTGCATTGGAAAGAGTAGTAGAAAGAGGTTTGAGATGAGTCAGAGAGTTGAGGTAAAAGATATATTGAGTGAGGTATAGGGTGAGAAATAGGGTAGTGCATTGGATATGCTGCATTAGTAATAAATATATAGATCCATAAGTACATGGAAAGTTTATAGATGTGTAAAAAAAAGTAAGTATATGTAGATTAAAGATATTGATAGAGGTATAGGGTGAGAAATAGGGTAGTGCATTGAATATGCTTTTTTTTGTTTGTTTTTTGTTGAGGAAAGTAAGAAATATATAGATCCAAGTACATGGAAGGTATATAGATGCATAAAGGAAGTAAGTATAAGTAGATTAAAGATACATTCGATAAACTCTGGTTTTCAAGTGTTGTACTTTATTTATTATTTTTTTTTAAACATAAATATTCTACATGTTTATACAAAGCAATACACATATATAGGTACATATCTATAGTATGAATAAATGCTTACATACAGAGGGATATGCTGTATATTTCTGTTTGCGTATGGTGCTTATGTGGGGAAGAGCCAATTCTTGAGTAGTTTTCTGAAGATAAGGTGGTTGTCGGTGGATCTTATGTTGTGGGGTAAAGAGTTCCATATTTTGGCTGCTTAAACAGAGAAGGATGTGCCACCCATGGTTTTTTTCTTGTATCTTGGGATTTTGAGGCGAGGTGCCACTCTAGAGCGGAGGTTTCTATGATGAATGTGTTTGGTGATTTTATTCCTGATGAAGAGCGTTCCCATTCCATGTATCGCTTTGTGGGTGATACAAAGCAGCTTGAACGTGGATCTTCTGGCAACCGGTAACCAATGCAGGGCTTTCAAGGCGGCAGGGGAGATTTGGTCTCGCGGTTTGATATGCAAGATTAGTCTGGTTGCCGAGTTCTGAATCCGTTGCAGTCTTTTCATAGTCGTTAAAGGTGAATCGTGGTGGAGGCTACTGGCGTAATCGAGTTTGGACAGAACAAGGGAGATGGTAGCTTGACCTTGTGTGGAAATCCCAAATAGGGGAAGATTTGTCACAGAGTTTTTATAGTAACAAAGCTTGATCTTGCTAGTTTGTCCACTTAGGCACTCATCGATAGCTTGGAGTCCATGGTCATTCCGAGGTTTCTTACTTCCTTCGATACTTAAGGCGGTGATCCCAGTTCGTCAGGCCAGGCGGCAAGCGGGTCATAATGTTTTGAATCACCACACGTGAGTATTTCCGTTTTGGAAGCATTCAATTTGAGATGGCTCCAAGTCATCCATTGATCCACGGCTCTGAGACAACTGAAAATTGGCGAGTTTTCAGTGTCTTTGGGGCATTCCAGTTGAAGGAGTATTTGCGTGTCATCTGCATAGTTATAGCACGTGAGTTGAAACTGATTGATCAGTACCGGTAATGACTTCATGTAGATGTTGAAAAGCATGGGCAAGATGATAGAGCCTTGAGGGACCCCAGCTTTTGTGGAGTACGGTTTGGGCGAGAAAGGTGGGGTATGGATGACAATAGTTCTGTTTCTAAGGTAGGACGCGATCCAGTCTAAAGCAGTCCCCTCTGTTCCAACTTCGTAGAGTCTTTGTATTAGAGTGTCATGGTCAACCGTGTCAAAGGCAGCCGAGAGTTCCAAAAGAAGTAGCGCAGCAACCCCATTGTGGTCAACTGTGTTCTTCAGGTCATCCCAGATGGCAAGGAGGGCAGATTCTGTGCCTCTTCCCGGACGGAATCCTGTTTGGAAGTCTGAAAGTATGGCATTGTCTTCAATGAATTGTGACATCTGGGCGAACGCTGCTCTTTCTATCAGTTTACCCAGGAAAGGTCCATTTGTAATGGGTCTGTAGTTGTCAGGGTTCAGCGGGTCCAAGTTTGTTTTCTTCAGTAAAGGGCGTATGTATGACTTTTTGAGTTCTTCTGGAAATATTCCGGTAGTTAAGGAATTGTTGATGATTCTTCTTACTGGAGTGGCAGCAGAGGTTGTTAGAAGAATTGTCTTGAAAGTTTGCGGTGGACATGGGTCAGAAGGGCTGCCGGCAGGCCTGCTTGCTTTGACCAGGTCCATAAATTCATTGTGTGAAATGTGTTGGAAGGAATGGAGAGGCTGAGTTAGAGTATTCTTATTGTTGTTTTTTAAAAGGGTCAGCGCTGGTGCTTTGTCTCTGTTTTAAGTACGAGTCCAACGTGTCTGCTTTGTCTGTGAAATGATTTGTCAATTTGTCTGTGAAATGTTGAGTAATGGGTGAGTTCCTTCTGGGTAATTTGGTTTACAAAATTAATTGAGTATTTTATAGAATTTTTTATTTGCACATTTAGCATTTTGAATTCTTTCTGAATAGTACCTTTTCTTTGCTTTTTTGATAGCTGACTTGTATAATCTGTTAATTTTCTGTAGGTGAAGTTTGTCTTATTATGTTATGTTATGTTAAATCGACTTGATATAGCGCGCAAATCACCCTGGGGCATCTCGGTGCTGAAAGCGGGTCAAGAACAGAAATTACACGCGGGGGTAGTTAGAATAGATGAGCTTTAAGTTGTTTCCTGAATTTACAGTAACTGGGACAGGAACGGACGAGAAGAGGGAGCTTGTTCAAGTACAAGGGGGCGAGATAGGAGAGAGAGCCTTACCACCACACCACCACCATCTTGTTTGTTTTTTGTTTTGAGCCAGGCACGTTGCAGCTTTCTAATTTGTAGGTATTTTCCCCCTTTTTTCAAAACAAAGGGGCAGACAGTCTGCTTTGGGCCTCAGGCCTAGAAATAATGGCCAGTGGAAAGGGAAGAGGAGGAGGTATTATTGGTGCTGCAGGTGCAGTGGCGCCGGGCCCAGGGTTATGAGGGCCCATCTAAACCCCTATTATTTTTGCTTTACTCAATCCTTTCTAACATTAGGGCTTAGTGCATCCTTGCTGTGCCAGTGTTGTTTTCAGCATCGGACCAATGGTGAAGAGAGGAAATAATTAGAGAAGAGAAGACACCTTAGCATTAGGCTTCAGAGAGATGGCAGAAAGGAGGATGGGAGGAGGGCTTTAACGAGGGTGTACTTCCAGCTTCACAAGGCAGTAGGTCTCATTAGTGAAGCAGGCAAAGTGGCACTGGGGCCCAGAAGTGTGAAGGGCCCACTGTATCACAAATATGATTGTCTTGCTTTGCAATAAGACATGGAGAGAGCATTAGGGATTTGGGCAGCCTTGCTGCAAAGAAGTGGGCAACACGTGGGAGTTCATATTTTCTGAAAGGGATGGACAGTCTGTTTCAAGATTAGAATGATGGCTAGACGTGGTGGGGAAGGGGTGAAAGAGGCAGAGGGCATAGCTTGCTATTCAGGGCTGCAGCTATCATTGGTGCAGAAGGTGCAGTTGCATTGGGGCTCAACAGCATGATGACCTCAATTAATGGGGGTAGTGTTTTTGTCTAGTTCAGTTTGATATGTGCTGCTCTGTTATATGTCTCACATTTAGTGTGGATTATGAGCTACTTAAAAAGTGCCCCATATATTGTCTCATAAGCCCCACTCCTGCACTCAGTCCTATCCCTCCAGCTCCCCCAAGTCTTTCCATAAAGTTTTGGGGGGTGCAACTTTAAATTTTGGGTAGGAGGGGGGTCAGAGCAAAAATGTTTTAAGACCTGTGGTGTAGAGGCTTGCTTAGTAGGACTGAGGTGGGATACTCACTCCATCAAAAGGGTCAGCGAGATGACATGTACAGCGATAAACTCTGTGGGCCCGATTCCAATGCGGTTAGGAATGGCTCTGACCCTCGGTCGGAGCCATCCTAACCGCATCGGACTTGCCCGTTCGTATTCCTTTCCAACCGAGCCATTCCGATGGGCTCCGTCGGGAAAGGAATCCGACTCGGTTTTCCAGATGGCTTCTGACGGGCTCGGAGAGCCCACACGCCATCCAGAAACACTTCAGTATTCCCCGGCTGGCTCATTCCGACACAGAAAGGCAGTGGGAAACTGTTTTTGGGGGTCACCAGCAGGGCCCTATGGGTGGGAGGCCGCCGAATGATGGACTAGGGGGCACCGATGGTGCCCCGCTGTTGATCCCTGCACCCGGTGGCAGGCACCTTGGAGTGCCTGCCACGGGGTGCAGGGATGAACTGCACCTCTGCACTTAATGATGCGAGCATGCATTCCGCGCGGAATGCATGCTCCCATTGTTAAGTATAGGATTGCGACCGAACAGGGTTCGGCCCCATCCTACTTGCAGGTCTGGAACCGACGACAAGAGGTCATTCGGTTCCAGTTCCTGACCAATGTTGGACGGACTCCAGTCCATCCGACATCAGAATCGGCCCCTGTGTGTGTTTGTATTGCACAGTATAGTGAAGTGGTTTCTGATTGGCTGGCTGTATGTAGTCAGGGCTGGCACATTGATATGGTGAACTATGGCAGCAGTGCTTAATTAAAAAAAACATAAAAGCAGGTGCCCAAAATATTTCAAATGTGGCCGTTCCCCCCTTTCCCACTTGTATACCCACTTCTCCACGTGTCAGCAGCCACTTCCCCTGCTGGCACAACCCATTTCTAACTGGCCCCACATGCTGCCCACACGTACAATGCACATAATTGTAGTGCGGTGAGAGAGCAAACCAAATGAGCCAATCTTTCTGTAAGTAGAGCTCATGGGGATTCTCTCCCCAAGAAAATTGTAGAACAAATGGGGTAAAATAGTGCATCAGGATAGATACAGCTATTTACCACAGACCCTTGATTAATGGATAAGGCCACTTTATTAGGACGGGTCTGTAATATTTTATCCTTCAAAATCAAACAACTAAAAAGCTACTTCACTAATGCAATGTGTAAACCTAACAGTTTCCCATCCTTAAACCTCCCCGATTTTTCAACATTCTATCCCTTGCACACTTCATACTATCAGCCACCCTTATTCGCTCATCATCCATGCATATTTTCCTACCAATCCATTCATAAACCCTATAACCTTTACCCTTTGTCCCTTGTGCCTTCTGAGCTGCCCCATTTCCTAATCCACCCACTGAGATGGATAAACCCGCACTATGAGTAACCAACCCAGGCCACTTTCACATATCTTACCATTGGCATTGCAACCTGCCCTACTATATTGCAAATGATGCAGACCCTGCCCAAAAAGTAACCTCCCTTATTCAAAATTGTCCCTATTCTAGCCATAAAGAGGCGGGAGGGAGGGAAAAAGGCTTCCTACCCAACAGCCTCACCGAGTGAAGGTAAATGGCTGAAACTGCCAGACACTTCCCCCCTCTTGACTAAGTAACCACCTGGAGTCCACTCTCCTAACCTACATTGACCTACCACCAGTGCTCCACCACCCCCATGAAGAAACCCAGGCGGAGTCCCACTCTGTTACTGAGTGCTCATTTTAGAGCCCAGTTTTCACTTAAAATGGCTAAAAATCCATAAAGTCTGAAAGGGTACTCATGAAATATCCCAGTGCTTTCATGGTTCGGTTTGAGATGGGACAAGGGCTGGGGTCTTGAAGAGGTGCTTTGTCCTCCGTCCTTTTCCCCATTCATTCAGTCCAGTAAATGCATAAGCACTGCAATCGAATTTAGGATATAAACCCTTAGAAAATTAACACAACCCCCGAACGCTGTACCACTCACAAACATAATTTGTTGGAACCTATCAAATCTAGACCCAAACTATGGCTTATCATTCTTAAAAACATGCCTTTTTTAATACTATACTTAACAGACATAACAATCTATAACACATATTGATCACCCTGCTCACACTCCAACATGGCGGCAACCAATAGTTTTAGGTATCCATTTTGGGTTTATACAACAGCACCAATGTCATTTAACATAGGATAATATCCAGGTTATGTATATTATCCTAAGATAACCTTATGGTTAACTATTTATTATTGTTTCCTTTATTAACATGCAGAAAAAAGGTGTAATTAACTCTTAAGATTAAGGACCAGAGAGACAGAATGACATAGGTGATCCTTCATCTGACATTACAACATGGCGGTTGCCAATTGTTCGTGGTGCTCAGCCTTGACATATTAAACACAGAAGAGGGACTTAGTATTTCTCTGCGTTCTTTAAAATAGCGCTGATCAAGGATGCAGCACAACATGTTCATGGATGCAATGAATGCTTGCTAGTATGTCTATGTGAGTTTTTCAAGGCTGCTGAAGTCAGGGGCGTAGCTTGGTCAGTAAGATTGGGGGGTTGTGAGCTTCAGATTTTCCGACAATCAGACTGGCATATAATGTTTAAATACATTATAGGACAAGCAGAGTACCAAAGAGGGGCCAAAAGGGCAGTGGAAAGGGAGAGGAATGTGAATTGGTTGGAGTACTAAGAGAAAAAACACAATATTTTGTAAAATAACCAACATTTTCGAGGACTTTCAAAATAGAGAGTAAGAGAGTGTGTGTGCTTTTTCTGTGTCTATGTACAAATTACTGGTGAAATCTGACTGGCATCTCACAATACCCGACTGAAAGCACCTGTACCCTACTATTTATCAGAAAATGCATTTATTAGGGGGGGGTAACACCCCAAACACCCCCCTGCAGCTACGCCCCTGGCTGAAGTCTAATAGCCAAAAGGGCTCAGACCTGAGAGACAGAAGCCATCTTTTCATGGAATGTGCCCTGGGGACTTCCCTCTGTTGTGGCCCCCAAAATTGGATAGGCTTAAAGGGGGGTGGCCAAAAACTTGATTGGATCGAGCCATTCTTTAAAACATGGAGGTGGTATGTGTGGATTTCCGAGTGAGGGCGACAGAGTTCTGCCTTGTGGAATGGGGGCCAGGAGGAGTTCCTAAAGATGACAGACACAAAAGCAACTGAAGAAATAGTGGAGGCTAGGAAAAATATATTACTGCACCACCCAGTATAGTCACAAAACGTTTTTCTCTTTTACTTTTTTTTAACACTGCAGGTGTTGAGCTCAATTTCCTTAGCATAGGCAGAGTTGTTCTTTTTTCATTGACTCTTGTGTCTGCGAACATTAAGATTGAGAGGCAACACATTGATTGACACAACACGTGCAACATCAAGTTCATTAACAAGAACAATTCTATAATTCTGGACAAATCTTCTTAAAGAGATTTATGATTATTATTTCTTCTTTTTTGTTTTTGTAAACGTTACAAATAGATGCAACCAACGTGTTTTGCTTTAGACAAGGGCTTCTTCAGGGCTGCAAACATGACAAAAAGACAAAAACTAGTGCACAAGTTACAGACAAGTATACACATAACAGAACATGTAATTTTTACAGTGATTACAACCATATATATCTAGCCATAACTAAAAAAACATACAGCACGTAAAGACCAGACAAAACCTATGTACAGTGAATAGTAAGAGAACGAGAACTATTTTTTTTTATTTTATTACTCTCTTTCTTAAAAAGACATAAATATGTTTTGAGAACAGCCATAGTACTTGTCCCCAAAGTACAATCCTCCCTTCCCAAGATATATTTCTCCATGTATTTAAATAATACAAACAAACCAAAAGACACACTAAAAACAAAAAAAAGTCGAATGACAAAGGTGTATTTCTTATCTGGTCAACCTGCATGTTCATCTCAAAGAAGATCCCCAAAACTAAAGCAAACACCTAGTGGATCCATCCTCTTTTCCCTATTGTAATCATGAAACCTGTTGTACAGGAGATATAAATATAATGAGGGACAGAAAAAAGTAAGAGAAAGGAGAAAGACAGCAGAAAGAATTTGCAATAAGATACCAGGTGTGTATTGATTAAGTGAGAGTATTAGTGCACACATGAGTATTCACATTTTAGTTTTTAGAAGTAGATTTTCTGAGCTGATCTAAAAGACACACAGGACACAGCGATGGGTTTGAAATTTGCACCATCGCATGCAAACCACTTCATGGGGTGTGTGGAGCACACAGATGACTGGTCAATGAATTTCACTGTAAGGTTGTGGCAAAAAGATGGATAGTTCAATTACATTTCATCAAAAGCACCAATCAAAACTTCTTGGACTTGACGCAGGCTCCAACATCGGCATACACACTTTGGGCCATATGTAGGTGGGCTAATACCGGTCGGTAACGGCCGAAAATCGGTAAATTTCCCGTTACCGACCGGTATTTAGCCCTTTGCGATGTAGGAGGCCGGATTTAAGGAGTCGGTAATTTACCGATTCGTTATTTTAAGGAATCGGTAAATTACCGATTCCTTAAATCCTATGTAGGGAGCACTCAAGTGAGTGCATTTTTGGTTTAAGGATTCGTTATTTACCACCAACTACAAGTTGGTGGTAAATACCGAATACCCTCTAAAAAGCAATTTTGTGCTTTTTTAAAAGTGCCATGTGGCAGACATACATGCCCTTAGGGCATGTATGTGCGCCACATGTGCACACATGCACGATTCAGGGGTGCAACAGGGTGTCAATTTGACACCCTGCCACCCTTGAATATGCTCCCCTATTACCGATTCGGTATTTACCGAATCGGTAATAGTGAATGGCTTCCCATTCATTCCTATGGGCCTCCAGGCCCATAGGAATGAATGGGAAGGTATTCCTTATTACCGATTCGGTAAATACCAAATCGGTAATAACGAATATTACCGAATCGGTAAAATTTACCGAATGTTTACCTACATTCTATTTACCGATTCTTAAATACAGAATCGGTAAAATTCGGTATTTAGGAATCGGTAAATAGAAATTACCTACATATGGCCCTTTATAGTTATAGGGAGGTTGTGAGAAAGGTGTTGTGCATAGGAGACTTTCGTTAGACATCGACCAGCAAAAGAGGTCGGCATGGTAAAGTATAGGTGATTGTGTGCATCTGGAATAGGTCCATGTGAGGCCTGTTGCCTGGCTGAGGACGCTAGCAGCAGCACTGCCTCTAATGCCCTGAGTTGCTGCTCTGTGATAATCTCTCTTTGATGGTGCGTGCATAGCACTTCCTATTTGAATGCCACAAAGACTCCCCGCTTCCAGAATTATTGACATTCTCTACTCTTTGACATATTGTAGACTCCTTGCATAGGACCCTCAATGTGGCACCCAACATGTGGCTAACATTGCTTGGACAAGCATCCACTGGAACTGGAGAAGTCCTCTACGATCATGGAACAAAGAAGTTAATGCAATGTGGCCATCATATCCCTGCAGCTTATTGTCAATTCAAGTTGATCAGGATAACAGGCTTCGTGGTTTTGGTGGATTTTAACCGGTTTAGTGCAGACGATGACCCTTTGTTGTCCACCACACTACTTTCAGAGTACGGAGGACTTCAATAGGTCAACCAGAGAACTGGAAAAGAAAATGTTTCTGGTAAAAATACCAGAAGCGTTTCCTTTTCCAAAATCAAATTTGGCATGCAAGGGAAATTCTTCCCACGAGTCCCAAGTTCGATTTTTTATTTTGCTGTATTGCATAGCACTCTGTGTGCATTGATGTTACACAGCAAAACAAAAGTGAAAGCAAATCACGCTAATGGATTCTGTGGGGATCCACAAGGGTCCCACCACACAGCATTCCTACACTTCTCCTGATAACAGTAGTAACCCATTTGTGTGACTGAGTTATTGGCTATGGAAGGAAAGGTTCCCCAAGGCTCCTAAAACACAAGGAAAGATCAAGATTTCACCTTGCAAATTAACCATTTCTAGCAATGTGAGAAGCTGTGGTATTTAGGTCAGGGCTCGATTGGCAACCAGGGAAACCTTCTAGGACCTGACATTTCTGGAAAACAAGGTACCTAGGAAAGTTTAGGCTGGTGTAACGTGGGTGGATCTCAATATTTCTTTTTACCCTGACTGCCCTGCAATCACAAAACCCTGGTGAAATCACAGATTTTCCTTATATTTATGTGAAGGACAATTCTGGAATATGTGAGGATCTATCAAATTTCTACCACCCAGAGTACACACACTTCTCCCAAAAAAAAACACTACCCCAAATGTTCACCAAATATGTATTTAGTTCATTAATTACACAGGACATCATACCAGAAATGCATCTGTTATTACCATAAATTAAATAAAGATAAAGTAGAATTTGAAAGGAGTAAATACATTTCAAAAGCAGATTTATACTACACAGATCTTAAGTTACAATATATAAAAATAAAAAAAGTTTAATCAAAGTTGTGCAGAGAAGCTTATAGAGGTCAATTAAAATACAATGTTTTCAGCCTAAGATGGCCAGAGTATGATTTAGACAATATTTAGTTCAAAAATATGAATTCTTGGTGTGTTGACCCTGCCAGGGTTATCTAAATAATAATTCCTTTTTGAAAGCTAGTTTGTTATAGCAGTCCTTTGGGGCATGGCTGGCTATAATGGGTCATTTCAGATTCTCACTACTGCTAGTTAGGTTATTTGCTTCCCTCTGCAGCAGGTACATTAGACTAACATACCATCTGGCTCCTGCAAACAAAATAACGATCTGTAGAGTAGATATATTATCTCACCCGGCTATATTTCACAACAGGCTAGTGTAGGCTTGAACAACGCCAGTCAAATATAATTCGTACCTGACTTGTGATAACTCTACCCCAGCACAATAAGCTAATCAAAGCACCATGCCATATTGGAATCTGAAGGATCCTGACTGGACATTGCTTCTAAATGACTGGTAAGTTTGGGTAGTGGAAACTACTTATGTATCAGGAATATCAAATGTCCTGAAAGTTGCTGGCTTAAGAAAATCATGACTCAATTTCCTGTACAGTTGTGCAGTCTCTTCACACAGCAAATTCTTGTTTGCCATACCATATGTGAAAGGTAAGAAAGGAGTTAAGCTAATTTGTATTAAATTTTTTGCCTCTCAGCTGTGACAGCCACTAACATACCAACTTTCATATCAGCTCTTCACACACAATACTGTGGCGTCCCACAGAGGTCCATTATATCCCCTCTACTATTCAATATTCAATATCTACCTAACCTCCTTACCAAACCTGATTAAATCATTCAACCTCACCTGTTAGAACTATGTAGATGACACCAAAATCATATTTAAAATATTATGATCTGAAAGACTTCTACAATTTAAAACTTGAGAACCGTCTGGCCAAAAACACATAAATGATGAATAACTTTCTAATGCTAAATACCCAAAAGACAGAGCTTATAAACAAAAAAACAGCCTGCCACCATATGGCCTAAGGAATATGAGGCCCCCCTAACAATATCAAGAAAGGTCAGAAACCCAGGGGTAACCATTCACTCAGACCTTTATTTGACACCGCATGTTAACAACGTAAAACAGACTGCCTCCTAACCAATGAAAACCCTACGTCACATCCTCCCATACCTTGGATACCAACAGAAACTACAAGCTATCCTCACACTTGTAGTCTTCAAGCTTGACTATGCCAATAGCTTATACCTTGGTGCAGAATTCAAAATACACAAAATACAACTCATCTAAAATACTGCTTCGAGATTTACACTCTGCCGTCACGCAAGAGAACATGACTCCAGTCTTACATTCACTCCACTGGCTACCTATAGCATAAAGGGCAATGTTCAAAGCACTTTGCGTTGCTCACAGTACCCCAAGCAAAAGGACCGATATACCTATAAGTTAAATTTAAGCAATACAAACAATTCAGGACACTGCTCTCCAGGCTTGCAACATTAATCATACCTCCTTACCATAAGAAATCCGTAGGAGTCACTGCTTTCTTAGTATAAGCCGCCAAGTTCTGGAACTCACTACCAGCTAGCATTAGAAGCAACTAGTATATACACTTCTAAAGACAGTTGAAAACATGGGTATTTCAAAACAACTACACCACCACACATCCCAGCAAGAGAACCTGGAAAGACAGTCGTACACTCAAGCTCAATCTCTACCTTACAATAATCCACAGATTGGAAACAACCTAACCATCAAACTACTTTTGATAAGCAGGTAAAATAAAGAGAGCTGATCTGTGCTTCTTCGGGTATTATATAGTTATGCAACTTCAAAAAATAATTATGCTCACCCCACACTAATACTAATGCCATAACACTCAGTGGTCAGCAACTAACTGTAACTTACACCTCTTACATTCCATTAAGGCATAAATGCTATGAGGGTTGTCCATCACCAGTACTTTGCATCCAATAAACCAACCACTACTAAATGAACAGGCATGGAATAACGGAAGAGATCTGTCACACACTGCAGGTCAATCAGAGGACTTGGCTGCAGGTCTCAAATATCTATCCACTATGACCGCTTCTTTATATCTCACAATGGCTTTCACATATGAGAGGATAGTAACAATGCATGTTCCAACAGATCTCTCCTCTTCTCTCTCCCTCCAACAATGCCAGCTCTGTCCCAGAACTATACACTAGGGGTCAGATTTACTAAGACTTTGCATCAGGGTGTGTCACTTTTGTGGCACATCCACAACGCAAATTTTGGGTATTTACTAAGCCACGCAAAGTCACCCTGCGTGGCTTTGCTTTGTTTAGTAAATACAAAGAAACGCAAAGCAGCGCATATTGCTACCTTGCGTTACCATGCTTTGAGAAGATATTCCATGGGAGGAGCATGAGCGTTGTCATGCATCCACCCATGGATTTGGCGCATTCCCAGGTTTACTAAAGGTAGTAAATCTGGGAATGCGTCAAAATGCTACACCTTCCACAGTTAGGCGTAACAAGGAGAAATTTCTCCTTGCTACTTCCTCATTCTATATGTGTTGCATTAGATGGCACACATAGAAAGAGGAATATGTCTCTAAGGATTATTTTTGTGCAGGAAGTTGTGCCTTCTTGCACAAAAACAATCCTGCCTGTACCGCAGGTACCCTTGCACAATGGTGCAAAGGTGCCTGCACTGGCGCTAGTAGGCACACAATGTGCCAGCACTAGGCGAATATGTAAATATGGCACATTTCTGCTGCCTGCCTTTCACGCAACACAATGTAGCATGTTGCCTTGCTGCATGCGTGAAATGTAAGTACATTGGACCCAAACATTCTGATTGAACAACCCAGTGCAGTAACCAGCTATACAGACTGTATTAATAAGAAATACCTCAATGGGTCCCGCAGAGCTGTTCAAAGCTGCTAGCTTACTGAAGAACCATAAACTGCACCTCACGGTGATCACGTACGACATGGAAACACCTCCCACATTGGATCACAAAATAAAGACAACATCCTTCTAACCACACACCACCCTATATGACGTAGCTTGCTGCCCATGTAGGTAAGTGCTTCAAGTGCCACACATAGGGGTAGAAAGTGCAATACAATATTTATCCCTTGTGCATCAACAAGATGTGTTTTGAACCAATTAAAATCTTTATTTCCATCACATTTCAGAATTATAAAACAAAAGAGTTTCATGTGTGCTTTCATATCAGCTGGTAAATGTTGAAATATTTGTACAGTTCATTTACGGGTATTTAATTTTTTGTGAATTAGAAACAAATTTACATCCTGCCGTATTTCTTTTCTCACTGTCTGTACACAAGGCCACTGGAATTATGCGATTCTGCCACAGCTGTGTTCTCCGCATAAGTATGTATTTACCATATTTGCAGCATAATCCATCATCTGCTGCGTAATCTGTAGATTTTGGCAAAATGTACTAAAAATGCTGCAACATATGCTGCTGTGCAGTGGAAGGTTCTTTGCTAAAGTTGGATGGTCACTTTTCAGTGGCTCACAGCCATTTTTGGATGTAGAACTGGCACTAATGAAGTGAAACCTTTGCCCAGATAGCACTAACATATGTAAAAATGACAAAGTAATGAAGTGAAGTATTTTGAAAATATGCCTCATTAACCTACATAATTTGTGCTTACTTGCCACATAATTGAGTAAACATTGCCGCATAATTTATGCCTTCCCTGCTGCCTAATTCCATTGGTCCTGTCTGTACCACAGAGAGATTGACATATTGTTCACTTTTCAAAATCCTCTCACTTTGCAGTCAAAGGAAGAAAAGTAAACAACATCTCCATAAGCAGCAATTTGTCAGCTAACATAGACTGACATTTAACTTACCTTGGAACACGCAGCAAATGTAACAACAAACAAAGCATAATTTAAAGTCATTTTTATTGCTCAATCACGTTCTGATGGCTCGGTTGTTTGGGGGGGCCAAAGAGTATTATGGGCTGGCCCGGCCCTCAAATGTCCCCCGTAGCTACGCCCCTGGCATAAACTTTGGGAGGGCTCTGAACTCTGGGTTACTACCGAGTTATCAGTCAATGAATGGATACAAAGTTTCCCTAGAGACCAGCTATGTCTAAAATAACAATACAGTAGAGATATAGCTTTGCAGGTTTGGTTTTCGGCAACAGCCCAGTAGAAGTACCAATGGAGAAAACTAATGTTTATGGGGAACTCTCTGGTTTGGACTGGATGATGTTATATTTTTAGGTCTCCCAGGACCTCGTTTGGGTCTCTTCTGCCAGTTGGAACTGTGAGAGAGACAAAAGAGGCCTATAATTTAGAAGTGGTTGCTTATGGGTGACCTTTCATGTGCCATCATGGTACTGGGACCTTCATGGCCAGTAACTGTCAAAACATTTCCTTGCCTTGGGGGTATGTATGTCCCAAAGTGTTTTAGGGTTATGGGGAAACTGAAGGATGAATATCTCAGGATCCACCTGTCACTGTCTAGGCTGTATGTCAGACTATCAAACATAAAAATCTTGTGCTACCAAATATTATAGCTAAATATCGACTACCAAAATAACATGAAGGTAAGTATATATAGGTTAGTGTAGGAAAGTAGGATCTGCTTTCATGGTTACCACCACTTTTTTTTTTTTTCCACGGAGATCCGATGCATACCAAGTAGGTGCTGACGCGGGGACTGAGCTTCACCCAAAAGGCATTTTAGGCCGATCCTTATGCCGGATACTCATGAAGCTTTGCTCTGATAATCTCAAGAGTACAAAGCACAGAGGGAAGCACCCTCTTACCCATATTGCACCTTAGCGAGTGCAACACATAGCGGGTCACTCACACTCTATTCCTGATCCTGCTGTTTTAAATCACTTCACGAGCACTGCACACATTCATAGGTCCTGAAGAAAGCCAGCTCACTACCGAGGCCTGGCTGTAACATGTTGACCACACAGGATGTGGGAGACTATAGATAACTCCACAACACATCCATTGCCTTCTTTTTAATACTGCCAAGGGCCCGCTAATAAAATTACCAAGTAGAGGAATTGGGACCCGAGAACAGTTTTTAATTCACACTCACACGCTATCATTGCACACTCATTCACCACGAAACCAGCTCCGCTGTAACACAGGCGTTGAAGCACACCCGGGACACATTCGGTGTCACCGGGTGGAGCCCGATGATGAAGCATGCCACCAACTAGGTTGGTGGGTGAGGGCTTTCAAAATAAATAATATTTCTTTCTTCTGTACAAACACACTATCTCTATGCCCTTTGAGGCTAGTTTCCATTGATAATACACATACCCCCACTTTTTGCCTGGTGCTAAGCTGTTTTTGACTAGTCTGACTGGGATCCTGCTAATCAGGACCCCAGTCTCTCTGCTTTCTCCCTTAAATTGTTATGTTCAGTACTTAGGCACATCCCAGATTGGATATTGGGGTACCCTTATCAGTTCCTAGTATATGGTACTAAGGTACCCAGGGTATAGGTACCCCATAGGTCCCCCATGGGCTGAAGCATGTATTATGCCACTCATGGGAGACCATTCAAACCATAACTACAGGCCTGCCATTGCAGCCTATGTAAGCTGGTGCTTGCACCACTTACAAAAGATATAGGGTTCCTATATCTAGAGTCACTGCACTTAAAACCTACAAGTCACACCTATAGCAGGCCTCATCAATCCTGAAGGCAGGGTGCTTGGAAGTGTGAGGGTGCCCCTGCATGAGCAGGTCACCCGTACAGCCTATGGAGTCCATTCTCCCAGGTTGTAAGTGAAGCAGCCATATACTATATAGAGGGGCACAGCGTAATTACGCAATGACCATCTCGAAATCGGCTGCAACGAATCCTATCATGTTTGGTATTAAACATGTTGGAATCATACCTCCCACACCATAAATGGTGTGAGAGGTATGATGCCAAGCACTGGAACAGGCCTCCGTTAGGCTCTCAGTGCTCTAGCTCCAGACAGCACAACATGGCTGCTGCCGACCACAGACACAATTCTGCCCTCCTGCTGCTGAGCCAAGCTCGAGCAGGGGAAGGCAGAACAATAGGTATCCTGTCATAGGGAGGTGTGACCACCTCCCAGACAGGATTTAGTGTACTGGGGCCAGGCGGGAGCGTTTGCTAGCGCCACTCAGTGTGCATGAGGGGCACATTTAGTGCCTCCTTGCATAGTCCAGTTCAAACCAGCTCTGGGAGCCATTGGCTCCCGCTCTGGCGCGAAACTGGACAAAGGACATGGGAGTATCCTCCTCACTGTCCAAACCCTCCCCTGGGAGGGTCCCCTGAATTGTCCCAACAATTTCCTTAGGGTACTTAAGGGCTTACCTATGGGTGGGTCCCTAGATTCGTCGTGGGACAAGATTCAATTCAGACACCACTTCAACTTCTACCGTCTGGGCACTCTGGACTTCGCTGGTCTTCGTTTGGGCTCGACTTCATCCCCCTTTCAGTCTGCTGCATCGTCTGTGCCTGTGCACCATACAGGAACCTTCCAAGGCCTTTGGGCATCCAAGACACCTGAAGGAATCTCCCTTGAAGTGAAGGAGTCACTTCCCTGCATCTGCGGACACCGCAACTAAGCTGACCGGTCTCCTGATCCTGAGGTCCTACTGACTCCGAAAGGTTAAAAAACACAGGCGGTGGTTCTCTACAGCTCTCAAGGCCTGCCCTGCCCTCTCACCAAGTTTGAGGCCAGTATCCCTCGTGGAAGCTGCAGAAACTGAACCCCTGTGCACTGTGTCGACTTGCCATTGCAAAGGCTTGCTGGCTTCCTTCCAGCAGGATCTTCGGGCTCCAAGTAGCCCCAACCTCAAGCACCTCCAGTGACCAGAATCTTTGCCCACACCACATTGCTTGCACTGTGGTCTGCATCTTTTGGTGAGCTGCTCAAGGTCCTCTTGCGACTCCAGTGCCTCCGGACTGTGGGTCCTGTTGAGGGTCACCTTTGTTTCTTTTGAGCTCCCCTGATTGCTCGGGGCCTGCCCTGACTCCCGTGCTTGTGGTGAGTCCCCTGGACCTTGCTGGTCCCGACATTGCACCTTCTTCGACATCCACATTGTTTGCAGTTGCCAAGGCTTGTTGGTGCTCCTGCCGGACACCGACCCCTCAGCTCTAGGCATCTGATGTGGGACAGCTCATGCCTGGTCCTCACAGCTTCAGAGTCAAGGTCACCGTCAACTCTCCAGCAACACCCGACATCGGTTGGCATTCGTCTTCCAGGTCTCTGGTTCACTCCTGAGTGACATAGACTCGGTCCCTTCTGCTTGCAGGTACTTCTCATCCTGAATCCATCTTCGGATTCCACCAGATAATTTCTCCTTCTCCAGCAGCGGCACTTTCCTGAAGTCCTCCATTGGGTTCGACGGCGGTGTCTGACACCACTTCACACCTATGCACCCGGCTTCCCTGGTGTAGGTAACGTGGGTAGTAGGGTATCCACGGGTGGGGTCACTCTCCAACCTTCTGTCTTCCACAGGGTTACTTCAGGGTCCACTGGGAAGGGTCTTTAATCTTTAAAATTGCAACTGCGACTTACACGTTGATTTGTACGGAGAACGTGATCGTGTTCCCACACTGCACAGGATCTCCGTGGGGTTCCTAGTCTCTCACCTGGGGTCCCCAGCACTTCTACGTCCTCTGGACATTGTCTTGACACGAGTCGTCATTCTTATACCACTTTCTTAGTATATGGTTTGGTCCCCCCCTGGAGTCCTCTGTGTATTCTGTGCTATTTACGTGATTTGTATGCAAAGTATTGTGTGCATTGTGTATATCTCTGGGTAGGCGATATCTGTATGTGTTAGTGAGTATTATATAATAAATATATATTTTTATAAATACCTTGTGTGGTTCTTTTTTGATTAATCTATACCTATGAGATTGCATTCTGGTGAAACAAGCTGCTTTACACTCCTTCTGGACTAAGCCTGAAGGCTCCTCTCCACAGCTACCACTTAGAGAGCTTTCTAAGGTTGTCTAAGACCTCTTAAATCACCATAAGGGTTGTCTGGAATGTTGCAGGGTGCCCACTTACATTAGTGGGCATCATGTACCAGGCCAGCCTCTCACAGTTAGTATATACTTAACCTTCTTAATTCCACATTTACGTTCCTTGCCCGTAACTGTTAACCCCTAGGACAGATCTGCACAAAATTTGGAAGCCGCTTGCAATAGTCAGCTAAGGTGTGGCATGCTAATTTTGGTGCAGGGGAAAAAAGTTAAGGGGGTGATGATAAAAGATGTCTCTTCCAATTTTACATCCTAGAGGAAATTTCGCTCATGCTTTCAGCCAAAACCTCTGACTGGATTTACACCAAACTTGACATGAAAGTAGAACTTTACTCAGAAAGCGTGCTTTCATTGGTTTGGTAAATCTGTTAAGTAGTTTTTGAGATATAAGTTTTTTTAAATTTTGCAGAGCGGGCTTTCAACTGTGAAAATTTTTGTATACTTTGGCTGTTTTAATTGTGGAGGATATGCAGATCCCGTTTGCACATATCTCCAAATCCAAAATGTGAAAAAATAAAAGAATCCAATTGGATGAGGGAGCCTTTTTTTATCTTGTCCCTTTCATAACTGTTGTTCCAAACTTGGAACCGCGGGTCCGACTTCTCTGATTGGTGAACCGCAGGAGAAACTTTTCTCTTGCAGTCATCATTTTAGGGACTGTGGTATGGACCATGCACCCTGAAAATAAACTTCAAAGCCAATATTAGGACACAGTGGGAGCATAGCCGACCCTCAAAGAGAAAGTGTGAGGGGCTCTCAAATAGACCCCTCATGGTTTAATGAAAAAATAAAAAGATTCACAGAACCTGTGAATCCTTTTTGGGTGTCACAGTACCCTGATACCTAAAATGGTGGACAGGATCTGTCATACCTGTCTCAATAACGCAGACCCTGGGCACCATTGTAGGTGTCGAGTTACTGCAAATCCAAAAAGGATACCGTCCTGCCCGAATAACATGAAGCAGGGGCAAGCTTCACCAACCCATGCCTCACTATTTAGGGTTTGCATTTCTGGACTCAGAACCTTGGATAACCAGAAGGAGAGGTATGAGTCAGAGAAGATTGCTTTGAGTTTACGGTACCCAGGCATGAGCCTTACTGTGGGTTGACGCTATCGAACTAGGGTCCACAAATCAAAGAGGGAAAAATAAAAACGGGGGCTAAACAAAGGTCACACTTTGTGGGCCTTCTGCAGTGCACAGCAGGAGTTGGCCACCCATAGATCGTTAGATGTAGAGCCAGGCTCTACAGGCAACCCTCACTGGGCACTATCTATCTATCTATCTATCTATCTATCTATCTATCTATCTATCTATCTATCTATCTATCTATCTATCTATATATCTATCTATCCATCCATGTGCCTATTGATAAAGTTATATATATATATATATGTGATCAAGGTCACTCAGTGACCGAAACGCATTATGACCAAAAAACTGTGAGGAATAAAGAAATCGCATTATTATAAGTGGAGTTCGTGCTCTCTTTTTTCGCCAAAAGGAAGTGAAAGGGCGCTCTTGTTCGAATCTGATATATATACATATAATAATAATAATAAGCAAGCTTATGAAGCGCATGGTTACACTCACTAGTGTGTCCCCGCACTGCGGCTAGACCTCATCAGGAGCAATAATGTGACATAGCTAGAGGAGAACCTATGGGCGGAAGCGCCATGTCTTCAATTTTTTCCGGAAAATGCTTTCAGAAGGTTCCTTCCGGAGAGCAGGAGGGAGGTCATTCAATTGTTTCGCGGCCAGATAGCGGAAGGATCGGCCACCCATTCTTGCTCTTTTAATAGCCGGGATTTTATTCTGTCCAGTCCCTGACGATCTTAGCTGTCGGGATGGAGTATATGGGGACAGTAGATTGTGTAGATAACTTGGCCCTTTCCCCTGCAGAATACGGTGACTAACACACAGGGCCTTAAAAAGTATTCTCTCCCTCACTGGAAGCCACTGACTCTCACTCACATTCTGCTTTTTTTTAATGGGGACGACAATCGCTTCTTTCCAGCTTTTTGGGACCACTCCTGACTCAAAAGAGAGTTCAAGGAGGTTCCTAATATAGGGTACCAGGATTTCCAGGCTGTCTCTCAGAACTTTAGGAGTAGTGGGGTCCCTCGGTGAACCGGATTTGATACTTAAGGCTATGCCTTTGAGGTCTTCACAGGAGAGGAGCTCAAATCTGGAGAGGTAGTCTGCCTCCTCCACGTTGGTCCTCCCCTCGCTATCAGCACTCCCATTACGTGCCTCGTCCGGGAAGGTAGTGTAAATCCTTGCTACCTTCTCTGCAAAGAAGTCTGCCACTAAATTGCAAGAATCAACCGATCCGCTTTTGGAAGCTGTAGTTCTGGCCAGTGACGAAATGTCTTTGAAGATTGTGAAAAGTTCTCTAGAAGAGTTCTCAGCTTGCTCTATCCTATCATTGTAGTATGCGGCATGAGTTTTTCTTATTAGGGAGTGATAGTGCTTTAGACTGATTTTATATTCAGCCTTCTTGTGATCTAAAGAGTCTTTCCTCCATACTCGTTCTAACCACTTGCAGGAAGTCTTAGCTACCCTAAGTCCTTCATTAAACCATGGGGCCGATTTTAACTGTCTCCCCGGTGCTCTAGAGGACCATGGGGCTACTCTGTCTAATGCCTCCGTAATCCGTTCATCTAATAAGCCACAGGCAGACTCAATGTCTTTGCCACCTGGTGGGCCGCCCTGTTGAAGTGCGCGATTGAAGTTTGCTATTGAGAACCTAGCCCACTTCCTATGCCTCGTCACTGCACCTGACATCTTAGGCATAGGGGTATTAGGTATCAGGGCACAAAAGGGAACCAAATAATGATCCGTCCACGGAATTGCAATAGGGCATTCCATTACTAGATCCTCCCAGTTGGCGAAAACCGGGTCTAGTAGGTGGCCTAGTCGGTGGGTCGGGAGAGGAGATTGCAGCACCAGCTGCAAGGCGGCCAATTCCTGGCACAGCTCTTGCGCTCCGGTATTAGCCATCTCATCAAAGTGTAGGTTCATGTCCCCCAACACCAGCACTTTATTATACCGAAGTGCAGGTTGGATCACTTGTTCCATTAGGCTTGCTACAAACTGGGTGGAGGGACCTGGTGGTCTGTAGATTAAAAATCCTTTAACAGTATAGTGGCAGCTGTAATCGTAAAAAAGCCAGCCTTGCTCGCAGCGATGCTAGCTAATTCTAAAGTGCATTGAACCGATAGCTTATGAATGATAGCTATCCCTCCCCCCCTGTTTTCTTGTCGGTCCAGTCTAGCAATCCCATAGTTATGTGGGAGGGCCTCGAGGATTTCAGGTGCAGAGTCCTTATTCAACCAGGTTTCCGTAAGAAACATAACACCTGGCTGATTGTCTGCTAGATGGTCATGAATTTCGAATTTGTGCTTCTTAAGGGATCTACAGTTGACCAGAATTAGATTACATTTCTGCCCTATCCCGGATTGTTTCATGTTAGCCTTTGTGCTATAGGGGCAGTAGCCACACTTCCGAGGTATAGCTCCCATCAGTATACTGTGTCTGCATTGCTCTAGGATGGGGGGACATAGTGTGTGAAGTTGCTCCGAGGTGTACTTATGGGCTACTACTAACTGGGCAAGGGTTCTGGCCCCGGGCCCCGTACGGCCGCGGACGGGCGCAGACGGGCTTGCCTTTATATATACATAGAGAGAGAGAGAGTATAGAGAACAGGTAACTGTAATATGAGCCAATATTGCTATTGAGGGGTACTGGTGACATTTCCCTCTCCATGTAGAGTTATGCTCAGCGCAGGGACACACTTTCTAGTGTAACCATGCGCTTTATAAGAGTCATTATTATTATTATTATTTTTTATTTATAAACAACAAGATTTTAGGCAGAGTGGCTTACAAATGGCACCTGAACCCCGAGATGATAATATAGACCATATTACTCAAGACGAACTGCTGTCTTAACCAGCCATTTACCTGTTTTATTTGATAAGGGAAACTATTTTGCTAATAAATTCAGCACTGTGAATCCCTGGAAATATTTAACAATTAAGCAGCCGCGGCTCATGTCGGTAAGAGCGGTGGGGCCGGGTGGCGGAGGGGGGGGGATTTCGACAGACACTGATGAGGGGAAATTAAATAAATAATTAATTTTCCCCCGTCGTCTGTCGAAATCCCCCCCACCCGGCCCCATGGCTCTTAACTGCACGTACCGCAGCTGCAATTAAGACCTCTTTTCTGTAAAATACAAGCTTTGAAACCACTGGCAAAAATGTTATAAGGAGGTTTACCTTATAATTGCCATGAAGGATTTAAATGGTTTGGGGAATGGGTGATGAAGTGACCAGGCTTATAAGGAATAAAATACCCTCTCCCACATATTATGAGGATATTGCAAGTCACTGAAAAGTTCTATTACTAAATAGAGAAACAAAGACAAAGGTTAAGGTCTAGGAACTCAGAGGTTACTTGTAATAGCTTTAAAATGTAAGGCTGAGGGTATTTTATTCCTTATAATACATGGTCACATTACTCTTCCCTCAAACCACTTAAATCCTTGATGTCTTACTCTTTCATATGAAAGAGATAGTATAATTTCTGACATGGAGAATAAATGCAGACTCTAGTGCAAAACTAAACACATTAAAAAGCTTTTAGTAATTTTGTTGCAAAAAGATTTTGGAATCAATTTAAGTCAGATTAAAAAATGATGAGTCTCACAAAGATAATTGAAGAGCTATTCTGCTGTTCCTATAATTACCTTTGGTGTGCATTTTCCCGTAAATGTCTCCTATCTGCTCATCACTATTCGTTTGAGAAAAAAGGTTGAAAAGATTGAAAAAACAGTTTTCATTGTCGCTGCTTTGCTTGTACTGGATCATAATTATGCTGCAAGACCTTCCATTTACCTTGGATGATGGCTCTGGCAGCAAGCATTATGAAGTCACAACTCAACTGCAATAACTTATTAATGTTGAGCAGCGATGTTATTTCATTTTCACAGGTGACTAGAGAGGTCACAGGTCGCCTGTAATGATGAAATTAGATATAGGTTTTAAACTGGGATTGCAGACTTCCATGTATTATAAATCTATAAATACTTACGTTCATAATATTTAAGTAGTCAATAATCTGGCAATTATGCTTCTGGTCTTCTAAGCAGCTCTTCAGCAGGGAGACAGTCCAATTCAGGCAGAAATTGTTTCATCATGTTTTCAGCTGGAGAAGAAATTGGTTGTGTATCGCCTTAATATTCTAGAAGCCCCATAACAAACCAGGTTTTATCTCAAAATTCTTCAGAGCACTAGTCTGATGTGCCCGGTATATATTTGTTTGTTGGGAGGTGGACGCGGGTCCAGCTCTTATCAGATACGAAGCTTACTTAAAAATCTGCATGATTCGCCTTTCAGGTCAGATGTGCAGACTTTTCACCAGAAACAGGCACATTGGTTTGAGGTAGAGATGGCTACTGTTTCATGCTCCAAACTAGATATCAGAAAAGCGACCCATTACGGAGAGTTGCTTCTGCAGGCAGGATGCAGGGTCCCTGGGCACCCAAAGTCCATTCTGTTTATGCAAAGATGACCGTGACCATAAGTGTCCATCTAGAGAGAATCCAAGGCAACCCAACATCGTACACAGGAAAACATACTGAGGGGAATGGGATGCTGTGCATTTGTCTACTGCTCTGGAGGCACCCATTACTCCTAACAGGGATTGCTAGACCTGGCATCCTTGGCGTGGTTTCCCCTGACTTTTTGCCTCTACCTCCTGTATTTTTGACACTGTGCTGGATTTCGTTTTTGCTGGTTTAGATGCTTTGGGCACTTTGCCACTGCTGATCAGTGTCAAAGTGCAAATGCTCCCTGTGTAAATTGTTATTGTGATTGGTTATCCATGATTGGCATATTTGTTTTACCAGTAGGTCCCTAGTAAAGTGCACTAAGTGTGCCAGGGCTGGTAATTCAAATGCTACTAGTGGGCTTGCCGCACTGATTGTGCCACCCACATAAGTAGCCCTGAAAAGAGGTCTCAGGCCTGCCACTGCAGTGCCTGTGAGCAGTTTGTTAACTGTCATGTCGACCTGGCCAGTGTACCCACTTGCCAGGCCTTACCCTTCCCTTTTTTTACACATAGGACACCCCTATGGTAGGCCCAAGGTACCCCCCCTGGGCAGGGTGCGGTGTATGTGAAAGGTAGGACATGTACTAGTGTGTGTAACATGTCCTGATAGTGAAATACTGCCAATTTCGTTTTTCACTATTGAAAGGCTATCTTGCCCATAGGACAGAATGGGGAATGCTGTGTAACATGTTTACCTGCATATCTTCCCAAAGGAGTGAGATAGAAAATTGGAGTCTGGTATCCCTGAACTCAGAATTTAATAACACATCTTTTAATAAAGATGGTTTTTAAATTCTGTGTTTGAAAATAGCACTTTTAGAAGGTGGCTATTTTCTTGTTCAACCTTTCTGTGTGCCTCTGCCTGTTTGTGGATTGACTGTCTGGTTTGAGAGTGACAGAGGCTGGGGTGGCTCCAGGTGTCTGGGTGAGTCAGCACTAGGCTGAATAGGCCGCTCTGTATTTGAAGTGGTGGGAGGAGTAGCACCTGGGCTTGAATAGGCCTGGGCCTGCCTTCCACAATGCTGGCTCCACCTCCTGCGGTGTGTCTGAAGACCCTGGCCCACACTGACAAAGGAAGAAGTTGTGCACTGCCAGAGTGCACCCAGAACTGGTTTGGACTGAGTCCAGGACCCCTCACACATAGAGAACAAAGACTTTTGGGGTATAAATATGAGAGCTGAAACCCCCGAATTTTAGACTACTTCGTGATCAAGAGGAACCTGTTGCCACTGAGGACAGCTGAAGAGACTGATGAGAAGTACTGCCCTTGCTGTGTGTCTGGGGTTGGCCTGCAGTTTGCTGTTTCTACTGAGGAGAGGAACAAGGGACTTTGCTGTGTGCTGTGTCCCCTGCTTGAAGAAGGACTTTGCTGTGTGCTGTGTCCATCTGAAGAAAAGTCTCCAAGGGCCTCCTGTTTTTGAAGTCCCAGGAACAAAAGGACTTCACCCCCAGTTTTACTGAACTTCCTTGCTGGGAGTTCTGACCTGCCAGGAGGTGCCTGTAACTGTGTGTGGGCCCCTGGAGGTTGCTACTGCTGTTGGGAGCTGGAAGAAACTAAAGAGAAGGAAGAAATCCTGTTTCCGACGCTGTCGACACCGCCGTTGTGATGCCACGACCTGCACCAAGGCCCGGGGAGGCGCTCGTGAAGTGAACGACGCAGCGCCCAGCCTGTTCTGCAGCCCGACGCCCCACGACGCCCGCCGACGCCGGCAGTGATCGGCCGTGACTGACGCCAGCGCTCGCATCGACTCCGTCTTCGCCAGCGCCTGCATCTTGTTATCGCGGCGCCGATAACCGCCGAGGGTGACTCGAGAAACTCGCCGACGTCGCATCATCACCGGAGCCGACATCGGCCGTCTGCGACGCCGTGCATCGTCACCGACTTCATTTTTCCAAGGTACTGTTGTTTGGGGGTCTGTATGACTCCGCGCCCGACGCCGCGATCCTCGCGGGCGGCGCTGTACTTTGGATTTTGTGCTGTCCTGACATCGTGATAGCCCCAGCTGGTGCTATTTGATTTCTACAAGCTTATTTTTTGCAACATCCTTTTTAAAGACATTTTACTGAGTATCTGTATGTTGGATTTTTGTCATTTTGGTCTTATTTAGTTTAGATAAAGATATTTTATTTTTCTAAACTGGTGTGGTGTCCATTTGTGGGTTTTTCACTGGGTTACTGTGAGTGTTGGTACAAATACTTTACACATTGCCTTTGGGATAAGCCTGTCTGCTCGTGCCAAGCTACCAAGGGGGTGAGCAGGGGTTATCTAAAGTGTGTATCCCCCTTACCCTGACTAGAAGCAAGGGTCCCTATTTGGTCAAAGGTACCTACCTCTGCCAACTAGAGACCCCCAGTTCTAACATTGGTGGTCAGCGGTGAAGATTTGAACTTGTATTTGTACTTGACCCACAGTGATTGGTGTACATCACTAGATTAGTGCAGACCACTATGCAACCACATACTGTGTTTTGTTTTTTTGGTTCTGTTTTTGATCTGACCCTTAAAAGCATCCACGCATCATGTCTCAAAATGGTAAAGCAGCAAGTGAGAAGGCAGAATTGGAGTTTCACATTGAGGATTTGTTCAAAGTAGATCAACTCAAGCAATTTTGCAAAGATTTTGGATGTCCCATGAAGAGCAGCTCTAAGAAGGATGAGCTGCAGAGGGCCTTAAAGGCCTGGTGGGAGGCCAAGGAGGCTGAGGAGACAGAAAATGCCAATGAGGATGAGAATGCGCAAGGGGATGGTTTCAGATCACAGGATCTGCCTGTGGGCAGACCAGCCTCCAGGGTTGGCAGCAACCATTCCAGTAGGGGCTTCTCCCCAGAGGAGTTGCAGGAGAATCAAAGGGTCAGAGAGCATGAATTACAAGTTTTAAGCCTTGGAATGAAGCGTTTGGAAATGGAGAACCAAAAGGCTGCAATGGAAGAAAAGAGATTGCTTTTAGAGAGCGAGAAGAGGGCAGAGGAGAGCAAGAACGCTCTTGCCCTGGAAGAAAATAAATTGCTTTTGGCTCATGAGTTGAGCATGAGGGAACTGGACATTAAGGCCAAACAGGTGGAGTCCAGTTCAAATGGTGGCAGCGCACAGCCAGTGCAAGGGGGTAAGGTGTATATACCCAAGGATTTAGTGCAGAATTACCAGAAGTGTGATGATATTTATGCATGGTTTGAGTCATATGAGCTTGCACTGAGGATGAATGAGGTGCCTGAGAAGAACTGGGGGGCGGGCCTATGGAAACACTTTGAGGCTTCTGGGAGGGTTGTATTGCCACCCTTAGAGCGGGCGGGTACCCTGACCTACGCCAAAATGAAGGAGGCCTTATGCCTCAGGTATGGGCTCACCCCAGAACAGTACAGGCAGAAGTTCAGGAACTTCAAGAAGCATGATTCAGACACTTGGGTTGAATGTGTGAGGTTGTACATGCGTGCACTGGACGGTTGGATAAAGGGCAGCAAAGTAACTGATTATGAGGGGTTGTGCCATCTAATTAGTTGGGAGCACTTGAGCAGTCTATGTGTTCCAGAGCTGCGCCAGCATCTTTTGGACAGTAAGTTAACTGATCCCAGTGAGCTTGCTAAAGAGGCGGACCGCTGGACCAGCACCAGGGTCCACAAGGGGATTGTGGTGTTGTATTCCTCTTAGGGTGTCCGTACATGGGTTTTCCTGTATCATGTCCTTATATAGGCACAATTCGCCCTGCCCTTATATAGGCATAAAATCCCAGTCCTTATTTAGGCATTAAACCGTGCACTCCAAATACAGGCATGGTCTCCGACATCCGTCCACCCTAACGTCACAACGAGTTCTTGAAGAACAGACCCTTAGGCTTCGGGAGTTTCCCTAGCACAGAACTATTGATTTCTTCAAGGACTCATCTATTATGCATGAACCGTTATACCTTGAGGGTTCATTCATGACGTCTTCCGCTGTCCGATTCACGTCAATGCTAACATTCTGAGGTACCTCTCAGGTATAAATATACCTTCCCTAGCCCTTGTAAATCAGAGGAGACCTCGACTTCAGAGGAGCCCGTTTCCCGGCCTGACGCACTGAGAAGACGCTGTCATCCCTGCACGCAGAGAGTCCAGCTTCCAGTGATCTGACTTCCCTCGCGGGTGTTGGAGTTCGAGTCTGGCAAGAGATTCCCACCTCTCTCATTCTTAAGGTATGGAGCTGACTAGAAACCTAGAGGGACTCTTGGCATACTAGGCATACTGGGCGTAACATACTCTTAGTATACCATAGTAAGGAATACTTCACCTACTTCATACCTCTCCCTACACCTAGGTTAGGTTAGGTATTTTTGGGGTAGAACTAGCTTAGAAACGCATCGTATGAGTACTCGCATTTTTTAGTCTATGTTATTTATGTAAATGAATATCTACTAAAGATCATGCTAGCGCAGTATTATTTATTTCTACTGCTTACGCTGTACATTATTTATCTTGCATACTGTCTTGTGATCGTAACAGCACATATTACTTACACGAGAAACAAGACTGTTCAATAAATATTTTATTGAAATGCCCGTCTATTCTTTCTGTGTAACTTTGAGGAAAACTAAGTATGCACGAGTGAGCTGAGTGAAATAGTTATCTATTGTTTCCACGACTCTGGGACACGTTCTGATTCTAAAAGGGAAACAAAGTTGTCATGTTTTGAGGCTGCCAGAAACTACTCCCTTCTTGTTTATCAAGGAGTTTCTAGTGGCCTCTGAGCTAGCTGGCACAAGTAATTAAGTTTAATATACTCGATAGGGACATATTGACCTTAGTCCTATGTCAAACCTATAGGGTATATTATTCCAATGCGCAGAGCCTATTAGGGAAATAGGAGCTACAGTACATGGCGCCCAACGGTTTGGTAAGGCGGTAATTTAACGTTAGATACTGAGTAACTCAGCCGTGCCTTTTCTCTCAGAGACCCCTACCCATATACTCCAAAGACGTCTGGAGTGGGCAGGGTTAAGTATCCGCCACGGCTACATAGGGAAGCACCCTATATATTAGCTGTTTGGTTTGCTCAACGTTGAAGGATACAGTGTTCCAAAATATTGTGCACCTTATCTTTGTTTCCTTGAAACTTGCTCTACATTTTTCAAAAAAACAAAGGGCCTGATTCACAGAACTAACTTACGTCAAAAACGTAAAGTTAGTACCTTTTGGTATTCACAGAATACACTTACTCATTTTGTATTCACAGAATACACTTACTCATTTTGGTATTCACAGAATACACTTACTCATACTAACTTTATGTTCGCACTCGGGCCGGAGATTCCGGCCCGGTGGTGGAGATTCCGGCCGTTTGTGGAGATTCCGGCCCGGAGGTGGAGATTCCGGCCCGGAGGTGGAGATTCCGGCCGCTTGTGGAGATTCCTGCCGGAGATTCCGGCCGCTTAGGAGATTCCGGCCATTTGTGGAGATTCCGCCGTTGTGGAGATTCCGGCCGGTGGCGGAATCTCCACAAACGGCCGGAATCTCCACAAACGGCCGGAATCTCCACCTCCGGGCCGGAATCTCCACAAACGGCCGGAATCTCCGGCCCGAGTGCGGACATAAAGTTAGTATGAGTAAGTGTATTCTGTGAATACCAAAATGAGTAAGTGTATTCTGTGAATACCAAAATGAGTAAGTGTATTCTGTGAATACCAAAAGGTACTAACTTTACGTTTTTGACGTAAGTTAGTTCTGTGAATCGGGCCCTTAATGTCCATAAACGGGGACGAAGCCACCGGAAACGGTGGAGCTGCAGCTGACCCAGCCATAGCAGTTTTTAACTTTACTGGTTTAAATGAAACTGAGGAGGGTGTCATAGACATCCATCCAAACTTAAGAAGAGCCATCACTCTAAAACTCATAAAACACGGCCTACCACCAAGAGGTGGTAGAGCAGTTTTCGTGATAGAGGCACACGAATCCTTTCAGACAGAGGTATTCTATTCATGGGTAATATTTCCTGAATCCAATCCAGTTACAAAACTGTTTCACTTCTACAAAGAAGATGATCCACCAGAGGAATATATTCCTTTCGAGGATATTGAAATTCCACTAACATATCAGGAGCATCAGCTCTGGTTTAAAGGCGCCCTAAAACATCACAGAAACATTACCAGGCTCGGTCCACTAGGTAGACCAGGAGCAACATGGCCGATTCTAGCCGGCTACACACCTCATCCTGAACTGGATATAATGTCAGATGAGGAACTACTTACTCAACTTACAGAGTTAATAAAAATCTACACACAATTGGTCCAATATGTCATGCAGACTTTCACAGTCCAACCACCATTGACACTTCCAAATCAAACTCCTCAACCGGGGAATACACTAAAAATTACACCACAGACTCTATACGCAGTCATGGGTAAAATGCCCACAAAACGTGAGCAAATTCCATTTTGGATAGCTCAAAAATTACTCAAATCGAAGCAGTATTTCCAAATACTAGCCCGTATGAGAAACACAGAATCCTAACCATCTGTTTACCAATGGGGATCACACCACAACTGGAAGACTGCACCACTTGGGGCTCAGTCTTTGCTGCCATCTAAACTAAAACACATGGCATTCCGTCAATTGCGATAATACCTGATGTCCTGAAACAAATTCAAAACGAATACGGGGCAGAGCCTGCTCTAAATTTAGGTATGAAATTACTGAAAAATTTCGACCAGGTCTCAACAATAATATTATCTAATATTAAAGGGGAGGCAGCAGCAGTGGCGATCCGCCAACGATTAAGGAATTCGATGTTACAGAACATCAAACTGAGCTACCCAGAATAATTGAACAATCTTATGCAGAATTAGGCAGAGATAGTTTGGGTGGAAGACCAGTGAAGCCGAAACTATCTGAAAGTCCTGAGAAGGACTCTATTAAACAAACTCCTACATCTTCTAAAAAGAAGTGGGAGACTAATAAACAAAATTCAAACGAGAAACGTTCTCAATCCCGAGGTAGGTCTCCTCAAAAGGAGCCCTCTGAAAGGAGGTATAACCTCAGGAATAGGGATAATTTGAGAAAACCTGACAGGTATCAAGATACTGATACATGTTCCTCTCGTACCTTTCAGATCTCATCACAGACTTCGGAAAGAAGTGTAAAAGAACGCGTAAAATCGAAAGACGACAAACACGCTACAAAAAATAAAACAAAACCTCAATTCTCCAAAAAGAAAGTAGCAGGTCTGAAGATCAGACATACCGAGAATACTGAGAACACAACTCAAGAACGGAGAATGGGCACAGACAATGCTGGACAGTGCAGCAGAAGTCACAATAGCTCGCCAGAACCTGAAGGAACTTCTGGAGATAGTGGACTTGAATGAGTACATTACAGTTGAGACTGTAGACACCAGGGTTAGTACTCCACAAAAGTTATATGAAATAACACTCCGGATGGAGGGAGACATACCTAGACAGGTGAAAGCACTCTTTTGGGAAAAACTTTCAAGGGGCTATGACAAACTTCTAGCAGAAAAAGACTGGCCACCACAATATGTCAGGGAGTGCCCACACGGCGAGGACATTATTATGCCCGCCTTCTCCAACCATATTCCAATTCACCTAAAATATACATATGCCAGGAAATGGGCAGTAGCCCAGGCCCCAGCATTATATAAAAATCATGTAGTATGGGATGAGGACTCACCTCACCATAAAATACATCTGAAACATGAACCAACTGCACAAAGGCAGTATCCAATAAAGCAAGAAGCTAAAAACAGGTCAAGGAGATCTTAGATCAACTTGAATACCAAGGGGTGATTGAAACATGCACCTCCTCAATGAACAATCCTTTGTTTCCTGTCTCCAAACCAGACAACACCTATCGTCTAGTTTTGGATTACAGACACTTAAACACTTGTTGTAAAACATTTGCAGTGCAAAATGCACATAGCACAGCATTAATGAATAACATTGTGTAAAAAATATAAAACCACATTAGACATCTCAAATGGTTTCTTTTGTCAAAACATAGCACCTGAAAGCAGGTACTTAACAGCTTTCTCCATAATGGGGACCCAGCGTCACTTTTGTCGACTCCCACAAGGGTTCAAGAACAGCCCAGGTTTATTCTCAGCGAGGGTAACGGAGTTACTACAAATTTATGACAATGAGGCATTGTCATATGTCGATGACATCTATCTGACAGACAATGACCTGGAAAAACACTTGAACAGGGTGAATACCATTATACTGGGCTTCGCCTCTGAGGGCTACAAATTCAACTTCAAAAAGTCCGGAATTGCCCATCTCAATGTCCTATTTCTAGGATATGAGCTTTCAAGTGAAGGCAAGAGATTGGCAGCTAACTTTCTAGAGAAATGTGCGCTGCTCCAACCTCCAAAAAGGCTAAAAAAACTTACAATCCATCCTGGGTTTCCTAAAATTTGGAAGAACATACATTCTAAATTACGCAGAAAGGGTTAAACCTCTCTACGCATTAATCAAACCTGATTTTTCAATCAGAAATTGGACACAGGAACACACAGAAATCTTGCGTTCACTCCAGGCTAACATGTTAGCAACAAATCACTTACAAACATGCGTAGGTCAATGCAACCTGGTGATCCGAATAATCTCGGGTCAATGTGGATTCACCTACTTAACATTTAATGAGGGTGAAAAGGTACCAATTGCATACAAATCTCATTTGTATACACAAGCGGAAATGCGCTTCACTTCAACTGAAAAATTCTGACAGCAGTTCAAACCGCTGTAGCAAAAGAAAGAGCCTTAGCCCAAGGGAAACGCATTATTGTCGTAACCCCAGTACCAGCTTTAGAAGCGGTCACAAAAGCAAGCATTCCAAATGCTAAAGCATTACATCCAAGATGGATACAGTGGGTTAATTCTCTTGCTGCAACAGATGTTGAATATGTTTTTGATCCTGATTAAAAAACACAAGCTTTCCTGCAATATGAACAAGAATGTCCTCTGCCCACTGAAATTCTGCCTCTCGATCAGTACGAATTCATAATTTACACTGACGGATCCGCACAGCCCGCAACAGGGAGTAAGCAAGCTTACAGTGCAGCGTGTGCAATCGTTAAAGGTCGCATGCAAGATGGCATCTTCAGACCTATGGTCACAAAAACTCAATCCCTAGGAGATTGTACAGCTCAGCAAGCTGAACTACAAGCATTCAAACTGGCACTTGAAAGTACAGATCGAGAATTGCCCACACTGATAGTGTGCGATTCCTTTTACTGTGTTCAGTCGTATAATGAATATATACAAAACTGGCTTGAAAATGGTTTCAAAGATGCGAAAGGTGGCACAATAAAGCACAAAACGCTTTGGGAACAAGTAGTTCAGTTGAAAAATGAACTACCAAAGGCTCACATGATCCACACACTGAGTCATCAACGTGATGGCGTTCACGTTGCAGGGAATTCATTGGCTGACGAAGCCGCAAAGGGGGCTGTTCAGACGGCTTCCGTAGCTGCGATCACTCGTTCAAAAACGAAAATAGACAGTGAGATAATGTTGGCTGTCAATGCTACAAGCAAAGGCAGTGGTGCAGCGTTACTAAAAAAGTTTCCACTCAAGTACTCTTATGTAATTGATGCGAACAGCGTTCCTTTGCTCGAATCCCTGGAGTGGGGGATAGGGTAATTCCAAACATGGAACGTAGAGCAGCTTTGATTTATGAAGCACATTTGGGGGAGGGTCTGTCACATCAAGGGATCTCTGAAACAATTTTGACATTAAAAGAGATGTACTGGTGGCCTGGGATGAATACAGAAATCCACATCTTCATCAATAACTGCATAGACTGTAAGGTACAGCGTGATGTTGACCGCCACCAGACACCATGCTACAAATGTAGCTGCCCAGTACAGACACCACTGTTAGACAGCATTAGACTATCTACGCGCATGCGTCCTTCTGGACAAATGCAATCCCACAAATACTGAATCAAGGTTCCTATGGATATGGCCTCAGCGCTCGGCTGACGCTCGAACTGTTATAAAAGATTTGCGAGTCTTTATCGGCACATACGCAATAGGCACGCTACATTCTGACCAGGGCCCTGCGTCTAGCTCTCGGGCTCACAAAGAAGCAATGGCCAGTCTGGGCGTTGCATTGCGGTACTCCTCTCCATTTCATCCTGAGGCTAATTCGGTTGTAGCATATAGCATGTGACATAAAGCAGTCTATAACAGCTAGGGTATTAGGTTCGAGTGATGGGTGGGTCAAACATCTTTAAAAAAAAAAAAATTTAAGTATTTTTTATTTGCATTTTAATCTTATTATTTTTTTTATTAATATGTTTATTGATTTTACATACCCAACTTACAAGACTCATATAATGTTCCTGTCTTCATATTAATATTACATACATCAATAGTTGCGTATGGTGTTTACAACCGCAAGGAATTACACATGCCAGATGTCATTTACATTCTTTGTTGTCCAATCGCATCATTACAACAGCACAGCGCAACTATCATAGCACAGTACATAGTCCCAATATCCCCTCAGCAACGTCACTCGGTCACCTGCGGGCCAGAGAGGGCAACATCGTGTACCTCACTGCCACTTCTCGTCCCATCAATTCTTCTGTTCTCCACAAACGTTTTATACAGTGCCCAAAAGTTTTTAGGTCTATTACGTGGAGGCAATAAGTCACTATAGTTTTCAGTTTGGGTACTACAGTATAACATGTCTCTAGTCCATTGTGCCATTGTAGGGTGAGGCCCACGTGACCAGCATATCGCTACACATCTCCTTGCCAATAACAGCCCCACATCTATCAGCCTCCGCTGCGTTTTAGGGAGAGTTCTAGAGTACCCAATCAATGCAAGCATGGGCTCTGGCGTCAACTCTAGCTCCACAACCTGACTCAGCGCTGCAAAAATCTGTTCCCAGAATAACGCTATCCCCGGACATACCCAGGCTAGGTGGAAAAAATCAGCTGCTTGGGTTTTGCACCTATCACATGAAGAGTCTTCTCTTATACCGTATCTATGCAGTCGTTCCGGGGTATAATAAACTCTGTTTAGGAATTTAAAATGTATTAACCTGTGCCTCCCATTAAGGGATATGCGCTTTGTGTTCTCACAACAGTACCTCCACATATCATCTGTGATGACTCTCTGGAGGTCTCGCTGCCAGGCTAATCTAGCTTTCGTATAACTATGCTTCCTGTAAGTCATTGAGGCTTGGTAAATTCTGGTTATCATCTTAGTGAGAGCTTGTGCCGTGATAAGATTGGATAGAGCTGGCAGATCTGGGGGTTCAGCCATATCTTCCCCAAGGGTCTCTCTGAGAGCGTGCCTAAGTCTGTGGAACTGAAATTGTATCAGGGGAGTCGGCGCGTCCATGGTCCCAGCAATGTCTGTCCAGCATTTAGCCCTTCCCTCAATAAAAAGGTCTCCCATATGATGCAGTCCAAGTACCTTCAGTGCTGACACCACCCCTTTATCAGTACATGGCAATAGCCATTCACACCATTCGATTCTGGCCTCTGGGGAGTATAACATTGCGCCCGCTTGTAAGTGCAATAGCTGAAGCCAAGCGTGCGTGGGTGCGTTTAGGGAGTCCAATATCCCGGTACGTCTGTCAGGAGAAGAAAACAACAAAGCCGGAAGGGGTTTGGGGTAAGCAACAACTGTTTCTATACGAATGTGTGGTGCGTCCGATGGGCCATGTATCCATTGGTATGCATGTGCGCTCTGTGCTGCCCTTTAGTATAAGTTTAGGTCAGGTGCTCCCAATCCTCCCATTGAGTAGGGTAGCATAAGTATCTGCCAGCTAGCATGTGCTTGTTTCCCCGCCCACGCTACTTGTATCATTAGGGACTGTAGTCTTTGGAAAAACACTCGAGGTAGTACCATGGGGATATTAGTGAAGAGGAACAAAAAGCGTGGCAATATAACCATTTTCATAATGGACACTCTGCCCAGCAGTGACAGTGGGAGCTTGACCCATCTTGATATGTCCTCCTCCAGTTTATTAATTGCCACGCCATAATTTTCACTAAACACCACCTCCGAATTCGTGTGGATCCGTATCCCTAAGTATCGTACTGCTTCTGTGGACCATTGTAATGGATAATCAGGTTCAAATGGTAGTGTGACCGGAGTTAGGGGGAACATAATGGACTTAGTCCAATTAACCTGTAAGCCCGACATTGTACCGAAGAGTACAACTTCACGGAGCACCGGGGACAGATTGGTATCTGGGTGACGGACATAGAGCAATGTATCATCCGCATATGTGGAGACAATTAGCCTATAAGTAGGGAATCTTATGCCTCTATGACTGTGGTATTCCCTAAGTGCACAAGCCAGGGGTTCGGCAACTAGAGCGTAGAGGATGGGGGACAGGGGGCAACCCTGTCTTGTACCTCTAGTAATTGGGATTGGCTTTGTGACTAGTGCCCCTATCTTTATGCAGGCCGTAGGGGAAAAATATAGCACACCAAGCAACTGAAGAAAAACCGTCCCCACTCCCAACCTGAGAAGCGCTTGTCTTAAAAAAGGCCATTCGACCGAGTCAAATGCCTTCTCCATATCTAGGAACACGGCTATTGCCGGTATCTCTGGCTTAGTATGCTGTATAGCAGCAAATACCTTGCGTAGGTTGTACGTCAGGTTCCTGCCTGGCACAAAACCCGCCTGTTTTGGCGCTATTAAAGTGGGCATCAGTGGAAGGAGACGGTTTGCGAGTTTTTTCGCAACATTTTTTGTATCTACATTCATGAGAGATAGGGGACGATATGACGCACAGTTGTCCGGGGGTTTACCCGGTTTGAGAATCGCGACTATAATCGCTTCCCTCATGGATGAAGGCATCGAGCCAGTCACACACATATCCTCAAAGAGCGCTATCAGTTGCGGCAATAATAGCTCAAGGAAAGCTTTATAGAATGCCACTGTCAGGCCATCCCCCCCCGGTGCACCCCCCAGTCTCATCTTGGATATGGCCTGCAATATTTCGTCCCGTTCAATGGGTCTCATCAGAATTTCACGATGTGTATCCGTTAACCATGGTAACTTGATATGGGCCAGGTAGTCACATATTTGGGCTTCGGGCCCACCCCCCCTCGAGGTATATAAATTCGCATAATATTGTCGGAATTGCTCCGCAACGTCCAACTCCTCCCTTAGGATATCCCCCTCTGGAGTGGTAAGTTCAGGTACCACGGCGTTGTCTCTACGTTGTTTAAGTAGTTGAGCGAGGACTGCCCCGGGGCGTTCCCCCTCTCCATATACCCGTGCAGTAGCGTATTTACCCAGGTGTTTAAGCTCAGCATCAGCCTCCGTGTGATATTCTGCTAAGGTTAGTTTAAGCTCACTAGTGATCTCTTCCGTAGGGCGATCTAACATAGCCCTCTCCAATGACGCTAGTCTTTGTTCCAAAGTAGTAAGGCGACTCCTGATCGACTTCAGGACACCCGCGTGTTTAGATATAGCAACCCCACATATATACACCTTAAAGGCGTCCCATACAGTCTGGAAGGAATCAACTGATCCCACATTCTTTTAAAAAAATATTTCAATCGCCTCAGCAATTTCCTCCTTAAAAAGGGTATCCAGCAAGGAATAGGGTGGAAACTTCCAGGAAAAGGGGGAAATACGAGCGCTTGGAGCCTCTAATACCAACAAAAGCGGGGAATGGTCCGAATAGGTGCGGGGGAGTATCGTGCATGCCCTAATATTGGGAAGCATTTGCCTAGTTACAAACCAGTAGTCTATTCTTGTATGTATATCATAGTAGGCCGAGTAGTGTGTGTATCCCCCTTGGTTCAAATGTCGCTGGCGCCAAACATCACAAAGGTCAAACCGCACAAGAGCGCTATCCATAGCTCTAGCAGACGCCGATATGCGGCGTTCCGGTCCTCCTGACCTGTCCAATGTCGGGTCTCTAACGAAGTTAAAATCGCCACCCCAGGCAAGTCGACCCCCAGTATGTAAGCCCACTGTATCTATTAAGGTTCGGTAAAAGTCTGGGGCATCATGATTGGGTCTGTAAACATTGACTACTAACCACTCCAGCCCCTTACCTCTAAACCTAGTGATCGTGAACCTGCCCTCAGCATCCGTTACCAGAGACTCCAGCTTAAGCGGCTTTTTAGGGTTCACCCACGTAATGACACCTCGTGCGTGCATGGTAAAGCCAGCCGCATGTATGTGACCATGCAAACCCCCAGAGCATAGAATTGGACTGTCCAGTGGGAGATGCGTCTCCTGTAAAAGTGCCATGTCAATATTGTGCCTATTCAAGTAACTCAAAACCTTCCGAACTTTCCTGTGGTCATTGAGGCCACGAACGTTCCACGTAAGCACGTTAATGGCATCAGTTGGAGCTTCTCTATGGGGCCTATTCGTATCTGTCATGTGTTTGTTCTGCATATAGTTGCGCTATGCTAAGTATCGTCACCCTGGTGCATGTATAAAAAGCCTGAGCACTAACAGCAAAACTTACGAACATCATCAGTGTGAGTCTCAATAACATCCCTCCCCCCTCCCACGCCAAGCGATGCCCAACTGTGCATTGGCGAAGTCCCCCCACAAAAACACAAATTATCATAACAAATTCACATCAAACAGCTCTGTAGTTGTAATGACTACTATAATACCCACAGTGTGGAATACACACGTGGGCGGATGTTGCCTGCCTCTGCAGCGTTGTACTACTCTAAGGTCACTATCCCTTACCGTTCGCCATCCTAGCTAATATTATCGCAAAGTGTGTCAATCTTGTTACAGCCAATCCCCAATATTATCCTGTGTGGTAGAGACCGGGTCCGGGTGCGCCTGTGCACTCGGACCCCAACTAAAATGGCGCTCCATCCACCCCCCGGTTCAGCAAATCCCCTTGCATCCCAAAATTTTCAGTCTCTGGACACTTCCTGTTACCAGGACCTCCTCAGCTATACAGCCCCCTAATGTTCCCAGCTTATCTGTTAACAGGGATGAGTTTCTTGCTAGTCCTGATCGTCCAGGTCGCCTCCTGTCGCGCCCTCCACCTCGACACGCTCCGGGCTTTGTCGACGTTCTTGGGCCCATTCTTTCAGGGTTTTCTGCAGGGCTTTGGGATCAGTGAAGATTCTGGAGTGTCCTTGCCGGTTGACTCTCAGCCTCGCAGGGTATAACATTGCATAGTCTAGATTCTGTTCACGTAGTTGTTTCTTGAGTGGTGCAAATTGTTTGCGAGCTTCCTGCACTCGGGCCGTGAAATCTGGGTAAAGCGAGATCGATGAGCCCTCATATTGCAACGATTTTTTCTCTCTCGCAAGTCTCAAAGCTGTGTCTCGGTCCCTGTAATTCAGGAGTTTCGCGATGATAGGCCGCGGTGGTGCACCCGGGGCGGGTCGAGGGCCCAACGAGCGGTGGGCACGTTCCACCACAAACATTTGGGAGAACTGGTCAGGTCCCAACAATGTGCACAGAAGTTTTTCCACAAAGAGTTCCATATTCCCCACCGACGTAGTTTCTGGGAGGCCCGTGATGCGTACATTACATCTCCGAGAACAGGCCTCAAGGTCTTCGGCTTTATCCTGTAGCGTTTGCAGCGCCGTGCCCATCCGCTTCTGTACGTCATCGAGTACCGTCTGTGATTCTTTGACTTCGGTCACCCTACGTTCTGCCATATCCATCCTCTCTACCTGCTTGTCAATTCTCTCCGTCATTCTATCCATCCGATATAAGGAATCTAACTTGGAATCAATAGTAGATAGACTTGCCTGTAGACTTGTCTGCATAGTAGTGAGCATGGTTCGGATATCGCTCTCCACTTGTTCCGGGCTTTCCTCCGTTGCTCCGTGGGCCCCCTCCGGGGTGGCAACCCTGGTCTTGCTCTTGCTCCGCTCAAAGGTGAGCCTTGGCTGGAGCTTATCAACTTTCCCCATAGGTAAAGCCGGAGTACAGAGATGTAGTACAGTTCCGTGTATAACAAGCGCAGTCCGGTTCTCCCCACTTCAGTGCTCAATAGTATCACTGCACACTTGTGACGTTATCCCAACACCTGAGGCCTCATCAGGTCGCCTGTCCCTCTGGGGAGGATCTGTCCAGAAAGCGGAACCGCAGAGTGCCCACCGTCTCTGCTATGAGCCTACAGCAGTTATCACACTTTGGATCACCAGGACGATCAGGACTATGTCCTGGCGCCTTGTCTTACGTGGCCCCACACAGTAATTTGTGGTTCCGGCCACCTCCGTACTGCAGGATATTCACTGCTGGCAGGGGATCACCTTACCAGGCGATTGGGGAAGCCACCAATGTCCCGCACTCCACAAGCTTGAAACGTGCCCCCTCTATCACTCGGGCGCCATGCAGTCCCATAAGTCCATTATGGTGCAGTAGATCAGCAGTTCGGGAGGGGGGCCGCGGGTTCACAGTGTCTGCAGTGCCCGCCCAGCGAGCCGCGACTACCGGCAGAGAGCCAACCCAGTCACGATCTGCAATCCTCGCCGTACTGCCAGGCCGCCACCGCGCGGCCGAGCCAGGGCCCTCGGAGGTCTCCGGAGTCAACGAGGGGCGGCTCCGTATGCGGCAGCAACTCCGCCCCGAAGTCGCTATCAAGTGGAGCACTCCAGACTGCCCTACGCGATCGTCCGGTACTACGGCAGCCGCGCCTCCGCCCCCTCAGTCGCACTGTGGCAGCTCCGTACCCGCCGGCCGGCTCCCGCTCCAAGCGACGTCGCAGGCTTCGAGTCGTAGTGCTCGCCCAGCAGGCCCGGTCCTCACAGCCGCAGTCCCCGGGACGCTGGAAACACTCCCTAGTTGCGGGGAAAGTCCTCCGGTACTCAGGATGAAAAGTTTGTAGTAGCAGGCAACACTTCAGCGCAGGATTCGTGACGAATTAGTGGATGGCATTACGGAGCTCGAACACTACGCGGCCATCTTCTTTGCAGGCAAGCTCCGCCCCCCGGGTCAAACATCTTTATGGGGTCCAACGCTCATTAAATAACCTGCCAAGAAGTTCTCTGGGGGGGTCACTCCATATGAGGTCCTATTTGGGGCAAGAATGTGGGTACCAGACCTCGATCTCGTAGGCACAGTGGTGGAAAATAAACCGTTTGATATCAAAGATCGTTTGACTGTTTTACAGGAACTCAATGAACTAAGATCGAAACAAAGCAACGTATTCCTGCAGCCAACCACCACTGGGGAAAAACCGGCGGTCCCAGCAAGGCCTGTCTGGATTCCAAAAGTTGGGGATCTAGTCAGAGAAAAGATTGCGGACAAGAAGGAATTTGGACCTTTTTACAGACAACCAGTACCTGTCCTAGCAGTTCAAGGAACAAGAACAGTACTTCTGCCGCCCCTTGCTGGAAAAAAGGAGAAAAGATTTGTGTCCATCGACCTCATCAAACCACAGTATGTGGTCAATACTAAATAGTAGGCTTCGTGGACTCCGACCTAGTAGCAGACGCACTCCTCTCGCTACTATCCAAGAGGTTCAGACTGAAAGACTGATAACCATCGAGAATTCGGCTGTAACAGATGAAGGACTAGGGCAACAATGCAATGAAACTCATCCCTCTTGAAAATCAAGTAACAGTTCGTCCAAATACACCTGTCTACACCAATGTAGCAAGTGATCAACTGGTTCCAGCGATTTCGACAAATCCTGATGCAATTCCAACAATTGACAGAACTGCTTCTGGCTATTTCATTAACTTTGATACGTTCTCAGAAGATCCGAGTGAACCTGAAACGACGCCAGCATCATTAAAATTTAAGCAGCAAGTACAAGACTTTCTTCACTTTCTGAAAAAGACTTATCTGGTTTCCCCATGGATTGAACTCTGGATTATTTCTGGAATATTTGTTTTCCTGCTTTGGCTAGCTTTGGTTAATACTATGAGCGTACTTATAAATGGCAGATACATCCATGTGAACACTGAAGGAAAAGATGTGAACGTACTTTTGAAACCTCATAAATCTTCCCATCGTGAAGCAAGAGACTTGTCAACAGTGAACATCACAGCCGTTCCTATACAGGATGGTATAGTGTGGGACAAAACAGATTTTGATAATTTTGGCCCGACGGAACACTTGAACATTCCACATTTGTTTAAAATTTCACTAGGTGATCTCATTTCGTCCAGTACCTATTCTGATGATTGGGACTTTGAGACTGTTAACAACATAATGTTTGACCTAGAAAAATCTGCTGCATTTTCTAAAAATGAATATTTAGAGGGTTCATCAGACTATGAACTGCTGTATTGCTATAACCACTATGGTCCTCATTATTTGCATAAATCTGCAAACCCTAGAAATGTGTTTATGTTTAACCAATGGGAGCATTGTCCTACACCACCACAAGGTAGTTCAAAGAACATTTGCTAACAAGTTTCCATATTTTTCAGGTTACAATACATCTGATCCAGAAACGTTTTACTATAAAAATGTAAACGAAACAGGACTGAAAATTATGTTAACAAATACAAAACAGATTTACTCTGCAGCATTTATTGCCCAACTGTCTAGACAGGGTTTCGACTTATGGAAAGACACAATAGACACAAAAACTGTCTGGGGTACTAAAGATTGGCAAGTGCAGGGGATAGAAGCTTTATTTAGAGCCTGTATCATCCCTGAACAAATAATGTTTTTGAATGAAACTGTCCAACAAACATCTTGTCTTGGACTAGCCAAGATAAAAGAGATGAAAACACCTTCTGTACCAACACCTGCATGTGATAACAATACACAGGCAGCGGTTACAGTTGACAAAATACTACAAATCAACAGATCTAATCCTGATTGGAAAAAATGGTTGATCTGGCCCACAGACACAAACAACTGTCAAGAAAGATTCCTGAATAGAACTCAGGGATTTACTATTCATAGACAATTCTATTTCTCTTCCTGCTATTACGCTATGGCCAGCCTATTCGCAGACATCACTCCGAGCGAAATGGAGAAAGCTCTCCTTGAACGAAAGTGCCGTGAGCGAATAGTACAGCTTTTGGGCATGACTTGTCTACGGGACCTTAATACCACGTGGTTCCTGTCATTCAGACCAATCTGGCAAGATTGCATCTTACGTGTTCTACGATGCCTGCTATGCGGTGAAGAATGCGTGTTAGACACCTGTCTAACATTTCCATCAGCAACGCCAACGAATATCGATACTCTGCTGAACCCGATAACGGCCCATGCTCTGTGTTGTCCCCAGAGGCTACCAATCCTGATGACGGCATTCATTGAGTTCTCACAGATGCTTCCAGCTGCTGCTGAGGTACGAGATGGATCTACAGGCACACAGGTGACAACGGACGCGAATATTGCTGTGGCATCCTATGCTGAGAGCGATGCTTCACATCTCTGTGCAATTAATCTACTACACGAGGTGTTCCAACTGACACCAACTTCAGTGGACGATATTTTGTCTACAGAAATAGATGATCTCATGTTTACACCAGACCCGTACACTGACTCTGATTCCACCCACAGTGTACCAGAGACGCAGTAAAATTTGGCCTTCATATTTCAAAAACTTGGAACTCTTCCCAAATTGAACATTTTTCGAACTAAATGGCAATTCAATCTGCTTGAAGTAGAACTAGTCTTATAGTACGGACTTCGCGGTACTTCCCCAGACACTTTGTCATCTTACTTGTCTAAAAAGTTCATTCATTTTCATGACATGAAATGACTTTGATTTTGAACAACTAATCGATTGTTTTCTGTCACATGTAAATTTACTGCTTATTTCATTCACACTGCATTTTATTTCCAAATATATGCCTGAACTGAGAAAAGCATTGCTTAAAATGTACAGTACCTTTTGCATTTTAATAGGTTTTTAAATGCTTTTTAAATGCTTTTAAGAAATGTTCTTAGCAATATGCGGTACTCCGTTTTATGTTTAGCATATTAAATGTTTAGCATTTTATTATTATCATACACACGAAAGTGGAGTGGGTGTTGTATTCCTCTTAGGGTGTCCGTACATGGGTTTTCCTGTATCATGTCCTTATATAGGCACAATAGACACAACAACTGTCTGGGGTACTAAAGATTGGCAAGTGCAGGGGATAGAAGCTTTATTTAGAGCCTGTATCATCCCTGAACAAATAATGTTTTTGAATGAAACTGTCCAACAAATATCTTGTCTTGGACTAGCCAAGATAAAAGAGATGAAAACACCTTCTGTACCAACACCTGCATGTGATAACAATACACAGGCAGCGGTTACAGTTGACAAAATACTACAAATCAACAGATCTAATCCTGATTGGAAAAAATGGTTGATCTGGCCCACAGACACAAACAACTGTCAAGAAAGATTCCTGAATAGAACTCAGGGATTTACTATTCATAGGCCAGACCCAAGATACGTCCAAAGACAGCATCCGGGGGTAGTAACAACATACAGTGTAGGAAAATTATGCCTCGATTGGCTGCAGAAATCTACACTACAGGATGTGAAACAACACTTATCCTTACTTAAAGAAGACGCAGACCTTAGGGAATTCTTGCTTGGACCAAGAAAACCGCGTCAGAAACGTTTCATATATGCCGGCATTTATGCTGCCTATAATGAAGCATGGAAAGTGTCACAGATGGAGGCCGCAGAACGAATACGTGAACTAGATCGTATTAATTTAGAGAAAACTCTCTCTGTGGTGGACAATGGGTTAACAACTTTGTCCTCCAGAATATATTAAAATGTAAGTAAGTCTGTTTTTATATAGCGCAGCTACTCACCCTTACGGGTCTCAAGGCGCTGGGGGCCGTAGTGGAAATTAAGTGAGCTATTGCCCAGAGTCACATGGTGCTGAGCTGCCGCAGCCAGGGATCGAACCGTGAACCCTGTGCTCTGAAGTCAGCTGCCCTGGCCGCTGCACCACACCTCTCCACCTCTCCACTTCACTCCACTCTCCATATTCATTGGACAACATTGTATCCTCTGCTATCGACATACTAGAACAAGATTTGGCGATGTTACAGCAAGGCCAATCTCAATTACGTTCTATTGTGTTATTAAGCTGGACGCTGCAATCTTTGCGTGCGGGCTATGTGCCTTGGCGTTTCATCAACACGTCAGCTCTGTTTGCAGAATACAATCTAACTGATAAACAGATCGAACTGGCACAAAGAGGAGCAAAGTATACAGTGCTGAGCATTGAAAAACTGGAAAAGTTACCATTCACAGTGGCAGAAAAACCAGCTACAGAATGGCTCATTCATGGCAAAATTACACTACCTGTGACTACTTTTCAGTTTCAGTATTGCCTCAAACAAATGCAAGCAGGCAAATATGAAAGGTTGGGTAAGGAATACATTAAGACATCTTGGAATTTACCGTATACATATAGATGTTGGAGTGGGGATCTTGAAGTGTTTTTGAGCGGTACACACTGTAAAAGTGCACTGAGCGGTTCACTTATATGTCAGGACATTTCTTTACACGGGGCTTGCAATGGTTCTGTGGCAAATTTGTCTTGCCATCAGCAGGGTACACCAGCTGCTGTGATTAATCCAACGTTTGGACAACTTTCTAATGGGAGTTACCTCATGTTGAATGATCAGAGTTGCTGTGGCATGTTGCCAGGCATCCCATATCTAGTAACGGTCAACTCCAGGGTCACTTGCTGTATGCAAGTATTGTTTGCCCCAATAGACACGGTCAGGAGTCGCCTTTGTGGCCTTCGCTGAACGTCTCTTTTATAAGATTTGATACTTTAAGCAGAATGAAAGCCATGCTTTTGCAACAATCAGTGCCTTTAACCTCGGCCAAAGAAACCTATGATCTACAAGTAGCAAGGACTTCGGCTGAGATACAGACTTTAATACGTACAAACTGCCCTATACATTTCGTGGAAATGATAGGACGTATCTTTAACATGTCTGATACAAGCGGAATTGTACATGTATTTAAGAGCATCTGTTCCGGTCTGTTAGCACCTTTCCAGGCAATACTCGGAATCATCCCGAACTTTGCACATTCGGTGTTTGGTGGCATACCATTACTCCTCGCACTTGTTGCCGGAATTCTATTTCTCTTCCTGCTATTACGCTATGGCCAGCCTATTCGCAGACATCACTCCGAGCGAAATGGAGAAAGCTCTCCTTGAACGAAAGTGCCGTGAGCGAATAGTACAGCTTTTGGGCATGACTCGTCTACGGGACCTTAATACCACGTGGTTCCTGTCATTCAGACCAATCTGGCAAGATTGCATCTTACCTGTTCTACGATGCCTGCTATGCGGTGAAGAATGCGTGTTAGACACCTGTCTAACATTCCATCAGCAACGCCAATGGATATCGATACTCTGCTGGACCCGATAACGGCCCATGCTCTGTGTTGTCCCCAGAGGCTACCAATCCTGATGACGGCATTCATTGAGATCTCACAGATGCTTCCAGCTGCTGCTGAGGTACGAGATGGATCTACAGGCACACAGGTGACAACGGACGCAAACATTGCTGCGGCATCCTATGCTGAGAGCGATGCTTCACATCTCTGTGCAATTAATCTACTACACGAGGTGTTCCAACTGACACCAACTTCAGTGGACGATATTTTGTCTACAGAAATAGATGATCTCATGTTTACACCAGACCCGTACACTGACTCTGATTCCACCCACAGTGTACCAGAGACGCAATAAAATTTGGCCTTCAGATTTCAAAAACTTGGAACTCTTCCCAAATTGAACTTTTTTCCTTTTTTCGAACTAAATGGCAATTCAATCTGCTTGAAGTAGAACTAGTCTTATAGTACGGACTTCGCGGTACTTCCCCAGACACTTTGTCATCTTATTAATCTAAAAAGTTCATTCATTTTCATGACATGAAATGACTTTGATTTTGAACAACTAATCGATCGTTTTCTGTCACATGTAAATTTACTGCTTATTTCATTCACACTGCATTTTATTTCCAAAATGATGCCTGAACTGAGAAAAGCATTGCTTAAAATGTACAGTACCTTTTGCATTTTAATAGGTTTTTAAATGCTTTTTAAATGCTTTTAAGAAATGTTCTTAGCAATATGCGGTACTCCGTTTTATGTTTAGCATATTAAATGTTTAGCATTTTATTATTATCGTACACACGAAAGTGGAGTGGGTGTTGTATTCCTCTTAGGGTGTCCGTACATGGGTTTTCCTGTATCATGTCCTTATATAGGCACAATTCGCCCTGCCCTTATATAGGCATAAAATCCCAGTCCTTATTTAGGCATTAAACCGTGCACTCCAAATACAGGCATGGTCTCCGACATCCGTCCACCCTAACGTCACAACGAGTTCTTGAAGAACAGACCCTTAGGCTTCGGGAGTTTGCCTAGCACAGGACTATTGATTTCTTCAAGGACTCATCTATTATGCATGAACCGTTATACCTTCAGGGTTCATTCATGACGTCTTCCGCTGTCCGATTCACGTCAATGCTAACATTCTGAGGTACCTCTCAGGTATAAATATACCTTCCCTAGCCCTTGTAAATCAGAGGAGACCTCGACTTCAGAGGAGCCCGTTTCCCAGCCTGACGCACTGAGAAGACGCTGTCATCCCTGCACGCAGAGAGTCCAGCTTCCAGTGATCTGACTTCCCTCGTGGGGTGTTGGAGTTCGAGTCTGGCAAGAGATTCCCACCTCTCTCATTCTTAAGGTATGGAGCTGACTAGAAACCTAGAGGGACTCTTGGCATACTAGGCATACTGGGTGTAACATACTCTTAGTATACCATAGTAAGGAATACTTCACCTACTTCATACCTCTCCCTACACCTAGGTTAGGTTAGGTACATTGGGGTAGAACTAGCTTAGAAACGCATCGTATGAGTACTCGCATTTTTTAGTCTATGTTATTTATTGAAATGAATATCTACTAAAGATCATGCTAGCGCAGTATTATTTATTTCTACTGCTTACGCTGTACATTATTTATCTTGCATACTGTCTTGTGATCGTAACAGCACATATTACTTACACGAGAAACAAGACTGTTCAATAAATCTTTTATTGAAGCGCCCGTCTATTCTTTCTGTGTAACTTTGAGGAAAACTAAGTATGCACGAGTGAGCTGAGTGAAATAGTTAACTATTGTTTCCACGACTCTGGGACCCGTTCTGATTCCAAAAGGGAAACAAAGTTGTCATGTTTTGCGGCTGCCAGAAACTACTCCCTTCTTGTTTATCAAGGATTTTCTAGTGGCCTCTGAGCTAGCTGGCACAAGTAATTAAGTTTAATATACTCGATAGGGACATATTGACCTTAGTCCTATGTCAAACCTATAGGGTATATTATTCCAATGCGCAGAGCCTATTAGGGAAATAGGAGCTACACTACAGTGGGTAACACAGCCAAGGGTGGGCAGGGTCCCCAGCAGAAGAGTGGGGGGGACAAAGGTAACCAAAAGGAGTTCTCTAAAGGGCACCAAGACAGTTCAGAGGGAAAGGAGTCCCAGCCCCCCCCAGCCTAAGACGTCCCAGCCCCCTAAGGGAAGGCGTGACATGCCCCAGGTGTTACTCGTGTGGTGAGAAGGGCCACATTGCCCCTAAGTGCCCCAAGAAATCCCAAGCACCCACTGATGCTCAGTCACCGGGTTTAGTGAGTGTAGCGTTGGGGGAAGAATTAGTTTCCAGTGAAGGGGAGGAGCAAGCAGTGATGACCCTTGTCTCTTTAGGAGACAGAGAGATGGTCCAGGAGTCCTACCTGCCTGAGAACACTAAAAAATACAGGCAGTGGGTGACCATCAATGGGAGGAGGCTCTGAGAGACACAGGAGCCAGTGTGACATCTGTCAGGTGTCAATGGGTGTCTGAGGAGCAGGTTATTACCAATGCACTTCACCCTGTAGTTGCAGCAGACAACTCCTGGCGCCTATGTAAGGTGGTGCTAGTTCCCTTTGAGTGGGGGGGTATCAGGTTCCTTGAAGGTCGTTGTTAGTCCATCCATGCCTGTAGACTGTCTGCTGGGAAATGACCTGGAGGGTTCCCCATGAAAGGAGGTGGAACGCCAGGCACATTTGGAGATGTTATGACTGCCTGAGTGGGGCTGTGTGACTACTCGGTCAATGACAGCCAGTAGGGGTAATCAAGAGGACCTGGAGCCTGAAACAGTGGCCCAGGTACCTGCCAGGAAGAGGAGGGGCAGGGGGCGTGGGAAACCAGCCCCATCCGTTCCCACGGTCCAGGAGGAAGCAGAACCTGAGGGGGATGCCCTGGAACCTACCTGGGAACAGGTGGCCGAAGTGGGAGACCTGCCTGAGCTGACCCATTGGCAGCAGGAAGGAGGTCCCTCCAAGGAGGTGTTCTGCAAGGCGCAGATGGAATGCCCTTCTCTCATTGGTATGCTGCAACAGGCTGCAGACCAGGCAGCAGGTGATCAGTCCGGGTCACATCTCAGTTACTGGGAAGATGGATTACTCTATAGTGAGCCTAAGGTCACGGAGCCCGTTGCAGCCCATGTGCTGGTGGTACCCGAGCGCTTCGGGACCTTCCTACTGGGTGTGGCTCATAACGTGCCTCTCGCAGGACATTTGGGGTGCGACAAGACCTATCAGAAGCTTGTCACCCACTTTTACTGGCCCCAAATGAGGAAGCACGTTGGTACACATTGTAGGACTTGCCAGACTTGCCAGGCAAGTGGCAAGAGTGGAGGGAAGTGTAAGGCTCCCCTCCAACCCTTTCCTGTGGTGAGCACCCCTTTTGAGCGGGTGGGCATCGACATTGTGGGGCACTGGAACCCAAGACAGCCTTAGGCAACAAGTTATCTTGGTCTTGGTGGACCATGCCACCCGGTACCCGGAAGCTGTCCCTCTCAGGACAATCACAGCCCCCGTGGTGGGCTGTGTATTGATGGGGATCTTTTCCTGTGTGGGGTTCCCCAGAGAGGTGGTCTCCGACCGGGGTACCAACTGGTTGGTTGAGAGATTCAACCGAACCCTGAAAGGCATGATCAAGGGTCTTGCAGAACCCATGAGATGGAAGTGGGACGTCTTTTTGCCATGCCTGCTGTTTGCCTACAGGGAGGTACCCCAGAAGTCCTTAGGGTTCAGTCCCTTTGAGCTCCTGTACGGTCACCCTGTGAGAGGACCTCTGAGTCTGGTGAAGGAGGGTTGGGAGAAGTCTCCTGGTAAGACCCCGCAGGATGTGTTCAGCTATGTGCTGGCCTTCAGGAACCAGACTCACCGCTTCAGGAAACTCGCTCAAGCGAACCTGGAATCTAGCCAGGAAGAAATGAAAAGATGGTATGAGAAGAATGCCACTCTGGTCGAATTTCAACCTGGGCAGAAAGTGTGGGTGATGGCACCAGTGGAGCCCTGTGCGCTCCAAGACAAGTGAACTGGTCCTTATGAGGTAGTGGGGTGCAAGAGCGACGTAACCTATCTGGTTGACTTGCAGTCTCCCAGGAACCCTTTGAGGGTCCTACATGTGAACGGCCACAAGCCACACTTTGAGAGGTCTGATGTGACAATGCTCCTTGCTACAGATGATGGGATGGAGGAGGAGAGTGACCCTCTTCCTGACCTCCTGTCAGCAAAGGAGCAAGATGGGTCAGTGGATGGGGTAAACCTCTCGCCTACCCTGACCCCAGAACAGCAGAGAGACTGTCGCCATGTGTTAGGTCAGTTCACCTCCCTGTTCTCCCTGATGCCGGGAGTCACCGATTGGTGCGTCCATGCCGTGGACACTGGGGACAGTCTACCTGTGAAACAGAAATTTTACAGAGTAGCTGACAAGGTCAGGGCTAGCATCAAGGAAGAGGTTTCCAAGATGTTGGCACTAGGGGTAATTGAGCCCTCTAGCAGCCCCTGGGCTAGCCCAGGGATTTTAGTACCGAAAGCTGCTGCACCCGGTGTCACTCCAGAACTCCGGTTTTGTGTGGACTACCGTGGTCTCAATGCGGTCACCAAGACGGACGCACACCCCATCCCCAGAGCTGCTGAGCTTGTGGATCGGTTAGGTGCTGCCCGGTACCTCAGTACGTTTGATTTAACATCTGGGTACTGGCAGATTGCCTTAACTAAGGGGGCCAAAGAGAGGTCAGCGTTTTCAACACCTGAGGGGCACTTCCAGTTCCGTGTTATGCCCTTTGGGTTGAAAAATGCCCCTGCCACCTTCCAGAGACTGGTCAACCAGGTACTGTCCGGGCTGGAGGAATTCAGCGCCGCTTATCTGGATGACATTGCTGTGTTCAGCTCCAGTTGGGAGGAACATTTGCAACACCTCTGCGAAGTGTTGAAGGCTCTGCAAAGGGCAGGCCTCACTATCAAGGCAAGCAAGTACCAGATAGGGCAGGGATCTGTGGTGTACTTGGGACACTAAGTAGGGAGCGGCCAGGTGGCACCCCTACAAGCAAAGATTGATACCATTCCGGCTTGGGAGCCCCCCAAGACCCAGACAGAGGTGAGAGCCTTCCTAGGTCTCACTGGGTATTACCGACGGTTTGTCAAGGGGTATGGCACACCTGTTGCCCCCTTGACAGAGCTGACTTCGAGGAAGCAGCCCAGGAAGGTGATCTGGACCGATGCCTGCCAGACCGCGTTTGATGCCCTGAAAGCTGCCATGTGCACGGCGCCCGTGCTCAAGGCGCCTGATTTCTCCAAAGAGTTTGTGGTGCAGACGGATGCTTCAGAGCATGGGGTGGGAGCAGTACTCTCACAATTGAACGATGAGGGCTTGGACCAACCCGTAGCTTTCATTAGTAGGAGGCTACTTCCCAGGGAACAGAGGTGGAGTGCAATTGAACGGGAAGCTTTTCCTGTGGTCTGGGCGCTGAAGAAGCTAAGGCCCTACTTGTTTGGGACTCACTTCCATGTTCAGACAGACCACAGGCCCCTCAGATGGTTAATGCAGATGAGGGGTGAGAACCCAAAACTGTTGAGGTGGTCCATCTCCCTACAGGGAATGGACTTTACGGTGGAACACCGCCCTGGTACAGAACACGCCAATGCTGATGGTCTGTCCAGGTTCTTCGGCCTTAGTGATGAGAACTCCCAAGAGGGTGGGTAGTTCTCCCCACTTTTCAGCTGGAGGGGACACATGTTAGACCTGGCATCCTTGGCGTGGTTTCCCCCTTTTTGCCTCTACCTCCTGTATTTGTGACACTGTGCTGGATTTAGTTTTGGCTGGGTTAGATGCTTTTGGCACTTTGCCACTGCTGATCAGTGTTAAAGTGCAAGTGCTCCCTGTGTAAATTGTTATTGTGATTGGTTATCCATGATTGGCATATTTGTTTTACCAGTAGGTCCCTAGTAAAGTGCACTAAGTGTGCCAGTGCTGGTATTCAAATGCTACTAGTGGGCTTGCAGCACTGGTTGTGCCACCCACATAAGTAGCCCTGGAAAGAGGTCTCAGGCCTGCCACTGCAGTGCCTGTGAGCAGTTTGTTAACTGCCATGTCGACCTGGCCAGTGTACCCACTTGCCAGGCCTTACCCTTCCCTTTTCGTACACACAGGACACCCCTATGGTAGGCCCAAGGTACCCCCCTGGGCAGGGTGCAGTGTATGTGAAAGGTAGGACATGTACTAGTGTGTGTAACATGTCCTGATAGTGAAAGGCTATCTTGCCCATAGGACAGAATGGGGAATGCTGTGTAACATATTTACCTGCATATCTTCCCATAGGAGTGAGATAGAAAATTGGAGTCTGGTATCCCTGAACTCAGAATTTAATAACACATCTTTTAGTAAAGATGGTTTTTAAATTCTGTGTTTGAAAATAGCACTTTTAGAAGGTGGCTATTTTCTTGTTCAACCTTTCTGTGTGCCTCTGCCGGTTTGTGGATTGACTGTCTGGTTTGAGAGTGACAGGGGCTGAGGTGGCTCCAGGAGTCTGGGTGAGTCAGCACTAGGCTGAATAGGCCGCTCTGCATTTGGAGTGGTGGGAGGAGTAGCACCTGGGCCTGAATAGGACTGTGCCTGCCAAAGGTCAAAGGTACCTATCTCTGCCAACGAGAGACCCCCAGTTCTAACAGGGATCATAGGCTTAGAGTCACCTATGTTTACCATGCACAGAACTTCTAAAGGTAGAAACGTTGTACGAGGCGCAACTAAGCTCCATGTAAAACCAAGGGAGGTAGTAGACATCACCAGCCAAATAACAGAAAAAGTCTGCACCCTGACCATCAACCATGCTGCCGCTAACCAATGCAGACACTCATGGACTGTCAGGGACAATTCTCCCCTGACAAGGAAGAGGACAGCTCTTGTCATATGGCACATTCTACAATATAATATGAGAGCCTGCACCAGTGTGGGTCTTGGGATTCACAGACCACCGGGTGAAATGTTTTCATTAAATTGGTAAAAGTCATGGAGGCAAGCCACAGGATGGTACGGATATGACAGGGACTGTCATCTGTGCAGCATACCTGGAGAGGAGGAATCCGTTAATTGTTTAGTCTCTGCAGTGTGACTCTCGTGGATACGTGTTATCACTCTGAGTATGATTAGCCAGACTAGAAAGCCAGCCGTGGAATGATCCACTGAACAAGAATTAGCTCATTATGAAGCATAGAAAGTGCATAATTTTCGTGTTTCCCATAAACATCTGTGATCCCATTATTAGGTTGTGTGATTTATTTACCTTTTGTGCTACTGTGGGGAACAAAAAGGAAGTAGCGGTGCAGCAAGGATGTCAGGGACCCTAACAAAAGCAAATAATTTTGACCTCTCCCCCAGCTTACTAGAAACAAACTCCCATTAATTGGAGTAAAGAGGGTCCCTAACCTCCTCAAGTCCCAGTGTTACTGCACCTGCTGCAGCATTAACAGCTACACCCATGGTTGTAACGTCAGATTACATTAGATGCCAGGTACTCAGTGCTGGGTGTAAAATGGGACATCACAGCTCAGGCCCTCGCTAACAGCTCATCATTATCGCACTGCCTCTTAATACTGCGATGCATGATAATTAATGGATGTGATATTACCACACTGGCACAAGATCTCCCCTGTAGAATTTTACAGTGGAAATTGGTGTTACGGCATTGATTTCCACATATAATTGTCATTTTCCTTAAACATATTCCATCAGGTTGTATCTGGCGACGTATCCTCAGAAAAGCCTGGGTGCGTTAACATCACATACAGCAATACACCATGGGGCAGATGTACAACCCTTTTTTGCAGCCTAAAATGGGAGATTGGCCTGTTTGTGACCTCAAAAAAGGTTCCAGGCATGTACAAATGCTATTTTGCGAGTCACTGACTCGCAAAATAGCATTCGCGACTCTCGCTATTAGGAACGGGCGTCCCTTCCTAATAGCGAGTCAACATGCCATGTACTGTTGTTTTGCGACCGCATTTGCGGTCACATAACAATCGCAGTTTACCACCAACTTGAAGTAGGTGGTAAACCACTCGCAAATGGGAAGGGGTCCCCAGGGGACCCCTTCCCCCTTCCCCTTTGTGAGTGTGTGCATAGATATTTTTTAAGAGCAGTCAGTGGTCCCAGGCTGGGACCACTGCCTGCCCTTAAAAAATGAAACTGAAAAGTTTCATTTTTCTTTTTTAAATGCATCCCGTTTTCCTTTAAGGAAAACGGCCTGCATTAAAAAAAAAAAAGACCTGCTTTATTAAACAAGCATTGGCATAGCCAATCGGACTCGCCCTTGGGGCCTTATAAGTATTTAGTTATGCAGCACAATATCCTTCCTGCAACAACATCAACTGTTGCATGGCTAAACACTTAAAAGGTCCCAAAGGCGAGACCTATTGGCAGGCTATGCCAATGCTTGTTGTATTTAAATCGCCAACTAGATTTTGTCGAGTGCCTCCGGTTCCAGCTCACTGAAAGCCCGGGGTGTCACAGAGAGGTAAGGGGCCCGCACCATGTAGGCACCTATTTAGAACTTTCGCCGCTAGTTAACAAACATGCGCGCTGAGCCATAGACTCTTGAGGCAGCTTTAATGACGGCCAGGCGTTGGATATGGTTAACCTTGTTACTAGCACGTGTCTGCTTTTAAATGTGTTTCTAATCACATCACTGTGTGCATGTTACCTGAGGACTTGATTGCCTGTTAACACAAGCATTGGCAAAGCCAATAGGTCTCGTTTTTGTGACCTACTGGCTTTGCAATTTGTTTTTAACCACACTGCACAGCTTCCCGATGGCTAAAGTTACATAAAATAAAAAAAAATTAAAATCCTTTGACTTGGCTGCCCACGTCATTTTGTATCATGCATGCGCGAGCCTACAAAATGAAACTGGACCTGCATAAACTTTTTTAACATTTTTTTTAAAGGAACTGAGTTGGCAAAGAGCAACAGGAATGAAAGCACCACGGGGGAACACATTGGCAACTAAGAAACATGGGGGCGGGCTGAGTCTTAACCAACATGGGGGATTGATTGCAAGTGGGAGGCAGAAGCCAGACAGGGAGGGAGAGATGGGGAAGCATCACCGGGGTGGGATAAATCACGGAGGGTAGGGGAGGCTATGACGAGGGACGAGCAGCATACGTGTGGAGGAAAACAAGGAAAACACATATGGCGCTGGAAGGCAATGGGAAGAAGCACACAGGCGAGTGCAACATGCGGGGGCAAGGAGAAGCACTCTGGCAACAGGTAACATGAGTGCGGGTGGAGAGAAGCGCACAAGGGAGACGGCTCACAGAAGCACGCAGTCTCATGGCTTGCTTAACATGAAAGAACAAGCATTGGCCGCGCGGCCGAGAAATAAAATAAAATAAAAAAAACGCGAGTGGTGACGCGAGTTGTGCGCACGCGCGCGCGCGACGAGAAGAAGTGCTGTGCACGTCGCGCGCGCTTGTGCACGTAACCGCACGGTGGTGGCCGCTTTCGGGAGCACTTTCTAAAGCCCCTTACTAAAGTCTCGCAGAGCAGCGCATGCGCGCTGGCTTAGCGAGACCTAAAAAGCAGTCACAGACATGGTGGTCTGCTGACCCCAGCAGGCCACCATCCCTGGAAGTGCTAGTCATTCCCAATGGGGTCGCAAATTGCGCTTGCCTCATGAATATTGATGAGGCATGCAATTTGCGACCCCATTGGGAATCGCAAACAGTGTCTGAGACACTGTTGTACATTGCATTTTGTGACTCGCAAATTGCGAGTCGCAAAGCGATGCAATTTGCGGGTTGCAAAGCGATGCAATTTGCGGGTCGCAAAATGCAATCGTCATACATCTGGCCCCATATCTTGAATCACTGATTTGAGTGGAAACTAAAGTCCAGATATACTAAGTGTTTCAATGATCGCAAACATTCCGATTCTGCGTTTGTGGCCATTATTAGCTTTTTCTCATGTAATAATCCCTTTTTAAGAGACTAACACATTTTTCTAACTCCTAAAATGAGACTGTGAATGGATACAGGTCCGATATCTGGAAAGGGCATGTTGTAGACATACCTATCAAATACTGAATTGGTTTCTAATGTATCAATATTTTGTGACTGAAAGCCGGTCGCAATACATTTATATTTTACTGACTCCTCAGAGGGTGATAATACATTCTCTTATGTGAATGGTCCATGGGACCACTGCCAACGCTGAAACAAAAAAAGAAGTCAACTTTTGTTTTTTTACACAGTCCCATTTCTTTTAAGGAAAACGGGCTGAATTTAAAACTTTATTGAAAGGCAGTCTAAGATATGGTGTTCTACTGGCCCCAGCAGGCCACAATTCCTATGAGGGCCTCCAGTCTTACTGAGTTGTAATCTGCAACCTACCGTATTAATAATCATGAGATTGGTCAGATTGAGACCAACTATGATTTGGATTTTTAAGAACCGACCTGTTAGTAGATATTTTAAAATGTTTACTGGTAGCAAAAATACTGTTCACAATTTGCAACCAGATTTTCGTACATCTGGACCTTAGTTTCTGCCCAAATCGATATTTCTGAGATAGTTGGAATGGGGTCCTTAGGCCCTCAGTAATCTTGCACCAGGAACTACAGCTACTTTGCGATTTAGTAATTTTTAGATCAGGGATTAGCAGAGAATACCATTTTTTACTGAAGAGAATCAGTGTTTATTGAACCATTTCCTTGGTTTGTTTTGGTCATACCGCATTGACCACCCCAAGAGAGTGCGGTGTTCCCTTCACCATGGACAATCTTTAGAGACACGAACACACAACTTCGGATAATTGCTCTTTGTTTTACCCCAAGATATATTTGGCTTGTGCCTGCATTCTTTTAATACTTTACATGTATTATTGCATTGGGGTTAAGAGTGACCTTTCTGAAGCAGGCTGGACCTCTTATGTGCTCTAGGCCTTCAGAGTTCCTGGCTGGCCAAGGTCAGTCCATGGGCAGTATTCGCCTGCTCAACTATGCATGTACAAAAAAAATTTAATAAATGGAATGGCCGGATATTATAGACAGACTTAAAGCACTGCAGCAGCTCTGGAGCTGTCCTTGGTTCTGAAATGCTTTACAATGGGGGCCTCCTGAGAGGCAGGGAGGTTTGAAAATCTCTTGTCTCTTATTGTGCCAAGGGAGATGAGACTCTCATGCCCAATTTTTAAATGCCCCCTTGTTTTTCCTACTACAGCAGCCTGCAGTTAGTTAAATGAATGTGTTTTTTATGGAAATACGTTATTTTGTGATTTCTTTGACTTCTATACATCATGGTAAACCTCTCACCTACCCTGACCCCAGAACAGCAGAGGGACTGTCGCCATGTGTTGGGTCAATTCGCCTCCCTGTTCTCCCTGAAGCCGGGAGACACCGATTGGTGCATCCATGACGTGGACACTGGGGACAGTCTACCTGTGAAACAGAAATTTTGCAGAGTAGCTGACAAGGTCAGGGCCAGCATCAAGGAAGAGGTTTCCAAGATGTTGGCGCTAGGGGTAATTGAGCCCTCCAGCAGCCCCTGGGCTAGCCCAGTGGTCTTAGTACCGAAAGCTGCTGCACCCGGTGCCACTCCAGAACTCCGGTTTTGTGTGGACTACCATGGGCTCAATGCGGTCACCAAGACGGACGCACACCCCATCCCCAGAGCTGATGAGCTCGTGGATCGGTTAGGCACTGCCCGGTACCTCAGTACGTTTGATTTAACATCTGGGTACTGGCAGATTGCCTTAACTGAGGGGGCCAAAGAGAGGTCAGCGTTTTCAACACCTATGGGGCATTTCCAGTTCCGTGTTATGCCCTTTGGGTTGAAAAACGCCCCTACCACCTTCCAGAGACTGGTCAACCAGGTACTGTCCGGGCTGGAGGAATTCAGCGCCGCTTATCTGGATGACATTGCTGTGTTCAGCTCCAGTTGGGAGGAACATTTGCAACACCTCTGCGAAGTGTTGAAGGCTCTGCAAAGGGCAGGCCTCACTATCAAGGCAAGCAAGTGCCAGATAGGGCAGGGATCTGTGGTTTACTTGGGACACCAAGTAGGGAGCGGCCAGGTGGCACCCCTACAAGCAAAGATTTATACCATTCTGGCTTGGGAGCCCCCCAAGACCCAGACAGAGCCTTCCTAGGTCTCACTGGGTATGGCACCCTTGTTGCCCCCTTGACAGAGCTGACTTCGAGGAAGCAGCCCAGGAAGGTGATCTGGACCGATGCCTGCCAAACGCCGATGCCTGCCAGACCGCGTTTGATGCCCTGAAAGCTGCCATGTGCACGGCGCCCGTGCTCAAGGCGCCTGATTTCTCCAAAGAGTTTGTAGTGCAGACGGATGCTTCAGATCATGGGGTGGGAGCAGTACTCTCACAATTGATCGACGAGGGCTTGGACCAACCCGTAGCTTTCATTAGTAGGAGGCTACTTCCCAGGGAACAGAGGTGGAGTGCAATTGAAAGGGAAGCTTTTCCTGTGGTCTGGGCGCTGAAGAAGCTAAGGCCCTACTTGTTTGGGACTCACTTCCGGGTTCAGACAGACCAAAGGCCCCTCAGATGGTTAATGCAGATGAGGGGTGAGAACCCAAAACTGTTGAGGTGGTCCATCTCCCTACAGGGAAGGGACTTTACGGTGGAACATCGCCCTGGTACAGAACACGCCAATGCTGATGGTCTGTCCAGGTTCTTCCGCCTTAGTGATGAGAACTCCCAAGAGGGTGGGCAGTTCTACCCACGTTTCAGCTGGAGGGGACACGTGTTAGACCTGGCATCCTTGGTGTGGTTTCCCCTGACTTTTTGCCTCTACCTCCTGTATTTTTGACACTGTGCTGGATTTTGTTTTTGCTGGTTTAGATGCTTTTGGCACTTTGCCACTGCTGATCAGTGTCAAAGTGCAAGTGCTCCCTGTGTAAATTGTTATTGTGATTGGTTATCCATGATTGGCATATTTGTTTTACCAGTAGGTCCCTAGTAAAGTGCACTAAGTGTGCCAGGACTGGCAATTCAAATGCTACTAGCGGGCTTGCAGCACTGATTGTGCCACCCACATAAGTAGCCCTGAAAAGAGGTCTCAGGCCTGCCACTGCAGTGCCTGTGAGCAGTTTGTTAACTGCCATGTCGACCTGGCCAGTGTACCCACTTGCCAGGCCTTACCCTTCCCTTTTCTTACACATAGGACACCCCTATGGTAGGCCCAAGGTACCCCCCTGGGCAGGGTGCGGTGTATGTGAAAGGTAGGACATGTACTAGTGTGTGTAACATGTCCTGATAGTGAAAGGCTATCTTGCCCATAGGACAGAATGGGGAATGCTGTGTACCTGCATATCTTCCTATAGGAGTGAGATAGAAAATTGAAGTCTGGTATCCCTGAACTCAGAATTTAATAACACATCTTTTAGTAAAATGGTTTTTAAATTCTGTGTTTGAAAATAGCACTTTTAGAAGGTGGCTATTTTCTTGTTCAACCTTTCTGTGTGCCTCTGCCTGTTTGTGGATTGACTGTCTGGTTTGAGAGTGACAGGGGCTGGGGTGGCTCCAGGAATCTGGGTGAGTCAGCACTAGGCTGAATAGGCCGCTCTGCATTTGGAGTGGTGGGAGGAGTAGCACCTGGGCCTGAATAGGACTGTGCCTGCCTTCCACAATGCTGGCTCCACCTCCTGCGGTGTGTCTGAAGACCCTGGCCCACACTGACAAAGGAAGAAGTTGTGCACTAGCAGAGTGCACCCAGAACTGGTTTGGACTGGGTCCAGGACCCCTCACACATAAAGAACAAAGACTTTTGGGGTATAAATATGAGAGCTGAAACCCCTGAATTTTAGACTACTTCGTGATCAAGAGGAACCTGTTGCCAATGAGGACAGCTGAAGAGACTGAGGAGAAGTACTGCCCTTGCTGTGTGTCTGGGGTTGGCCTGCAGTTTGCTGTGTCTACTGAGGAGAGGACCAAGGGACTTTGCTGTGTGCTGTGTCCCCTGCTTGAAGAAGGACTTTGCTGTGTGCTGTGTCCATCTGAAGAAAAGTCTCCGAGTGTCTGAGAAGAGCTGGCCTCCTGTTTTTGAAGTCCCAGGGACAAAAGGACTTCACCCCCAGCTTCCCTGAACTTCCTTGCTGGGAGTTCTGACCTGCCAGGAGGTGCCTGTAACTATGTGTGGGCCCCTGGAGGTTGCTACTGTTGTTGGGAGCTAGAAGAAACTAAATAGAAGGAAGAAATCCTGTTTCCGACACCGTCGACTCCGCCGCTGTGACGCTGCGACCTGCACCGAGGCCCGGGGAGCCGCTCGTGAAGTGAACGACGCAGCGCCTAGCCTGTTCTGCAGCCCTGACGCCCCATGTCGCCCGCCGATGCCGGCAGTGATCGGCCGTGACTGACGCCAGCGCTCGCATCGACTCCGTCTTCGCCAGCGCCTGCATCTTGTTGTCATGGTGCAGATAACCGCCGAGGGTGACTCGGGAAACTCGCCAACGTCGCATCATCACCGGAGCCGACATCGGCCCTCTTCGACGCCGTGCATCGTCACCGACTTAATTTTTCCAAGGTACTGTTGTTTGGGGGTCTGTATGCTCCGCGCCCGACTCCGCGATCCTCGTGGGTGCCGCCGTACTTTGGATTTTGTGCTGTCCTGATGTCGTGATAGCCCCAGCTGGTGCTATTTGATTTCTACAAGCTTATTTTTTGCAACATCCTTTTTAAAGACATTTTACTGAGTATCTGTATGTTGGATTTTTGTCGTTTTGGTCTTGTTTAGTTTAGATAAAGATATTTTATTTTTCTAAACTGTTGTGGTGTCCATTTGTGGTGTTTTCACTGGGTTACTGTGAGTGTTGGTACAAATACTTTACACATTGCCTTTGGCATAAGCCTGTCTGCTCGTGCCAAGCTACCAAGGGGGTGAGCAGGGGTTATCTAAAGTGTGTATCCCCCTTACCCTGACTAGAAGCAAGGGTCCCTATTTGGTCAAAGGTACCTACCTCTGCCAACTAGAGACCCCCAGTTCTAACAGTGATCATAGGTTTAGAGTCACCTATGTTTACCATGCACAGAACTTCTGAAGGTAGAAACGTTGTACCAGGCGCAACTAAGCTCCATGTAAAACCAAGGGAGGTAGTAGACCTTACCAGCCAAATAACAGAAAAAGTCTGCACCCTGACCATCAACCATGCTGCCGCCAACCAATGCAGACACTCATGGACTGTCAGGGACAATTCTCCCCTGACAAGGAAGAGGACAGCTCTTGTCATTTGGCACATTCTACAATATAATATGAGAGCTTGCACCAGTGTGGGTCTTGGGATTCACAGACCACCGGGTGAAATGTTTGCAAAAAATTGGTAAAAGTCATGGAGGCAAGCCACAGGATGGTACGGATATGACAGGGACTGTCATCTGTGCAGCATACCTGGAGAGGAGGAATCCGTTAATTGTTTAGTCTCTGCAGTGTGACTCTCGTGGATACGTGTTATCACTCTGAGTATGATTAGCCAGTCTAGAACGCCAGCCATGGAACGATCCACTGAACAAGAATTAGCTCATTATGAAGCATAGAAAGTGCATAATTTTCGTGTTTCCCATAAACATCTGTGATCCCATTATTAGGTTGTGTGATTTATTTACCTTTTGTGCTACTCTGGGGAACAAAGAGGAAGTAGCGGTGCAGCAAGGATGTCAGGGACCCTAACAAAAGCAAATAATTTTGACCTCTCCCCCAGCTTTCTAGAAACAAACTCCCATTAATTGGAGTAAAGAGGGTCCCTAGCCTCCTCAAGTCCCAGTGTTACTGCACCTGCTGCAGCATTAACAGCTACACCCATGGTTGTAACGTCCGATTACATTAGATGCCAGGTACTCAGTGCTGGTTGTAAAATGGGACATCACAGCTCAGGCCCTCGCTAACAGCTCATCATTATCGCACTGCCTCTTAATACTGCGATGCATGATAATTAATGGATGTAGAATTTTACAGTGGAAATTGGTGTTACGGCATTGATTTCCACATGTAATTGTCATTCCATCAGGTTGTATCTGGCGACGTATCCTCAGAAAAGCCTGGGTGCGTTAACATCACATACAGCAATACACCATGGGGCAGATGTACAACCCTTTTTTGCAGCCTCAAATGGGAGATTGGCCTGTTTGTGACTTCAAAAAAGGTTCCAGGCATGTACAAATGCTATTTTGCGAGTCACTGACTCGCAAAATAGCATTCGCAACTCTCGCTATTAGGAACGGGCGTCCCTTCCTAATAGCGAGTCAACATGCCATGTACTGTTGTTTTGCGACCGCATTTGCGGTCGCAAAACAATCGCAGTTTACCACCAACTTCAAGTAGGTGGTAAACCACTCACAAACGGGAAGGGGTCCCCAGGGGACTCCTTCCCCTTTGTGAGTGTGTGCGTAAATATTTTTTAAGAGCAGGCAGTGGTCCCAGGCTGGGACCACTGCCTGCCCTTAAAAAATGAAACTGAAAAGTTTCATTTTTCTTTTTTAAATGCGTCCCGTTTTCCTTTAAGGAAAACGGCCTGCATTAAAAAAAAAAAGACCTGCTTTATTAAAAAAGCAGTCACAGACATGGTGGTCTGCTGACCCCAGCAGGCCACCATCCCTGGAAGTGCTAGCCATTCCCAATGGGGTCGCAAATTGCGCTTGCCTCATGAATATTTATGAGGCATACAATTTGCGACCCCATTGGGAATCGCAAACAGTGTCTGAGACACTGTTGTACATTGCATTTTGCGAGTCGCACATCTGGCCCCATATCTTGAATCACTGATTTGAGTGGAAACTATGTCCAGATATACTAAGTGTTTCAACGATCGCAAACATTCCGATTCTGCGTTTGTGGCCATTATTAGCTTTTTTAAGAGACTAACAAGTTTTTCTAACTCCTAAAATGAGACTGTGAATGGATACAGGTCCGATATCTGGAAAGGGCATGTTGTAGACATCCCTATCAAATACTGAATTGGTTTCTAATGTATCAATATTTTGTGAGTGAAAGCCGGTCGCAATACATTTATATTTTACTGACTCCTCAGAAGGTGATAATACATTCTCTTTTGTGAATGGTCCATGGGACCACTGCCAACGCTGAAACAAAAAAAGAAGTCAATTTTTGGTTTTTTACACAGTCCCATTTCTTTTATGGAAAACGGGCTGAATTTAAAACTTTATTGAAAGGCAGTCTAAGATATGGTGGTCTTCTGACCCGAGCGGGCCACAATTCCTATGAGGGCCTCCAGTCTTACTGAGTTGTAATCTGCAACCTACCGTATTATTAATCATGAGATTGGTCAGATTGAGACCAACTATGATTTGGATTTTTAAGAACCGACCTGTTAGTAGATATTTTAAAATGTTTACTGGTAGCAAAAATACTGTTCACAATTTGCTACCAGATTTTCGTACATCTGGACCTTAGTTTCTGCCCAAATCGATATTTCTGAGAGAGTTGGAATGGGGCCCTCAGGCCTTCAGTAATCTTGCACCAGGAACCACAGCTACTTTGCGATTTAGTAATTTTTAGATCAGGGATTAGCAGAGAATAACATTTTTACTGAAGAGAATCAGTGTTTATTGAACCATTTCCCTTGGTTTGTTTTTGTCATACCGCATTGACCACCCCAAGAGAGTGCGGTGTGCCCTTCACCATGGACAATCTTTAGAGACACGAACACGCAACTTCGGATAATTGCTCTTTGTTTTACCCCAAGATATATTTGGCTTGTGCCTGAATTCTTTTAATACTTTACATGTATTATTGCATTGGGGTTAAGAGTGACCAAGGGAGATGAGACTCTCATGCCCAATTTTTCAATGCCCCCTTGTTTTTCCTACTACAGCAGCCTGCAGTTAGTTAAATTAATGTGTTTTTTATGGAAATTAGTTATTTTGTGATTTCTTTGACTTCTATCCATCATGGTCAACTTATTCTGGTTTCCATCTGGTTGCCTTTCAAGGGAAAACAGTCGCATATCTTTATTCCTGGTGATTTCGAGTAAAAATGCTGGTGTTGCAGTCAGGATGTGCCCAACAGGCTGGGCCACCAGTAGGCCTGGCCAAAATTTAGATCATGCCGGTGTAATCAGAGTAATTTAGGTAATTCTGTGTTACTCTTTGATGCGGAATTACCAATAAGTCTACGATTACTCCTGTTTGTGTAATTAAGAGTAATTTTGGGGGAAAAATCCTACCACTGGAGCGTATTTAGCTAGCGCGAGTGGCTGCTTGCACTTGCTATTCTTGTTCTGCTGCATTTGGCGCTGTTTCTTAGTACAAAATGCATCCTCACGTCCATTTTAAATGTGAGTGCGCATAAACAAATAACTCTAAACACAGAATTTGTCTTCTTGCATAATTCTGCATAATTTCACACAATTTGTTGGTATTCCACATGATTATGCTACACGAAATTAAGTGAATTATGCCTACTCTTAGTCACCACCAGGTTGACTAACCTGCATTTTCTTCAATATTTTATCTGTCTAGCTGGTCGTTCTCCTCTCTGGCGCTGCTGTCATTTTGGTGGGGAAAGCTCTACGGCTCTTAAGTGGCAAGGTGGCAAGGCAGGCAGGCAGGCAGAAGTTGGCCCTGGTGTCTCTTTTCAATGAGGGTGGCCAATAATTCGGTGAGCAGTTAAAGGATGCAACTCAGTGTGAAGGGCAGAACTTTGTCCAACTTGGTACTTGTTGGAACCATTATATGTCCACATTCTGGGGTCTTTCGTTTCGCCAGTGGCTCTGGTGGGTTTGTATCCTGATCACAGGACTGGCCTTCTAGCGGTGGATGAGAAGAACTGCAAGTATACACCTCTCTATCAGGCAATGTACTTGCAATGTGCCTCCTCATCAAATTGTGCAGAGACTTAGAGCGCAGAGCGAGAAAAGCAAGGGAAGTACGTACAGTGGCGGCCGGCATGGCTCATGGGTGGCGGGGCGGGTCCAGGGGGGATGGCGCACAGGGGAGTGCAATGTAAAAAACAATAAAAAAATTAAATAAACACTTTCCTTGCCACCAGGTCCCGCGTCTCTGCTCCTGCTCTCCTCATTGGACTCGAGGAACAGGTAGCACAGCCAGGCTCCCCTGACCAATCACAATGCTACATTGCAGTGTTGTGATTGGTAAGCACACAGGCTCCCCATACCAATCACAACTCTGCAATGCAGCGTTGTAGTTGGTCTGAGCGTCCTGGTTCGACGCTCAGCCAGGGAATGGGAGACTGGGCATGTCTCCACACAGGCTGTAATGCAGCCTGCATGGAGAACAGGGAAAGTGTGAATGACTGTTTGGACAGCCCGAGAGAAGTGGGCAAACCACTCCTCCCCTGCCCTGCTCCGAGGAACAGGGTCAAGACTGATTTGCATATGGCTGGGTCCAAACTGGGGTGGTGTGGTGAGCAAAAGAATGATGGATTTAACCCAGATCCTTGTGACTGGGGGTGAATGTCTGCATTGTCCAGCATTCCGTCCATCAATTGTTTCTTTTGCATTTGTCGCCCTAAGTGGGAAGGGTATGCCCAGACGTGGGTCCCGTGCTCACTACACCACTGGATTCAAGCTAGCCTGGCTGAAGAAGGGTGATGCCCTGAAACCAGTCCTAGGATGCTTGTTTCCGGTCCAGGGAAGACCTGGCTTGGCAGTTCGGGCTGGACTGTTCCCACAAGGAACAGGGTCAAGACTGATTTGCATATGGCTGGGTCCAAACTGGGTGGTGTGGTGAGCAAAAGAATGATGGATTTAACCCAGATCCTTGTGACTGGGGGTGAATGTCTGCATTGTCCAGCATTCCGTCCATCAATTGTTTCTTTTGCATTTGTCGCCCTAAGTGGGAAGGGTATGCCCAGACATGGGTCCCGTGCTCACTACACCACTGGATTCAAGCTAGCCTGGCTGAAGAAGGGTGATGCCCTGAAACCGGTCCTAGGATGCTTGTTTCCGGTCCAGGGAAGACCTGGCTTGGCAGTTCGGGCTGGACTGTTCCCACAAGGAACAGGGTCAAGACTGATTTGCATATGGCTGGGTCCAAACTGGGGTGGTGTGGTGAGCAAAAGAATGAAGGATTTAACCCAGATCCTTGTGACTGGGGGTGAATGTCTGCATTGTCCAGCATTCCGTCCATCAATTGTTTCTTTTGCATTTGTCGCCCTAAGTGGGAAGGGTATGCCCAGACGTGGGTCCCGTGCTCACTACACCACTGGATTCAAGCTAGCCTGGCTGAAATAGGGTGATGCCCTGAAACCGGTCCTAGGATGCTTGTTTCCGGTCCAGGGAAGACCTGGCTTGGCAGTTCGGGCTGGACTGTTCCCACAAGGAACAGGGTCAAGACTGATTTGCATATGGCTGGGTCCAAACTGGGGTGGTGTGGTGAGCAAAAGAATGATGGATTTAACCCAGATCCTTGTGACTGGGGGTGAATGTCTGCATTGTCCAGCATTCCGTCCATCAATTGTTTCTTTTGCATTTGTCGCCCTAAGTGGGAAGGGTATGCCCAGACGTGGGTCCCGTGCTCACTACACCACTGGATTCAAGCTAGCCTGGCTGAAGAAGGGTGATGCCCTGAAACCGGTCCTAGGATGCTTGTTTCCGGTCTAGGGAAGACCTGGCTTGGCAGTTCGGGCTGGACTGTTCCCACAAGGAACAGGGTCAAGACTGATTTGCATATGGCTGGGTCCAAACTGGGGTGGTGTGGTGAGCAAAAGAATGATGGATTTAACCCAGATCCTTGTGACTGGGGGTGAATGTCTGCATTGTCCAGCATTCCGTCCATCAATTGTTTCTTTTGCATTTGTCGCCCTAAGTAGGAAGGGTATGCCCAGACGTGGGTCCCGTGCTCACTACACCACTGGATTCAAGCTAGCCTGGCTGAAGAAGGGTGATGCCCTGAAACCGGTCCTAGGATGCTTGTTTCCGGTCCAGGGAAGACCTGGCTTGGCAGTTCGGGCTGGACTGTTCCCACAAGGAACAGGGTCAAGACTGATTTGCATATGGCTGGGTCCAAACTGGGGTGGTGTGGTGAGCAAAAGAATGATGGATTTAACCCAGATCCTTGTGACTGGGGGTGAATGTCTGCATTGTCCAGCAATCCGTCCATCAATTGTTTCTTTTGCATTTGTCGCCCTAAGTGGGAAGGGTATGCCCAGACGTGGGTCCCGTGCTCACTACACCACTGGATTCAAGCTAGCCTGGCTGAAGAAGGGTGATGCCCTGAAACCGGTCCTAGGATGCTTGTTTCCGTTCCAGGGAAGACCTGGCTTGGCAGTTCGTGCTGGACTGTTCCCACAAGGAACAGGGTCAAGACTGATTTGCATATGGCTGGGTCCAAACTGGGGTGGTGTGGTGAGCAAAAGAATGATGGATTTAACCCAGATCCTTGTGACTGGGGGTGAATGTCTGCATTGTCCAGCATTCCGTCCATCAATTGTTTCTTTTGCATCTCCGAGAGCAGAGCAGCCATGCCCGCCCGGAAACACAAAATGGTAATAACTTACAGTTATCATCATTTTATGTTTCCTTTACTTTGCACTGCTTAAAAGCAGTGGGGCGACGCTACTCCGCCATAGCGTAGGAGCCGCCACTGAGTACATAGACGATAGAAGGTAAAGGAGGTCCTGGGGGTTTGTTTGTTAACTGAATACCAGATGCACACTTTGAATTCCCTTACTCTTCCCCAGATGACTCGGAAGCCGATACTAAGGGGATGGAAGAGAAATTATTTCCAAAGTTCCTGCCAAGGCTTTATCCTTCGAAGAGCTTTGAATTTGATGTATCGAGCTATTGTGTTAGCTGTAATTTTTTGCTAACCAATGGGTTTATGTGTGCTGGAGTTAATTGGTAACGAATGGGTTTATGTTTGGGATTATTTTCCAATTAATGGGTTTATGTTGTTTGGGGTTGTTAGAAATGGGGGTATCTAGTTGGCAATGGCTGGCGCCAATGTCCAAATAGGGACCCTTCTTCCTAAGTCAGGGCAAGTGGGCTACCCCCTTTGATAACCCCTGCTCAACCCTGTGGTAACGTAGCACGAGCAGTTAGGCCTATCTCAGAGGCAGTGTGTGAAGCATTTATGACCATGCACAATAAGGCAGTAACGACACCACAAAAGAACACAACTCAAGTAGGTATAGAAAAATAGTATCTTTATGTAAGGTTTAACACAAGACTCTCAAAAGCGTTTTAACCAGTCACAATGCACGTAAATCAGTAGGGACTTAAAAAGGCAATAACGTATTCACCAGAACGTGGCACTGACTGAGTTCAAGGCCTGGGTCTATGCGACCCGTTGCGCACCGGATACCTGCGGTTGGACGGGGACACAGCACGCAGCTTCTCAAAGAAGCGGAGACGGTGACAGGCGGACTCCCAGCGACCACAACTCTTGACTGCAGTGGTCCGCAATGTGCACTCACAATGATTCGGGCACTCGGGGACAGGTGGGCTCTCAGCGGCAGCAGCACGCGGCTGCGGCGGCCCGGGCTGGTGGTGGTGATGACTCTCGTCGTGCAGCTCCGTGGTGGGCTCACAGCGGCAGCAGCTCTCTCTTAGCTGCGGCGGCCCACAGGACGACTCACGATGATGCAACGTTGGCAAAGGTGCGGGCACTCAGCGGCAGCAGCTCTCTCTTAGCTGCGGCGGCCCACAGGACAAATCACGATGATGCAAAGTTGGCAAAGGTGCGAGCACTCAGCGGCAGCAGCTCTCTCTTAGCTGCGGCGGCCCACAGGACAAATCACGATGATGCAAAATTGGCAAAGGTGCGGGCACTCAGAGGCAGCAGCTCTCCCTTAGCTGCGGCGGCCCACAGGACAAATCACGATGATGCAAAGTTGGCAAAGGTGCGAGCACTCAGCGGCAGCAGCTCTCTCTTAGCTGCGGCGGCCCACAGGACAAATCACGATGATACAAAGTTGGCAAAGGTGCGGGCACTCAGCGGCAGCAGCTCTCTCTTAGCTGCGGCAGCCCACAGGACAAATCACGATGAGACAAAGTTGGCAAAGGTGCGGTCACTCAGCGGCAACAGCTCTCTCTTAGCTGCGGCGGCCCACAGGACGAATCACGATGATGCACAGCTGACACAAGTGCGGGCTCTCAGCGGCAGCAGCTCTCTCTTAGCTGTGGCGGCCCACAGGACAGAGGGTGATCTCGACCAGGCTGGCACAACGGCGGGCACTCAGCGGCTACAGCTCTCTCTTAACTGCGGCGGCCCACAGGACAAAGGATGATCTCGACCAGGCTGGCACAACGGTGGGCACTCAGCGGCTACAGCTCTCTCTTAACTGCGGTGCCCCACACAGATTCAGCGAAGGTTCCGAAGGTTCAAATTAAAGCGGGCTCTCAGCGGCGGCAGCTCTCTCTTAGCTGCGGCGGCCCACACAGAGTTAACAAGGGTTACCAGTCCGCGTTCCTCACAGTAGAACTAGAGGTTCCGGATTACTCGACGGAGGCCTCACCTGCAAGTAGAATCCCTCGCACAGGAATTCAGACGGCTGACGGGGTGAAGTCTAATGTCCCTGAGACTTCAGCAGGAGGCGCTCTCAATTCAGGCCCTCGGGTAGTTTCTTCAGCAAGCTTGGTGAAAGTTTCAAAGTCCTTTCCTCTGTTCACTCGGACAGAGTTTCGTCTTGACATCCAGAAGGAACACACTTGAAAAAGGTTTCAGCGCAGCGTTTATACCTAAAAAGTCTTTGTTCTCTAAAGTCACAAATCACTGAATCCAGCCAGAACCAGTTCGGTGGGGTCGGGGAGCACTTGGTTTACGAGGCGACATCCTGCCCTTTGAGAATCAGGGGGTCTGCTATCAGACGCCTAGTGGGAAGTGGAGCCATCATTCACCTTGCCAGGCACGGCCCTGCTCAGATCAAAGAGTCACCCCTCCCCATACTCTAAATGCCGATCTCTCTCTCCAGCCAGGTCTGACCCAGCTGGCCCTGCTACTCCAAAACCAGACAGCCAATACACACACTAGCAAAGCCTACAGGAAAGCTTAGGCAAGAAAATACCTCGTTTCTAGAAGAGGCATTTTCGAACACGGGCTATGCAAATGATCCTTACTAAAAGATGTATCTCAATGTCCTGAGCTTAAACATATCAAATTCAAATTTCCTATCAGGTTCCTGGGGGCAGGTAGGATTATGGAATGTAATACTCAGCCTGCCCATTCTGGCCTATGAGAACGGATAGCCTCACAATAGTAAACAGTGAAATGGAGGGTAACTCGCCATTAGAACATGCTACACAGACATACCTTAAAAGCTGCTTCGGTGGGTAGCGCAAATCAGCGCTGCAGGCCCACCAGCAGTATTTGGTCTACCAGCCCTGGGCACACACAGTGCACTTATACTAGGGACTGACAGGTAAACCAAACAAGCCAATTATGGTTATCCCAATTCATACAGTTATCTTTACACAGGAAGCATTCGCGCTGTGGCACTGATTGGCAGTGGCACAGCGCCCAGAGCATCTAAATCCAGCCAACATAAAAGATAGGAAGCGAAAAGAGGAAGGGAGACCCGCGCCAATGATGCCAGATCTAACACGCGTCCCCTCCAGCTGAAATGTGGGGAGAACTAACCATCCCCTTGGGAGTTCTCATCACTAAGGCGGAAAAATCTGGACAGACCGTCAGCATTGGCGTGTTCTGTACCAGGGCGGTGTTCCACCGTGAAATCCATACCCTGTAGGGAAATGGACACCTCAACAACTTGGGATTCTCACCCCTCATATGCATCAACCATATAAGGGGCCTGTGGTCTGTCTGAACCCGGAAGTGAGTCCCAAACAGATATGGTCTCAGCTTCTTCAGCGCCCAGACCACAGCAAATGCCTCACGCTCAATTGCACTCCACCTCTGTTCCCGGGGAAGTAACCTCCTGCTTAGGAAGGCTACCGGTTGGTCTAGTCCCTCCTCATTGATCTGTGACAGTACAGCCCCTATACCATGCTCTGAGGCGTCTGTCTGGACAACAAATTCCTTTGAAAAGTCGGGCGCCTGAAGCACGGGTGCGGTGCACATGGCAGTCTTCAGGGCGTCAAAAGCGTTCTCACAGGTGTCAGTCCAGTTTACCTTCTTTGGCTGCTTCTTAGAAGTCAGCTCAGTCAAGGGTACAACAATGTTGCCATATCCCTTGACAAACCTCCTGTAGTACCCCGTGAGTCCTAAGAAGGCTCTCACCTGCGTCTGAGTCTTGGGGGGTTCCCACGCCAGGATAGTTTCAATTTTGGGCTGAAGGGCGCCACCTGGCCGCTCCCCACCTGGTGCCCCAAATACACTACAGAACCCTGCCCAATCTGGCACTTACTGGCTTTGATTGTGAGGCCTGCCTTCCGCAGTGCCATCAATACCTCCCAGAGGTGGCGCAGGTGGTCCTCCCAAGAGGAGCTAAACACCGCAATGTCATCCAGGTAGGCGTCACTGAAGTCTTCCAGCCCAACCAACACCCTGTTGACCAGCCTCTGAAAGGTGGCAGGGGCATTCTTCATTCCAAAGGGCATCACCCGGAACTGGTAGTGCCCATCGGGTGTGGAGAATGCTGACCTCTCCTTTGCTCCCTCGGTCAAGGCGATCTTCCAATACCCAGACGTCAAATCAAATGTGCTGAGGTATTTTGCAGCCCCTAACCGATCTACGAGCTCATCAGCTCTGGGGATGGGGTGCGCGTCAGTCTTCGTGACTGAATTGAGGCCCCGATAGTCCACGCAGAACTGAAGTTCTGGGGTGGTACCAGGCGCTGCAGCTTTTGGTACCAGGACCACTGGGCTGGACCAAGAGCTGCTAGAGGACTCAATCACCCCAAGGGCAAACATTTTGGTAACCTCATCCTTAATGTAGGCCCTTACCCGGTCAGTCACTCGGTAAGCCTTATGCTTAATGGGAGGACTGTCCCCAGTGTCCACGTCATGGGCACACCAATCAGTGACACTAGGCACCAGGGAGAACAGATCACTGAATTGCCCCAACAGTTGGCGACAATCACCCTGCTGCTCAGGAGACAGTGTGGTGGAGAGGACCACACCCTCCACTGACCCATCTCGCTGCCCTGCACACAGGAGGTCAGGAAGGGACTTGCTCTCCTCCTCCATCCCAGCATCTGTGGCCAGAAGCATACCCACTTCAGACCTCTCCAAGTGGGGCTACAGGCGGTTAACATGCAGGACCCGCAAGGGGTTCCTGGGAGACTGCAAGTCCACCACGTAGGTAACAGGACTCTTGCGCTCCACCACCTCAAAGGGGCCGGTCCACCTATCCTGGAGCGCACAGGGCTCCACCAGGGCCATGACCCAAACCTTTTGTCCAGGCTGAAACTCGATCAGAGTGGCATTCTGATCGTGCCAGCGTTTCATCTCTTCCTGGCTGACTTCCAGGTTTGCCTCAGCAAGTTTCCTGAAACGCCGAGTCTGGTTCCTGAAGGCCAGCATGTAACTAAACACATCCTGGGGAGGTTTCCTGGGAGATTGCTCCCAGCCTTCCTTGACCAGACTCAGAGGCCCTTTTACCGGGTGACCATAGAGCAGCTCAAAGGGACTGAACCCTAAGGACTTCTGTGGCACCTCACGGTAAGCAAACAACAGGCATGGCAAGAGGACATCCCACTTACGCCTCATGGGCTCACCTAGGCCCATAATCATGCCCTTAAGGGTCCAGTTGAATCTCTCAACCAGCCCATTACCCTGGGGGTGGTAAGGAGTGGTGAACTTATATGTTACCCCACACTCCTCCCACAGAGACTTCATGTACTTGGAGATGAAGTTAGTTCCCCTATCGGACACCATCTCTCTGGGGAATCCCACACGGGAGAAAATCCCCATCAGTGCCCGTCCCACCACGGGGGCCATCACTGTCCTGAGCGGGATGGCCTCAGGGTACCTGGTGGCATGGTCCACCAAGACCAGGATGAACCTGTTGCCCATGGCTGTCTTGGGATCCAGAGGCCCCACAATATCAATGCCCACTCTCTCGAATGGGGTGCTCACAACGGGAAAGGGCTGTAGTGGGGCCTTAATCTTCCCCCCACTCTTCCCACTTGCCTGGCAAGTCTCACACGTCCTGCAGTGAGCATCTGAGCTCCTGCGCATCTGGGGCCAATAGAAGTGGGTGACCAGCCTCTCAAAGGTCTTCGTCTGCCCCAGATGTCTGGCCAGTGGCACATCATGAGCCAACCCCAGTAGGAAGGTCCTGAAGCGCTGGGGTACCACCAGCACACGGGCTGACCCAGGCTCAGCAACCTTAGGCTCGCTGTGAAGGAGGTCATTCTCCCAATAGATCCAATGTGACCCTGTCTGATCACCTGCTGCCTGGGCGGCAGCCTGTCGCTGCACCCCCTCAAGAGAAGGGCAGGTTCTCTGTTGCTCGCAAAATTCCTCCCTGGAGGGCCCCCCTTCCTGCCGCCAATGGGTCAGCTCCGGTAGGTCCCCAGTTCAGCCACTTGTTCCCCTGTAGGTTCCAGGGCATCCCCCTCAAGGTCTGCTCCCTCCGGGACCGTGGGAACCGCGTGGGCTGGTTTCCCGCGCCCCCTACCCCTTCTCTTTAAGGCAGGGGCCTGGGCCATACTTTCAGGCTCCAGACCCTCCTGAACACCCTTCTGAGCTGTCATGGACCGAGTGGAAGGCACACGCCCACTCAGGCAGACCCAACATTTCCAAATGAGACTTTCTCTCCACCGTAGCCCATGGGGAGTTCTCTAGATCATTGCCCAACAGACAGTCTACAGGCATGGCGGGCCTCACAGCCTCTTGAAGAGTTCCTGAGACCCCCCCCACTCGAAGGGAACCTGAGCCACTTCACACTGGCTCTCTGAGTTGTCTGCTGACACTACGGAGCAGAATGCATGGGGGACAACCTGCTCTTTGGACACCAACCGGGAGCTGACAGCAGTCACACTAGCTCCGGTGTCCCTGAGAGCCTCCACCCTATGGCCATTGATGGTCACCCACTGCCGGTACTTCTTAGTGTTATTAGGCAGTGTGGGGTTAGGGACCTTCTCAAAGTCTCCTAGCGAGACAAGGGTTAACTGTACAGGATCCCACCCACCTTGGACCTCTACCTCCCCCCCCCAGGGCTACGCTGGCAATCTGGCGGGATGGTGCACGGGGTGGTGCACGAGGGGATGCATTGGGGTCCCTCTGGGGGCACTGGGGATCATAATACCGGTGGCCCACTTGACCACACCGGTGGCCCCTCTGAACAGGCCTACCTGTCGGGGACACTGGCTTCTTCTCAGGGGGAGGCTGGGACACCACTGCTTGGTTCCCTTGGGAATTACTTTGGGGCCCTCTCTGGAACTCCCTCGGCTTACCCTTGTCCCCCCCACTTCTCTGCTGGGGACCCTGCCCACCTCTGGCGAAGTCTCCCACAAAACCTTTGCGGACCCGGGTGCTCACCCAGCGGTCCTCCTCCTCAGCAAGCTTCCTAGGGTTAGTCAGCTTGCTATCAATCAGGTGCTGGCGTAGCTCTGGAAAACAGTTACTAGAAAAATGCTCCCACGCAAACAAATCATACAATTGCTCGAAAGTTTCCACTTTGCTACCCTTTACCCAGCGATCCATGGCTCTGCAGAAAAAAGACACATATTCAACCCAAGTGGTACCCTCTAACTTCTTACAGGTTCTAAACCTCTGCCTGTACATTTCTGGGGTCAAACCATAACGGGTCATCAAAGCTTCTTTCATATGGGCATACACAATCCTGCTCTCCTCAGGCAGGTCCAACAGGGTATCCCTACCATCACTGACAAAGCGCCCCCACAATCCCGCTCCCCAATCCTTCTCAGGGACCCGGTGGGACACCATTGCTATCTCATATGCGGCAAACCATTGCCCAATATCCTCACTCTTGTGAAAATCCTTAATGACATCCTTGGGAATATAAACTCTACTCTCAGGAGTTACTAAAGGTATGCTGCCACCAGAGGGGGAGACCGGGACACTCCTCGCCCTGATCTCTATCTCCCTCAACATTCTCTCATGCTCCATTCTCATTTTCTCAAGTTCAATTGACAATCGATCCTTCTCAATGTCTAACTTCACTCTCAAGGTCCTTCTGACCTTCCAATTTAGCCATCTCCAAACTATGCCTCCTATCTCTCTCCCTGTCCTCCAGCTCTTCTGGGGTCAGGCTCCTTTGGGATACACTAGTACCTGGATTGGAGGGTGTTCTATCTCCCCCTCTACTGCATCATCCTGCTGCCCTCCAGCATTCTCTTCCACATCCCCAACGGACTCTCTCGCTTCCCACCAGGCCTTCAGCGCCTTCTGGTACTCCTCCTTCCTAGTGAGACCTATCACGGGGACTGCGAATTGCTTACAAAATGACTTCAGCTGTCTGGCAGTATAGGTATCTAATCTTTCCTCCTCAAAGGTGAGATCCTCCGAAGCATTGGATATTGGCCTTCCCATATTAGCAGTACTCATGGCTGCGATCAACAATTCAATACTAGAACAACCAACCAAAAAAAAAAATTCGAAGAGGGAAAAAAAAACCCGTGCTTGGCTGCGCTTTGGTCTGCACTCACTAGTGGAGTCTACCAGTTATTGTACGTGGATCATAAATGCAAGCCCTGATCCCACCGCTGCCCGCCAATGTTAGAAATGGGGGTCTCTAGTTGGCAATGGCTGGTGTCAATGTCAAAATAGGGACCCTTCTTCCTAAGTCAGGGCAAGTGGGCTACCCCCTTTGATAACCCCTGCTCAACCCTGTGGTAACGTAGCACGAGCAGTTAGGCCTATTTCAGAGGCAGTGTGTGAAGCATTTATGACCATGCACAATAAGGCAGTAACGACACCACAAAAGGACACAACTCAAGTAGGTATAGAAAAATAGTATCATTATCTACGGTTTAACACAAGACTCTCAAAAGCGTTTTAAGGAGTCACAATGCACGTAAATCAGTAGGAACTTAAAAAGGCAATAACATATTCACCAGAACGTGGCACTGACTGAGTTCAAGACCTGGGTCTACGCGATCAGTTGCGCACCAGATACCTGCCGTTGGACGGGGACACAGCACGCAGCTTCTCGAAGAAGCTGAGACGGTGACAGGCGGACTCCCAGCGACCACAACTCTTGACTGCAGTGGTCCACAACGTGCACTCACAATGATTCGGGCACTCCGGGACAGGCGGGCTCTCAGCGGCAGCTGCACGTGGCTGCGGCGGCCCGGGCTGGTGGTGGCGATGACTCTCGTCGTGCAGCTCCGTGGTGGGCTCACAGCGGCAGCAGCTCTCTCTTAGCTGCGACGGCCCACAGGACGACTCACGATGATGCAACGTTGGCAAAGGTGCGGGCACTCAGCGGCCGCAGCTCTCTCTTAGCTGCGGCGGCCCACAGGATAAATCACGATGATACAAAGTTGGCAAAGGTGCGAGCACTCAGCGGCAGCATCTCTCTCTTAGCTGCGGCGGCCCACAGGACAAATGACGATGATGCAAAGTTGGCAAAGGTGCGGGCACTCAGCGGCAGCAGCTCTCTCTTAGCTGCGGCGGCCCACAGGACAAATCACAATGAGGCAAAGTTGTCAAAGGTGCGGGAACTCAGCGGCAACAGCTCTCTCTTAGCTGCGGCGGCCCACAGGACGAATCACGATGATGCATAGCTGACACAAGTGCGGGCACTCAGCGGCAGCAGCTCTCTCTTAGCTGCGGCAGCCCACAGGACAAAGGGTGATCTCGACCAGGCTGGCACAACAGCGGGCACTCAGCGGCTACAGCTCTCTCTTAACTGCGGCGGCCCACAGGACAAAGGATGATCTCAACCAGGCTGGCACAACGGCGGGCACTCAGCGGCTACAGCTCTCTCTTAACTGCGGCGGCCCACACAGAGTTAACAAGGGTTACCAGTCCGCGTTCCTCACAGTAGAACTAGAGGTCCCGGATTACTCGACGGAGGCTTCACCTGCAAGTAGAATCCCTCACACAGGAATTCAGACGGCTGATGGGGTGAAGTCTAATGTCCCTGAGACTTCAGCAGGAAGCGCTCTCAATTCAGGCCCTCGGGTAGTTTCTTCAGCAAGCTTGGTGAAAGTTTCAAAGTCCTTTCCTCTGTTCACTCAGACAGAGTTTCATCTTGACATCCAGAAGGAACACACATACCTAAAAAGTCTTTGTTCTCTAAAGTCACAAATCACTGAATCCAGTCAGAACCAGTTCGGTGGGGTCGGGGAGCACATGGTTTACGAGGCGACATCCTGCCCTTTGAAAATCAGGGGGTCTGCTAGCAGACGCCCAGTGGGAGGTGGAGCCATCATTCACCTTGCCAGGCACGGCCCTGCTCAGATCAAAGAGTCACCCCTCCCCATACTCTAAATGCCGATCTCTCTCTCCAGCCAGGTCTGACCCAGCTGGCCCTGCTGCTCCAAAACCAGACGGCCAATACACACACTAGCAAAGCCTACAGGAAAGCTTAGGCAAGAAAATGCCTCGTTTCTAGAAGAGGCATTTTCGAACACGGGCTATGCAAATGATCCTTACTAAAAGATGTATCTCAATGTCCTGAGCTTAAACATATCAAATTCGAATTTCCTATCAGGTTCCTGGGGGCAGGTAGGATTATGGAATGTAATACTCAGCCTGCCCATTCTGGCCTATGAGAACGGATAGCCTCACAATAGTAAACAGTGAAATGGAGGGTAACTCGCTATTAGAACATGCTACACAGACATACTTTAAAAGCTGCTTCGGTGGGTAGCGCAAATCAGCGCTGCAGGCCCACCAGCAGTATTTGGTCTACCAGCCCTGGGCCCTCACAGTGCACTTATACTAGGGACTGACAGGTAAACCAAACGAGCCAATTATGGTTATTCCAATTCATACAGTTATCTTTACACAGGGAGAATTCGCGCTGTGGCACTGATTGGCAGTGGCACAGCGCCCAGAGCATCTAAATCCAGCCAACATAAAAGATAGGAAGCGGAAGGGAGACCCGCGCCAATGAAGCCAGGTCTAACAGGGGTTATTTGGTATCAGATGGGATTATGTTTGCTGTGGTTCTTTGGTGATGAATGGGTTTATGTGTGCTGTGGTTATTTGCTAATTATTTGGTTTATGTTTGCTGGGGTTATTTGCTAATTAATGGGTTTATGTTTGCTGGGGTTATTTGGTAATGAATGGGTTTATGTTTGCTGGGGTTATTTGCTAATTAATGGGTTTATGTTTGCTGTGGTTATTTGGTAATGAATGGCTTCATGTTTGCTTGGGTTATTTGCTAATTAATGGGATTATGTTGGTTGGGGTCATTTGGCATCAGATGGGATTATGTTTGCTGTGATTATTTGGTAATGAATGAGTTTATGTTTGCTGGGGTTATTTGGTAACAAATGGACTTATATTTGCTGGGGTTATTTGCTAATTAATGGGTTTGTGTTTGCTGGGGTTATTTGCTAATTAATGGGTTTATGTTTGCTAGGGTTATTTGGTAATGGATGAGCTTATGTTTGCTGGGGTATTTGGTATTGAATTAGTTTATGTTTGCTGTGGTTATTTGGCAATGGGTTTATGTTTTCTGGTGTTATTTGGTAACGAACGGGTGTCTAAGTGTATTTTCCATTTGAGAGTGTGAGAGGGATGCATGGCCTGTTTCAGTGCTTTTTCACATTTGTGTATGAATGGTGGTGTTTGGCACCACATTGTCATGGGACATTTGCAGTATTACTTGTGGATTCTGCATGGAGCGTGAAACCATGCTGGATGTATCCTGGAACTTGGGCATACTCTCTGTCTGTGTGCTGAAGGGGTAAATCAAAAGTATGAAGTTGTGAGTTGAAGAAGAGTGGATTGGATGAAGGTGTATGTGGCTCTCACAAAGAAACTGTGAGTCTAACATAGAGAAATGTATTAGTACTACATAACACAGAACCAGGAGGTCACTGCCAACCTGGAGAAGAACATTCAAAGTGCCGAATATGGAACACAGAACATCATGTGTTCCACCACTGGCTCACAACACTTTACACAGATTACTACAACTTCTTCCTTTTTTCTCCTTGCTGCCCCTAATTCTGAAGTGAATAGAGGTGATTTAAAGTATGTCGAACCTAGTACCGGTCAAGCCTTTGTTCACCTGCTTTGTATTCTGAGTGAGTGAGGCTTTAGGAGACTTTTTGATCCAGATCCCCTAGAGAGGGGGGCGAGAGAGTGCAGTCTGTCTGAGCAGAGCTCAAGATTGCCTTCCTGGAAGTGAGGCTTGCATGCACATGCCTGGTAACTTTGAGTTGCTGTTTCTGTCCCTGGTTGGTATTTTGTTTGTCTCAAACGAGGTGAGGCTGAAGCTGTGCTTTGTTTTATCTAGGCCTGGAGAGGATCTAGGCCCAAGAGATGGAGGCAAAGAAGGCAGATTCCTCTTTGTATGAGCCAATGGTAGGCTGGGTTTCGGAGCTACTCGGATGGGCCTGGGGCTTGGCTTGATGACTGATATAAGGAGAAATGTTTGGAGACATTTTATTTCATATCTGGTAAAGTCAGGGAAACTTGCCCATCTTCTTAAACAGTGAATATGCCCAATTTCACTGGTTGGGTTTAAACTTGTCACATCCCTAAGAAGCAGTGGTTCACTCCTAACAAAGCCACTCTTCCCATATCCCAGAGTTGGGTTTATTATTTGGGTTTCCTTTAGTGAGGTTTTAAGGAAATGTTGTTAGGACCTGTTTAATTATTTGCTAAAATGCATCATGTGCTACCTGGACCTGAGGGATGTGGCATGTTCTGCACATATGTGATGCATTAAATTGTGGCTCTGGAAAGCATGTCCCAGAGAAAGACTGCCCATAAACCTGGTGTCCACGAGTGTTTCTAAATGAATGACATTTGCAAAGTTGTTGAACGTAATCTGGTGAATATCTTTAATCTAAAAACCTTTGAATCTCGTTTTTATAGTGATCACCGAGACCCTTTCTTCATTTAGGTAACCTTCACTTCTTATGGTTGCAGTAGGCATAAATCACAGACTACTTTGATCTATGTATCTTTTGTATGTGAAATCTGTTCTCCCTTTTTAACGAGAAAAATATATACTTACAATTCATTTCAGGAAAAGTGAGAAGCGTTTCCTTCTGATCTGGGATTCGAAATCGATCGGGTATGGCACATATTTTGCCAAAAATGGTCAGATTTTAAATAAAAAAGTTTCATTGATCACATTAGAGATCAATCACTCTGTCAATTTCCAATTAGGTTGTTCACATAAATACATTTTTGTCATATTAATTACCTACAGAAGAAGGTGAGTTTCCGTGTGACCATATCCTATTCTAAACGATATAGAAACATTTATTGCAGCCTCAGAAGTCTCTCTTTCAGATCCTGTGTACAGAAACGGTAGACACAAACCGTAGAAATGTATTTATACCCACAGACCAGTCACTTTGATCTGGGACCTGCACATCATACGGGGCAAAATGGCTGTTGATGGGGTTTCAGCAGCCCTACATTGAAAAGCAGGTCATTTTTAGGTTGAGCCTAGCGGCAGCGAGACTGCTGTTGTAGAGTATGGGAGAGAAGGTGTGCCCACTCTCCTCCCATATTTTTCATTGGCTTGTGTCATTGTCTTTCCTAAATGCTGCCTTAGGATTCGTTAATAGGCTTGTTAGTCCCTCCTTAGTACGGCATTGTCTTCATTTGTACCCTCCCATGGCGACTGGCCCTTTTACTTCTTTGGTTACACGGGACCTGTTATTTAGTCTGTAAGCACTATTTACTGCAGGCCGGATATGCGCTGCTTCAGCTGAAACCGCTTGTGTTTTTTTAAGCAGCACGACCGCCCTTGTTACACGGGCGCCTGCTTTCAATCACTTTAACCCTGCATTATCTCGTGTCTGTTTCAGCCCCCCAAGTAAAATGGATTTAGACATGATTAGCAAATTAAGTCATGTGAATTCTAGGTAGCACATAATCCTGTGCTAATGGGCTGAAGCTGACAACAGCACATCTGTGTTGCAGGTCATCTGTACTAAAGCCACCTGATGGGTTGTTTTCAAAAGCCTGTTTTATTAACAACACCACCACCACCAATACCACCACCATCAATACCACCACCTCCACCAATACCACCACCACCAATACCACCACCACCACCAATACCACCACCACCGCCAAAACCACCACCACCAATACCACTACCACCACCACCAATACCACCACCAATACCACCACCACCAATACAACCACCACTACCAATAACAACACCTCCACCACCACCAATACCACCACCACCACCAATACCACCACCACCACCACCAATACCACTATCACCACCACCAATACCACCACCACTACCAACAATACCACCACCACCAATACCACCACCAATACCACCAATACCACCACCACCAATACCACCACCACCAATACCACCAATACCAACACAACCAATACCACCACCAATACCACTACCACCACTACCACTACCACCACCACCAATACCACCACTACCAATACTACCAACCACCAATACCACCACCAATACCACCACCACCAATACCACCACCATCAATACCACCACCACCATCAACACCACCAATACCACCACCAATGCCACCACCACCAATACCACCAATACCACCTCCACCAATGCCACCACCACCAATACCACCACCACCAATACCACCACCACCACCAATACACCACCACCACCAATACCAATACCACCGCCAATACCTCCACCAATGCCATAAACACCAATACCACAAGAAAAGCACCACCACCACCAATACCACCAATACCAATACAAACAATACCACCACCACCAATACCACCACCAATAGCACCAGAACCACCAATACCACTACTAATACCACCACCACCACCAATACCACCACCAATATCACCACCACGAATACCATCACCACCAATACCACCACCACCAATACCACCACCACCAATACCACCACCAGTACCATCACCACCACCAAAACCATCACCACCACCAATACCACCACTACCAATACTACCACCACCACTAATACTACCACTACCATCTCCAATACCACCACCAATACCACCAATACTAATACCATCACCACCAATACCACCTCCACCACCACCAATACCAATACCACCACAAATACCACTACCACCACCGCCACCAATACCACCACCACCACTAATGCCACTACCACCACCACCAATACCACTACCACCACCAATACCACTACCGATAACACCACCACCCCCAATACCACCACCACCAACAATACCACCACCACCACTAATACCACCACCACCAATACCACCACCACCAATACCACCACCACACATAAAACCACCACCAATAGTACCACCAATACCACCACCATCAATATCACCACCACCACCAATATCACCACCACCAATACCACCACTACCAATACCAATACCACCACCACCAATACCAATACCACCAATACCACCACCACCACCAATACCACCACCAATACCACCATCAATATCACCACCACCAATATCACCACCACCACCACCAATACACCACCACCAATACCACCACCAATACCACCATCAATATCACCACCAATACCACCACCACCAATACCAACACCACCACCACCAATACCACCACCACCAATACAATACCACCAGCACCAATCCAATACCACCATCACCAATCTAATACCACCAGCACCAATCCAATACCACCACCACCAATACCAATACCACCAACACCAATACCACCAATACCACAACTAATACCACCACCACCACCAATACCACCACCACTAATACCACCACCACTAATACCACCACCACCTCCACCAGTACAACCACCACCACCAATACCACCACCACCAATACCACCATCACCAATACCACCACCACCAATACCACCTCCACCATCACCAATACCACCACCAATACCACTACCACCACCGCCGCCAATACCACCACCACCAATGCCACTACCACCACCACCAATACCACTACCACCACCAATACCACTACCAATACCACCACCACCAATACCACCACCAATACCACTACCAATACCACCACCACCAATACCACCACCACCACCAATACCATCACCACTACTAATACCACCACCACCAATACCACCACCACCAATACCACCACCACCACTACCAATACCACCACCACCACCAATATCACCACCACCAATAACACCACCACCAATAACACTGCCAATCCCACCACCACCAATATCACCACCACCAATACCACCACCATCAATATCAACACCACCACCACCAATATCACCACCACCAATACCACCACTGCCAATACCAATACCACCACCACCAATACCAATACCACCACCACCAATACCACCAATACCACCACCACCAATACCACCAATACCACCACCACCAATACCACCACCACCAATACCACCACCACCAACACCACCACCAATAGCACCACCAACATCACCACCACCAATACCACCACCACCACCACCAATACCACCACCAGCAATATCACCACCACCAATACCAACACCACCAATACCAAAACCACCACCACCAATACCACCAACACCACCAATCCAATATCACCACCACCAATCCAATACCACCACCACCAATCCAATACCACCAACACCAATACCAATACCACCACCAATACCACCACCAATACAACCATCAATACCACCAATACCACCACAACTAATACTACCACCACCAATACCACCACCAATACCACCTCCAATACCACCTCCAATACCACCTCCCCATAATACCACCACCAATACCACAACCACCACTAATACCACCACCACTAATACCACCACCACTAATAACACCACCAATTCCACCACCAATTCCACCACCACCAATAATACCACCACCACCAATAATACCACCACCAATACCACCACCACCAATACCACCTAAGCCAATACCACCAATACCACAACTAATACCACCACCACCAATACCACCACCACCAATACCACCACCACCAATACCACCACCAATACCACCAATACCACCACCACCACCACCAGCACCACCAATACCACCACCATCACCAATACCACAATCACCAATACCACCTCCACCACCATAATACCACCACAAATACCACTACCGCCACCAATACCACCACCACCACTAATGCCACTACCACCACCACCAATACCACTACCACCACCAATACCACTACCGATACCCCCCCACCAATACCACCACCACCACCAATACCACCACCATCACTAATACCACCACCACCAATACCACCACCACCAATACCACCACCACCAATAACACCACCTCCAATACTACCACCAATACCACCAATATCACCACCACCACCAATATCACCACCACCAATACCACCACTGCCAATACCAATACCACCACCACCAATACCAATACCACCACCACCAATACCACCATCACCAATACCACCACCACCACCAATACCACCAACAATACCACCATCAATATCACCACCATCAATACCACCACCACCACCAATACCACCACCAATACCACCATCAATATCACCACCAATACCACCACCACCAATACCACCATCAATATCACCACCAATACCACCAATACCGCCACCAATACCAACACCACCAATACCAACACCACCACCACCAATACCACCACCACCACCAATACAATACCACCAGCACCAATCCAATACCACCAATCTAATACCACCAGCACCAATCCAATACCACCACCACCAATACCAATTCCACCAATACCACAACTAATACCACCACCACCAATACCACCACCACTAATACCACCACCACCTCCACCAGTACCACCACCACCACCACCAATACCACCACCACTAATACCACCATCACCAATACCACCACCAATACCACCTCCACCATCACCAATACCACCACCAATACCACTACCACCACCACCACCGCCAATACCACCACCACCACCAATGCCACTACCACCACCACCAATACCACTACCACCACCAATACCACTACCGATACCACCACCACCAATACCACCACCACCAATACCACCACCACCAATACCACCACCACCAATAACACCACCACCACCAATACCACCATCACCACCAATCCAATACCACCAGCACCAATCCAATACCACCACCACCAATATAATACCACCAGCACCAATCCAATACCACCACCACCAATACCAATACCACCAATACCAATACCACCAATACCACAACTAATACCACCACCACCACCAATACCACCACCACTAATACCACCACCACCTCCACCAGTACCACCACCACCAATACCACCACCACCAATACCACCATCACCAATACCACCACCAATACCACCTCCACCATCACCAATACCACCAGTAATACCACTACCACCACCACCGCCAATACCACCAATGCCACTACCACCACTACCACCACCAATACCACTACCGATACCACCACCACCAATACCACTACCACCACCAATACCACTACCGATACCACCACCACCAATACCACCACCACCAATACCACCACCACCACTAATACCACCACCACCAATACCACCACCACCAATACCACCACCACCAATAACACCACCACCAATACTACCACCAATACCACCACCACCAATATCACCACCACCACCAATATCACCACCACCAATACCACCACTACCAATACCAATACCACCACCACCAATACCAATACCACCACCACCACCAATACCACCAATACCACCACCACCAATACCACCACCACCACCAATACCACCACCAATACCACCATCAATATCACCACCACCAATACCACCACCACCAATACCACCACCACCAATTTCACCACCAATACCACCACCACCAATACCACCACCACCAATACCAACACCATCACCACCAATACCACCACTACCACCAATCCAATACCACCAGCACCAATCCAATACCACCACCACCAATCTAATACCACCAGCACCAATCCAATACCACCACCACCAATACCAATACCACCAATACCACCAACACCAATACCACAACTAATACCACCACCACCACCAATACCACCATTACCAATACCACCACCACCAATACCACCTCCACCATCACCAATACCACCACCAATACCATTACCACCACCGCCGCCAATACCACCACCACCACCAATGCCACTACCACCACCACCAATACCACTACCACCACCAATACCACCTCCACCATCACCAATACCACCACCAATACCATTACCACCACCGCCGCCAATACCACCACCACCACCAATGCCACTATCACCACCACCAATACCACTACCACCACCAATACCACTACCAATATCACCACCACCAATACCACCACCACCACCAATACCACCACCACCACTAATACCACCACCACCACCAATACCACCACCACCAATACCACCACCACCACCACTACCAATACCACCACCACCACCAATACCACCAATAACACCACCACCATTAACACTGCCAATACCACCACCACCAATATCACCATCACCAATCCCCCACCACCAATACCAACACCTCCACCACCAATATCACCACCACCAATACCACCACTGCCAATACCAATACCACCACCACCAATACCAATACCACCACCACCAATACCACCACCACCAATACCACCAATACCACCACCAACAATACCAATACCACCACCACCAATACCACCACCACCAACACCACCACCAATACCACCACCAATATCACCACCACCAATACCACCACCACCACCAATACCACCACCACCTATATCACCACCACCAATACCACCACCACCAATACCACCAATACCAAAACCACCACCACCAATACCACCAACACCACCAATCCAATATCACCACCACCAATCCAATACCACCACCACCAATCCAATACCACCAACACCAATACCAATACCACCACCACCAATACCACCACCAATACCACCACCAATACCACCACCACCAATACCACCACAACTAATACTACCACCACCAATACCACCACCAATACCACCTCCAATACCACCAGCAATACCACCTCCCCCAATAATACCACCACCAATACCACCACCACCACCAATAATACCACCACCAATAATACCACCACCACCAATACCACCAACACTAGTACCACCAATACCACCAACACTAGTACCACCAATACCACCACTACTACCACCACCACCACCACCACCAATACCACCACCACCAATACAACCACCACCAATACCACCACCACCAATACCAATACCACCACAATACCACGACCAACTTCAATACCACCACTACCTCCACCACCACCATTACCACCACCAATATCACCACCACCAATACCACCCCCACCACCAATACCACAACCACCAATACCACCACCACCACCAATACCATCACCACCACCAATACCAATACCACAACCACCAGTACCACCACCACCAATACCATCACCACCAATACCACTACCACCACCACCACCAATACCACTCCCACCACCACTAATACCGCCACCAATACCACCACCACCACCAATACCACCAATACCACCACCACCAATACCAGTACCACCACCACCAATACCAATACCAACACCAATACCACCACCAACAATACCACTACTACCAACACCAATACCACCACTACCACCACCAATACCACCACCACCACCAATATCACCACCACCAATACCACCAATACCAATATCACAACCACCAATACCACCACCACCACCAATACCATCACCATCAATACCACTACCACCACCTCCACCAATACCACTCCCACCACCACCAATACCGTCACCAATACCACCACCACCAATACCAATACCACCACCACCACCAATGCCAGTACTACCACCACCAATACCACCACCACCACCAATATCAATACCACCACCACCAATACCGCCATCGCCAATACCACCACCACCAATACCAGTACCACCACCACCAATACCAGTATAACCACCAATACAACCACAACCACCACCAATGGGAAGCAGGGTTTACCTTGCATGCGGTACAACGCATGCGATTACAACGTGGTCGCTGCAACGACTGCGTTGTTACAACGCTAACCATTACAATGGAAGTTGTTTCTACGACTTGCTGTAGGGGGCGCTCTAAACTAAGGAATAGTATAATTTACTATTCCAACACCTTCCCTACTGTTTCGCAGGCTGGAGTTGGAATAGTAAATTATACTATTCCTAAGTCCAGCGCGCCCTCTACAGCAAGTCATAGAAACGACTTGGGATGTAATGGTATGCGTTGTAACAACGCGGTCGTTGTAACAACCGCGTTGTAATCGCATGCATTGTACCACATTCGATGTAACATCGCATATTCTCACCAATACCACCAATGCTACCACCACCAGCACCACCACCACCAATACCACCACCACCAATACCACCACTACCAATACCACCAATACCAATACCACCACCACCAATACCACCACCAATACCACCACCTCAGCGCCTCTCACTCACTAGTAATAGCAGGGGCACTGTATGAGGCCGGAGCTGCAGCCGAGATCACCCTCCCTCCCTCCATGCCTGCCATAAAGCACAGCCTGCCCTGCACCAGTAGGTGAAGCCAGGGCCCTACTACAGCTGGATTGTTTTTTATTAGGCCAAAGATAGCAATGACATTATGCAATGCCACACTGCACACTCAAATCACGGAAAGGGCAGGAAATAGCCCCCACTCCCGCTTTTCCTTCTGAGCCGCGACAGTGTAATCACAGAGCGAAAGGTGTTGGAGCGCTTTGTTAGTGTTTATAGCTCGGATCATATGTAACTCTCACTTCACACTTTGTGTCTGCGTAATTTACAACACTTGCACATCTTCTTCACTGCACTATTTATCACTGCATTGAAGACGTCGCAAGCCCGTCTCTTCCTCTGACATTTACAATCTAGCAAGCAGTTGAAAAGGCCCTTTATTGCAATGCAATAGGTCTTGCATTTGCGAGAGTTTAAGCTATTAGTCTTGTCAATGACAATGCCTTTTATTTATGTTTTAAAACTCAAAGCATAAATAAAAGGCAGTGTCATTTACAATACCAATAACTCAAACTCGCGTGAATGCGATACCTATTGCATTGCAAATGCTTGTTCTATCTGGCTTGACTTCTGATGCCCCACAGACTCACTCATGCATAAACCATCCTGATCAAGAAAGCAGATGCATTTTCAAAAACTGTTCTGCCACAACTACTGATTTTAGGTTCAAATGCCCTTTTGTTCTCGTCTAGAATATATATCTTTTTTCTCCATTGGGTGAAATACTTTTACGGCTAGACGAGATAAGATTCACTCGAAACAAACTTAGCCAGTCTGAAAATTGTATTCAGATTTATTGTCTGCATGTTTAGCATGTGTGGCGATTTTCTGAGTACTTTACACAAACTGGCGCTGGCCAACCCTAGCATCAAAATACGGAAGCACTACGGCAAGGTACTTCTTGGGCAATGCACCGAGAATCTGGGATGCACTTCCGTCCGCATAGAAATGTTCCTTTCCTCTCTATTTTTAGGAAATCACTAAGAACACACTCATTGAAAACCTCATTAATCATGGGCTCTATGCGTATTAAAGTAACTTTAAATAAAATAATTAAAAAACAAATGGTAAATGAGTGTAGAATTCTTCTGTGAAAATGTACATTTGAGAAGCTTTTCTATGCCCAAGGGCATTCCGCAGGAGAAAAACATACGTTTTTTTCTTTCTTTCTGCAAAGCACATCTTATGGCGAACCTTCTTATTAGCGTTCAATTAATATACACGAAACAAAGAGCTGTGTGTAATAATGCTTCCCATGAGCGGAGACGGGCTTCTACTTTTTAAGGTGACCTGAAGGACGTTTATGGAAAGCGCTCTTCTGTTGGGGCATTGAAGTCATAGGTCAGGTTGATACTTTCCGGCAGCTCCCAGGCTTACTCCACCCTCTCTGCCCAAGACACGACTGTGTCACCCTGCTTGACATTGAGGGTACCCTGCATGCACACTTTCTGCTCCTTCACTGGGTCTTCATACTGTTGGCACCGCGAGAACAACACATTCATATTTGAGCTCTTCCCTTTCCATTTCAGGGAGACAGATGGGCGTGCGTCTTGGTCTATGAAGAAGTTGTTCAAACAAGTTGACTCCTTCCAGCTGGGAGATGCCTGCCATCTTCATATCTATCCCATGGTCCAAAATCATGGCTTCCTCATCAACATTCTGAAACGGGCTCATTTGTGGGACCAGGTGGTTTTTATTTACGTTTTCTCCTCAGCACAGGCCTAGCTATGCAGGGGAGATGTGAACGCCAACAAATGCCAGCTACCCCCCTTTGGTAGAGTAATGCCTGCAAACCACAGGAGTGAACATCTTAGTACACAGCTGTTACTAATTTAGTTCCTCGCTGGAGATTAGCCTGAGTCATGCCAAGCCACAATAGGCCATGTTACGCAACAGTACAATACAATGGCGAGCCTGGAGCTAGACCAGCATTGCATCCTTGAGTTCTGCGATGTGTAAATTGACACAGACACTCTGGGAATTGGGAGTATACTTGCTGTGGTGAATTCGAGGTTCATTGGTTGGAGTTTTCTTTATGCCTCCAGCGAATGACTACGTGGGCCTACCCATGTGTGTGTGTGTGTGTGTGTGTGTGTGTGTGTGCGCGCGTGTGTGTGGATGCGTGTGTGTGTGCATGTGTGTGCATGGGTATGTGTATGTGAGTGTGTATGTGTGTGTGTGTGTGTTCACTGGAAAGAACAAACAACAGTTAAAGTGATGTTATAGTTAGGTATGGTAGTAATCTTAGCTAACATAAAAAAACTGAAAATTATTGGCAAAACTAAGGGTTAAAGCAATCTTATAGTTAGGTGCTGAAATAAGATAAGAAATAACATTTAATAGAGGAAAAAAAACACTGAAATTTACTAGTTAGAGTTTAGTGAAATAACCTGTACCCCCATCATATTATTACATCACTTATGACATGTTAGATGACATCATTAATGAAGGTACTGAAAACTTCTCAGAATAAATCTTCCATAATGCTGATATTCTTATTACTTCATGAAGACTTCCATCATTTAAAAAAAGAAAGTTGTTAGTAAAGGGTCTTTAGTCATACACAGCATAGAGTTACTGTATGTACACATGAGAGTTCCCAAATGGGGGCCAGGGTCACAAGGGCCTTAGGGACAAGGGAGCACAGCCAGTTCATCGTTAACCAGGCTGGGTGGGCTGGGTGCAGAGCAGGTAGGTTGGCCTGCCCCGGTGCATAAAGGTGTTCCTCGCAGGAAGGGGCCAACAGCTGGCAGGGGCAAATTCAGGACTGCTGGACTACTCTTGGAGTGGGTCGTAGGGGTCTTGATGTCCCTCTGTGGCTGCTGTGCTCTGGTATAGTTGGAGTCCCTACTGGACTCTTCAATGTCGGTCTTGGTTGCAAGGCATCCGAACCCTGGGAATTGGTACTGCGCTGCACCGGTCGGCCCTGGTGTCTCCACACTACGTGGGGAAACAGATCTGACGTTCCAGAGCACGAGTACCTCTTTCTTCCTGTGCCGGTTGGGCCCGAGAGCTGCAAGTCTGTGGACCGGACTATGTGATTTTGGTACCTGCAGTCTGCAGGGGGAGTAGTTCCTTTACTCTGAGGGAGTTCTTGGGCAGTTTGCAAAGGCTGATAGTCCTCTGGAGTTCTTAGAGGTCACACAGCAGCAGGACGAGAGGGTTCACCTCGAGTGTCGAGTCTTGAAGCGGCAGGCAGGGGTTTGCGCCAGAACTCCGCAGCAGGCACTCAGTTCTCGGGTTCAGCAGCACTTCTTTGTCCTCCTCATCTTTAGGTCTGTCGAATCTGAAATTGCAATTCGAGAGATGCCACCTAAATACTAATTTTAGGGGCATTAAGGGGAGTACCAGGTAGCTTTAGGGGAACTACACCCTCTATATGACCACTTCCTGCATGAAGTGGGCATAACGTTGACCGTAATAGGCTAATTCTCTCCAGCACAAGATGGAGGATTCTAAAAAGGTGGGGTCCACATCAGCTGCCCCACCTTAGGTGAGGGGCTGGCTAGTTGTGGGTACACCTACTAATCTAACTAATTTTCCTGCCTGTCCTCCCGCCAAGAAGTGGGGTTAGGACAGATGGGTTGGCATCTTCCACTAGCTGGAGAGGCAAGGGTTGCATTTCAAAAGCAGCATGGCCTTTGAACCTCCCCGCCCTGGAAGGCAGTTCCTGTTTGGACGAGGTGTGAACACCTTTTCCCAGAACAGGCTTTGTTCCCGGCCTCTGAGAGCGAAGGCTCTCACCCCAGGAGGCCAAAAGCATGTCTAGTGGTGGCAGGCTGGCTGAGAGCAGTCGGTAACCACACTAGTAGTCGCTAGGTTTTTAGTGGGCACCTTTAAGGTGCCCTCCGGGTGCATTTAATAATAAATCTGACACTGGCATCAGTGCGGGTTTATTAAGACAAGATGTTTAGTATCAAACATCTTGGGGTACAGGGAAGCCATCATGGAGCTGGGGAACTCGTAATGACGAATGTCCAGCCTATGTACTCGTTATGGCTTTCCTGCTCACTTACAATGTCCAAGAATAGATTTAGACATTGCAGGGTCATATCTGCTAGGGGAGATATGTCCACAAACAGGGTATAGTGCACCCTGCCTTCGGGCTGTTAGGCCTGCTGTAGGGGTGGCTTATTTATATTGCATGTAGTGTCTGTAGGCATGGCACGCAGGGCTGTGTGCCATGTTGACTCTTCGGTTTTGTGTGCACCGAGACTAGCAGCCTGCAATGGCGGTTTGCCTGATCTTGGTGAGGAGTCCCTAGGGTGGTGCAATTTGCGCTGCAGCCCTAATGGACCCTCTTCAATCCCAATGCCCTAGGTACTAGCGGTACCATTTACTTGGGACTTACAGGGGGGCTGAAGTTGTGCCAATTGTGGAACATTGGTACAGTTTTGGGAAAGAACTCTGGCAATGGGTGCCTTGTTAGCAGGGACCCAGAGCACTTTCAGTTGAAATCACATCGGGTATCAGGCAAAAAATGGGGGCGACCATGTCAAAAAGGGGCACTTTCCTACAGTGGCTTAAAGCCAAACCCTGTTGCAAAAAATCCGTGAGAAAAGGCAAAGCTCCTGTTAACAATAGTTTATCTGCTATTGAATGTCTGGGTATGTGCCTGTGTTAAATAGTTGCAATACAGTGCTATAATCAAATTCTATGTAACAACGATGTTTATAAGATGTGGATGTTTATTTTTAGAATTTCGCTGAAGATTTTGAGGCATTGAAGCTGGTTGAATAACTCTGAATGTAGGGGTGCCCCACTTAGAGGTGGTTTAGCTCACACTGGAGTCATAAACATGGCTCTTAGGTTGTATGCCATAATGCTCATCTCAGGAATATGTGTAGTGCATGTCACTACATTTTCGAGGGGTGTCCATTGCGATTGGCAGAAGGTGCCTATTTAGTCATAAATGCATACCTGTCAACCTCTTGACATAAAATTGCGGGTCATGTGAAGTCTTCAGGCGGGTGATCCCATTAAGGTGAATAGAGTATGAACACTGTTTTGGAGGGTGTTCAATATTTAAACAGGGGATAACCTCATTATGGTCAATGGAGGCATTTTGTTTAATAGGTGGGTGAACCAAATGCAATGGATGTATTGATGGAGGCAAAGTCCACAAATGAATGCACAGTACTAGTGAGATGTTTGAAAAGTGAGCTATGAGTGTATGGATTTCAGAAGAACTAAAATAAATTATGATTTAATGGGTTGCCTGGCAATGTTGATTGTACGAAAGGCAGGCTGAGTTTAGGTTGTCTTAATCCAGAGTTTATATTTGGCCTTCAATGAGGGTGTAATGTGATAAAAGTGGTATAGAGTGTACCTGAGTTAGGAGGAACGATATGATTATGTATACTATGTAGCACGAAGGATGCCTTCTTTGGGAGTCACCTCTAAATTAAATTGTAGTAAAAGAAGTGGGACCATGCCATCAATAAGATCAGAGCACTTCCTTGAGGAAGTTGGGGACCTCCTAACAACTGTAGATGGTGGAGCAGAGAAACAATAACTACATTCACTATGGGTGCTATGGAGCTGGGGTATCTGGCCATTTGAAAGGAGAGGTGTTCTTTTGACTGGGAAAATAGCAGAATTTCTCTTTTCGAGCCTTTGACGTTTAGGCATGTGTGGTGCATTCAATGCTGTGTATGCTGAAAGCAAATTTCCACTTGATATTGATCCTATGCCCCTCATCAAGATTGAAGTGAAACTGGGTGACACATTCATACAGGTGGCAAACAATATTGTAGATTTCAGTTATACGCTCCAGAAGGAATATGGCACAGTTGTAATGGTATACCACAAGGGATGCTGGCAGTGGTAGCGCAAAATGGGCCCAAATGTCCTGGTGCATGGGACGAACAAAGAAGAGGAGAGCCAAGCGAGGGTCTCTAATCCATGTGCTAACCAGTTGGGCATCATTCAATTGTCCATAATCAAAGGCATCTGTTCCTATGTTCTACAAGGCTATCAGAAAATTCTCGGCACTCCAAGCAGCATTGAACCAGTCTTGGGTTTCGTTTTACAAATCACTAGGATCAAGTGAAGTAGTACGATTTAATGAAAGAAAGACTTGAATGCATTGATTGGTTAAATAGAAGTTCAGGAAGATGCATGGTGTCCAGTGTAAATGAAATGATTTTGGGACCCTATGTCCGTCATGCAAAAGAATGCACGAGTCAGTGCTCCATTCAAAGACTTATAATTGTGTCCAACATACCACTAGAAGGCTTTCATTCTTTATTTCTGAAGACAGAACCTAGACATGCTGGAGTCTCATCGAAAACATCACATAAATGGTCTCAACTGTGACAGATAGAACATCCGCTCCATCACGATTCAATCTGGACAGAGCCAAGAGGAAAGAGGAAGGCAGAGGAGAAGTGTTGCAAGGGACATGATAAAATATAACATATCACCCTCTTACAAAACAACAACCCTTTAGAAAAGAGAAAAAATAAATAATTCCTGAAGAATCTTCCAAGATGGAGTTCTCATTGTTGCAGAGTTTTTGACCCAATCAGCAATGAATCCTTCAGTTCGCCACTGGGGGTACGTAAAGTTCATCAGGTAAGGAAGCACACTAATCTCTGACACCCATGATCAGACCTGTTATGGAAACGTCCCTTTCACACACACTATTATTGGGACGATCAAGCTATACTTACACGCCAGGCTCAAAACAGGAACTTCTGTTCTCACATCCACTCACCCTCCTGAGATTCCAACATCTTCCCTTCTGGGTAATTTTAACAACTTTGGTCAAAGATTGTAAACGCCTCTCTACGCCAAGGCACTATCCCAGACTGCCTAAAAATCGGTCAAGTAACACCCATTCTAAAAAAAACTATGGCAGACTGCTCTGACCTTAACAACTTCCGGCCCATCTCCAACATCCCCACACTGGCAAAGCTCTTAGAAAAATGTGTACAGAAACAACTCTGCAATCACATAGAAAAGTTTCAACTACTCGATCAATTCCAATCAGGCTTCCGTCAAGATCACAACACAGAATCAGCCCTTACTCATATTGTAGATGACATACTAAAAATGCTGGACAAGAACGAATCATGCCTTCTAATATTGCTTGATTTATCTGCTGCCTTTGACACCGTCAAACACGACACCCTACTAAAACTACTGGAACAAAGAATGGGCTTATCAGGGGCCGTATTACAATGGTTCGCTTCTTTCCTCCAAAACAGATCCTTAAGAGTCAAAATGAATCAATCTCTATCTAAGTCACAAGTGATAACTCTTGGTGTTCCTCAAGGATCTGCTCTCTCCCCCATTCTCTTTAACTTATTCCTGGAACCACTAGCAAACCTCCTAAAATCAGCTAACATCCACTGACATATGTATGCAGATGACACCCAGCTATATCTCAAAATTGCCTCTCCAGATGACATTATATCCCTCAATTCCATCCTACAAAATACACACCTCTGGCTCACGGTTAACCACCTCAAACTCAATGCTGATAAAACGGAATTTCTTCTCATCTCCCCACCAAATAACAACCTCAAGATTGATCTGTGGCTGAATCATCTTACAGCCCTCAAATGCTCGCCCCACATCATAGACTCTGCCAGAACCTTAGGTATTACATTAGACAAACACCTAAATATGCAGGGTCACATTAGTGCTGCCACCAAAGGAGCAAACTACCAACTGAGCATTCTGCGGAAACTGAAACCATACCTGCCTCATGAAGATCTAAAACAAGCGGTCCAAGCCCTAGTATTACCTAGATTGGATTACAGTAGTGCCACACTATGTGGCCTACCTAAATACAAACTAGCACCACTAAGAGCCTCTCTCAATGCAGCAGCAAGACTTGTCCTCAGAACTAAAAGAAATGCACACATCTCACCAGCCCTAAAAACCTTAAATTGGCTACCATACGAAGCAAGAATCCAACTGAAAATTGCTTGCATGACGCACAAAGCGTTACACTTCAACACCCCCAGTTACCTGGCCCAAAAGCTAGAAAAATCAGGGGGCAGCAGATCCTCACGAAGTGCGCTGACCTTGTTGCAGAAACCCCAACGAACCCACATAAAGAAAACTGGGGCTAGAGCATTCTCGGCTGTCGCTCCCAAGATATGGAACTCTTTACCGCCGGACCTTCGCCTAATTTCCTCCACCTACGCCTTCAAAAGAGAAGCCAAATCTTATCTACTGACTAAGTTCTTACCCTAAGTCAACATATCAATGACATTGAATAGACTCAGATAGCAAACTCTTATGTAGACTATCCTGCCTAGTACTGGCTTTATTCTACTCCAAACACTGTTAGCCTATTCTTAATCGTTGATTTGTTTGTCTCTCACGCATATGTTTGCATGTTGATCAGACCAAGTGCTAATCATGTTATCTCCATGTAAAGCGCTCTGATACCCTCGAGGGTCACGTTCGCGCTATACAAAACTTTCTAAATAAATAAATAAAACTTTGAGGGGTCTAGAAAACAAACTTGGAAGACCCTTTCTCCACATGACCAGATAGTTGAATCTTGATTGGATCACCCACCACAATATCTGCTAGCTTAGGCTTGCGGATTGTATCATAGCGCTTCTTGCTCTTGGTCTGTCAGGACTCTGTGGTGACCCTGGCTTTCAGGAGTGGGGACTGGCATTAACAAACTCTCCTCCAGGTAGCTTGCATTTAATCCACCAAGTGGGAACTTCAGAGGCAAGAATTATTTCAGGCAACCCCTCCTTGATTAAAACGTTCATATGTTACTCTAGCACTTCACGAGTAGTGATCCACTCAACAAACTTGACTTTAGGTCATTTGAAATGGTAATTCATTAAAATGAAGGCACGTTGCATATGTGATTGAAGCCTCTTGAAAGGCCAAGCAATGTCCAGCTTCTGCCAAGCCGAGTGTGGTCAAGGAACAGACTGTGTGCGAGTAGTAGAAGTTTTAAAATTCTTGTTGCACGACATACACAGCTCACACTCTCTTAGCAAAGCACTCAGCTTCATCGCCCCTTTTTGGCCACCAGAACGTGTCCTGAGTAAACCATTCAAAGGTGACATACCCATGTGACCTTGGTGGCATGCACGAAGGATGGTGTTGCAAATGTCATTGGGGAATACACACTTCATTGTGAGAGACAAAACCACCAAAAACACTGACCTCAGCTGACACTTGAGCAAAGGAATGACACAGGCTTGAGAAGAATGTGATTGAAAGCCAATCCGCACATATATAATTCTTCAATGAAGTCAAGGCTGCATCCTTGGACTTGGCTGTCACCTACAGTTCTTCAGTCAACACACCCTTCTGTTGGCCACATACGTCTCATTGTCAACAGTCGCAGTTAAGGAAGGAAGCATTGGAAATAAAATGGCTGGATTGCTGGTATGCCTGTGTTCATGGCCAAAGAGGGGTCCAGGCAAGGCTACGCGCAAAGTCAGGCAGGCTGGCAGCATATCAGTGAGTGTAACCTGTCGTTGTTTCTGCATCATCACAGCAGAGGCAGCACACATCAGCAAGTTAGCACAAGGTCGTGCAGCCTGATGGCACATCATTGAGCGTGCACAACAAATTGCCATGAGGTGTGTACTTGTAAGGTCACAGGAATCAGGCAAGAGTGTGCGAGGGGCCTAGGAGAACGATATAGGAGAAATGGAGGATGATGAGTCGCAGGAGGCCACAATGGCAGCCAGAGTGCTGGCCATTCCCTTTAACTTACGCTTGACGCAGTTTCACTATTTCTCTACGAATTAGTACAGTCCCAGTAGATTCTGGAAAATGGCCAGAGCTCTAAGGTCAGAGTGCACACAATGAGGCGCTTTGAAGTGGTCCTTTTACCACATGATTTGGGCGTGTACCCTCATAATGCAATGCTAGCAAGAGGTTCACACAATGCTACCTAATATTCTACTTACTCCCACAGTTGTAGATCCCAAGGTTGCGGTGCTGGGGATAAAGGGGGGCTGGGCAGACTCTCGTGCATGGAGAACCTTGGCCGGGGGTTGGTTTACTGGTAGCAAAGAGGGACATTGCAAAGAACTGGTGGAATGCTCCATCACCGACCCTACAGGAGTGGTCTACAGGATGGATTACTGTGCCAGAGTGGAGAAGGTATTTATAAATGGTGGGGATGTGAACGTAAGCATGCGAGGATTTGGGGCCCTTGGACAACTGAGGAATGTACACACCATTCCGTTATTTCGTTCTTCTATGTCTATCTCTGTGGACATAACATGCTATTTACAATTAAACATCGCTGTGTTTGGTGCCACAGTTTCAATATTTTGCTGCTGTTTATTTCTGAAAACCAATACAAAATATATATTTAAAAAACGAAGATTTTATTATCTCGGGATGGCAAGAGTTGAGTTGTCCTGTGCTTTAACAGTGTTGTCTATCATGGTTCAAGACTCGAACGTACCACATCATGCAGCTGCCTCTGGGGTACTTGTTGCCTGTGACTGCAGATTTCAACCGGAAGTCCTGTGATGTTCTGATACAAATTGGCATGTGTATTGCTAGATTCACGCAAAATGACTTCCGGATGAGGAAATGCAGCTCGTTAGTAGGGGTTTCACCTTCGCTGAGGGCAGAGTATGCATGTTTTACCCTTCTTTTCAGTAGACATCTTAGCTCGGGTGTACACCATCTACTTTGCTTTCATGGTTGTAGTGTTTGAGTCCTGGCTACCGCCTTCGTCAAAGTTGTATGACCCCGTGCAAGGTGTCTCTCGCTGTACTTTTGGGCAGTCTCAGCCACTCATTCACTGGGGAAAGACACTCATCACATAGGGGCAGATTTACAATGAAAGTGACTCAGTGCCGAACGCAAGCCATTTGTCTGCGCCACACTGAGTCCCTTTCAAAGCACAGGGATGCGACATATTTACAACAATATGTCGCATCTCTGTGCTTCCCCCTGCGCTGGCGCACAAACTGCTGCCATGCGCCGGTGCAGGCACCCTTGCCTCATGGTGCAAGGATGCCTGCGTCGTGGGGAGATTGTTTTTGTGCAGGAAGGGGTACCTTCCTGCACAAAAACAATCACTACAGGCATTTTCCTCTTTCAATGCATGCTGTAGAATGCAGCACGCACTGAAAGAGGAAAAAACGAGGAGAAATTAAAACATTTCTCCTCGTTGCGCCTCCCAACGCCTCCCCTGGGGAGGTGTAGCATTCACACGCATTTCCAGATTTACGATTCCTCGTAAATCTGGAAATGTGTCTGGTTCCATGGGTGTTGCGTGGTAACACCCACAGCAACACCCATGGAACACCCCTATCACGCAAAATGCTGCGTGTAAAGGGGCCATATTTACAAGGACAGGAAAAGTCACGCAGGGTGGCTTTTCCTGTCCTTGTAAATATGGAGCAGTAAAATACGCCACCAGTACGTCACTAAAAGTGACGTACTGGTGGCGCAGGAGGCTTGTAAATCTGCCCCCAGGTGTTTAAGGTCTCTGGTTCCCAGTCTGAAGATTCAGAGTTCATACCTCACTGTCACGATAGTCTCGTGTCTGATTACCAGTGTCTTTACTACCCATGCATTTGATAAATCGTTCTGTGTGAAATTCAGTGTGCATGTACCTTGAAATGCATTGTGGCACAGTGGTGTAAGGCACCTTTGACTTAGGGTGGTTGCAGATGACCTGAAGCAGCAGGATGAATGTCACTGTGTCTCCAACCACAACATTAGAAGGCAACTGTTCCCTGTGAATTATGAATTTCATCATCATAATTAAAGTTCTAAAACCATTCTGCAAAGCTTTCTCATTGTCAGGGATGCTAGGATTATGTGGCAGTGAAGACCAAATTCTGCAGCAAGGTTAATTAAAACAATTCAGTAAAAACGACTGATTAGGTTGCACAGTGTTATTTTCATCTATTTGAGCAAGAACAAATGGGGCTGATTCACAAAGGCATGTAAAAGTATGTAAAGAGTTCTCATGAAGTACACATTTACAAATGTGTACACGCCTTCATGAATAGGCGCCAATAAATCCAAATTTGGCATATTAAGGAAATATTCATACACAGTTAGTCCAAATAGAAAGGACTGTGCCTTCTTTACATGTCTACTAAAAGGGAGATGGATGAAAAGCATGAAAGAGTGCGTAATTGAATACTCCTGTAGTACTACTTCTTGTACACATAAGTGGTCTTGCAAATCAGCCTTACTTTTTGTGGGAATTCTGCACATTATGCAAAACATGAGGCAACTGTGGTAAATCCATAATTATTGAGTAAACTCTGAAGCCATAAAATTACATAAATCTATCTGCCCTCACCATTGGCCGCTGTTTTATCAACAATTTATTACTGAAAGGTAAACAAAACATAAATAATCTAATTGCATTGCAATCAGTGCCCTTGTTATAGCACAAACGTTTTCTTCAAGCTACCTCGCTCAAAATATGGTAATGAGACACAATATCGAGGCCAAAAACTCGAACTACATGAATATCGAGTTGGAAATATCGTGGAGTGGAAATATCGAGTGCAAGAATATCGTTGTCAAGAATATCGATTTGAAGGTAAGTCGGGAGATTAAAGTCTCTCCTACACTGCTCAAATGACTTGAAGATTCCCTTCTCGAATAGCTGTTCTATGACCCGGCATTCCCCCGTTGCCCACGCCGAAAAAGATAGATGGTGAGAGGCTGGAGGAAAGTCCGCGTTAAGTGCCACAGGCGTAACAGGGGAGGGAAATACTGTGAGTCCTCGGGGCACTGCAACTCTGTCCCATATCTCCAGCACCGTTCGCACGGGAGTGGCAATGTATGCACTAGGGTGTCTAGCCTTTCTCGCCAGCCAGGCTAAATCCCACAGCGGGCGACAAGCCGCGGCCCGGTCCATGTGAAACCAATGCTTTTCACTGGCTCGCACCGACCACTCCGATATATATCGTAAATGCGAAGCCCAATAATAGGCCAGGAGGTCAGGGCAAGCCAGGCCCCCTCTCTCCCGTGGCAGCATTAAAACTCTGGTGGAGAGACCTGGTCTCTTTCCGCCCCAGATAAAGGCAATTAACTCTCTTTGGAGATTCTGAATGTCTTTTTGTGGGATCGACGTGGGGAGAGCCTGAAACAGGTAGAGTACCTTCGGGAGGATGGACATCTTGATCGCATTGAAGCGACCGAGCCAAGACAGGGGAAGAGATTTCCAGTGGCGGAGGTCTGTTCGTATGGCTGCTCTACAGGCAGGCCAATTAGTCTGAGTCCACGTACCTAGACCCGCTGTAATGTCAATGCCAAGATACCGGATGGCTGTCTGGGCCCACCGAAAGGGGTTGATGGCCTACAATTCCTCCAGTTGTTGAGGGAGAAGAGTAAGGTTGAGCGCGCGCGATTTGTGGAGGTTGATCTTAAGGCCTGATACCAATTCAAAGCTTGAAAGGGTATTTAAAAGCGCTGGAAGAGATGTTGTAGGCTCCGTGAGCGTCAGGAGGAGGTCGTCCGCGAATAAGGCAATCTTATGATCTGTCCCTCCCATGCGGAGGCCCCGAATATCTTCTGACTGCCGGATAGCAATCGCCAAGGGTTCCACCGCCAGCGCAAAGAGTAACGGGGAAAGCGGGCAGCCCTGGTGGGTGCCTCTATGGATGGTGAACGAGGGGGTAAGGAGGCCATTGACGCGGATGCACGCAGAAGGATGTGCATATGGAGCCATGATGCGACTGATCATGTGAGGGCCAAGGCCAATGCGCCGAAGAACTGCCCGGAGGAAGGACCAGTCTACCCGGTCGAAGGCCTTCTCCGCGTCCAGGGAAAGGAGGAAGGCAGGTATGTCGCGATGGCGAACCTTCTGTAGCAGATGAGCCACGCGGCGGAGGTTGTCCGCTCCCTGCCTTTCCTGAATGAAACCCACTTGGTCAGGCTCGATCAGTCCCGGGAGAAGGGGCGCCAGACGCCAAGCCAAGATTTTGGTATTGTGCTTAGCGTCCACATTTAGGAGGGATATCGGCCGGAACGATGCACACGCGGTAGGATCCTTTCCGGGTTTCGGAATGAGTACTATCTCCGCTTCGGCCATCGTTGGCATCACCGCGCCGTCTATTGTGAAAGAGTTAAAAAGGCGCAGAAGATGATCTTTGAGTTCTGGAAAGAAAAGCCGGTAGAATGCCAACGTCAGACCATCAGGGCCAGGTGATTTCCCCAACGGTATGCTCTTCAAGGCCTGCAAAAGTTCGGCTGCTGTGATCTGTTCTTCAAGGCGATCCCTATCAGAGGGATTTAATGGCGTCCAGGGGCAATTGGTCAAAAAGGCTCTATTTGATCCTCACAGACGCCTCCCGCCCTATATAAGGTGGAGAAAAAGTGCCTGAATTCCGCCTGTTTGTCCGCTTCCGCGATGGCCCAGCCACCCCCGGCAGGGCAATCTTAGAAATATGGCTGCGAAGTGTCCGACTGCGGAGTCGCCGCGCCAGCACAGAACCGACCTTGTTGCCTCCACCATAAAATCTCTGCTTCAAAGCAAGTAGGGAGCTTTCCGCCTTGTTTACTCGAATGGCTCTGAGTTGGCTCCTTTAATGACGCAAGCTTCTTTCGGTTAACAGGGGTGGGCGTCATGAGAGTCTGTCGTTCAAGGGTTTTGATGTCTCGGGCGAGGTTGTCCTCCACCAGGCGGGACTCTCGCCTGCGAGCTATAGAAATGGAAGTAATAGTGCCCCGAATCGTAGCCTTGAAGGCGTCCCATAAGATGTGGATCGGGTTTCAGGAAGGTCATTGTTGTCGAAATAAGATTGTATGGCCTTTTTGATGTCATCTATGTCAACCGGGTCACGTAAGACTTGGGGAGGAAGTCTCCATCGAGGGAGATATCCTGGCGGCCTGCCCATCCCGGACAAGGTGAGCCCCAGATGCGCGTGATCCGAGATGGATATTTCCGAGATAGCTGCAGATGTCAGAGATCGGGCGAGCGTTTGGGAGATAAAAAGTAATCGATACGGGAGTAAGAGCGGTGAACATGGGAGAAGAAAGTATAGTCACGCGTGTCAGGCTCCCAGTAGCGCCAAGCGTCTAGTAAGCCCAAAGCCGTGATATCGTGCTTAAGCGCTGCCGACATAGCCCCAGTCCCTTGGAAAAGAGAAGAGGTGCGATCTAGACCTGGATCCCACACCAAGTTGAAATCTCCACCAAGAATGACCAGATCAGTGACCTGAGAGAGTTGGGCCCGAAGGAGGTCCTTAAGGAAGCCGTCTTGTGCTTGGTTAGGGGCATATACATTAAATAATACGAAGGGTTTTCCCTGCAGCTGGATCTCTAATTTAAGGTAGCGACCCTCCCCATCTCGTGTGGTGCGGACGACCTGCACCGGGAGTCCCGTTTTGAAAAAAATAGCCACCCCTGCAGTCTTAGTGTGAGCAGAAGCCCATACCTGTAAGGGAAATTTCGGGTGAGCCATACGAGTAATGTCCGCGCGCAAAAGGTGGGTTTCCTGGAGGAAGATAACATCAGGATCGTTTAAGAGGAGATATCTCCAGATTTGCCGCCTTTTGTTCGGAGCATTTAGGCCTCGAACATTAAGAGAGAGTAATTTAAGGTGGGCCATTGGTCAAGCAGGGTAGAGCATGCATTAGCCGGACATCATCCCCTTCTCCCAGACTCCCTGCAGCAAGCTCCCACCACCCCGACGAAATCGCCGCCAGAGAGTAGGAACGATGCACGCGCGCGTTTCCCAGCCAAAAGACATGCTGCGCCCCATTGAAACCCCAGGGATCTGGCCAGTGATCCATGGCTGCGTCCCGTGTAAGAGTCCTCTCCTCACTATACCAGACAAAGGTAGGGAAAGAGAGATGAAAGAGGAAGAAAAGAGGGAAGTCTGAGAGAGTAGAAAGTAACAAACTTCGAAGTGGCCAACCGGGCCATGGCAAACCATTCCAGTCCAGGAGCGGCCCGATGGTGAGAACCAGGGCGGCTCTGAGGAGTCACTCCTCTTGGGGACTAAGGAAATGGTGGGGGGTGAACCTCGGGATTGGACAAAAGGGCTCGCCACCGCCCTCCGGGGCGAGCCAGCCAGTCAAATATGGGGGCGTCCGTGTCTGGCGCGTTCTCCAGCCCCGCTCCACAGACAATCAAGAGTAAAACCGGGAGGAAGTGGGCAGGGTGAGCCCGGGACCTACAGCCAAGTGTAGGGGCAGTAAATCTACCCATGCCTAATCGCGACATGGGCTGCCATGTTAAGACGGCTACTTCCCCCAGGTCCAAGGCCCGGAGCGCGCGTGGGCGCACAGCGAGAAGGCGTTCACTAGGGCAGTTTTCAGAGGATTTAAGAAGATCGGTGTGGTAAAGCCGTCTCCGCGGGGGCGTTACTATTATCGAGTGCTGGCGGGAGAGAAACACTCTAGGGGTAAAGCTAAGGCAGGTGCCAGCTGGGAGGGTCCCTCCAGTGAAGTCTGATAAACGTGCCCATAGGTCCTGGTAATCCTAATGGGATGGGGCAAGAACATTCGAACAAGTGATAAACATGTTGCACCATAACAATAAAAGAGGGGACAGGAGATATCGCAGATGGAGCTGCTTGCCAGGGGAGGTCTGTCCAGGCGGCACCCGGGGCCCCCCGGGTCCAGGATCCTCTCCCCAGGGGGCCCAGGTTAACAAAGGGCATCCGCACCATCGAGAGGTGAGCATTCGAGCACCATCCAACATCGGCAGTAGGTCGTCCCGCCCAGTTATGTCTTCATTAGATGATGGTCCGGCATCGTGCAGTGACCCCTTGTAACTTCAGGTTCGTACGACCCATGGTCAGTCTCCAGTGCTAAGTCCTGATGGTATGGTTGGGTCAGGTGGCGGGTCATTTCCCGGTGATAGCGGAGGCCCCGCCAGTGCCTTCAGGTGGTGTATGATGTCCTGCTTGGCTTGGTTGGAGGTCGTGTTGGTCCCTGAAGAGTCCGAGCGCTGGCGCTTCACCTTTGCCCATTCAGGCCTCAGAGAGATCTGAGATGCCGAGTCCGCAGGCGAGGGGGACTGAGGACGAGACCCCGGCGAGATGTGGAGTAGCCGGAGTGCTCTCGCAGGGAACGCAATGAGTGTCGCCGCCCCTCCCATTGGAAGATCAAGGCGAAGGGGTGCCCCCATTGATACTTGACATTGGATGCCCTCAGTTTGGCCGTTATCGGTTGAAAGTCTCGTCTGCAACGCAGGGTGAGCGGAGAAAGGTCCTGAAAAATCTGGATGGCGTGGCCTTCATATTCTAACTTTGCGGTCATCCTAGATGGCCGAAGAATGGCCTCTTTCTCCGTGTAGAAGTGTATCCTGGTCAGGATGTCGGGGATTAGGTTGGGGTTACCCTGAGGGGGAGCGACCCGGTGTGCGCGGTCCAACGTTGGGGGAGAAGTGTCATCGTCACCCCGAACAGCGTGGAGGAGGTCCGCAACGTAGGAGACTATATCCGCACCCTCCGCTCCCTGCGGCACGCCCCGTATACGGAGATTATTGCGGCGGCTCCGGTTTTCAAGGTCCTCCTGCTTGAGTTGGAGCTCCACATTTTGTTCTTCGAGTGCCATGACCCTGCGCCGCAGATCCTCTTGGTCCTCCTTCCTATTGTCAATTGTACGCTCCAAGTCGTCCACTCAGTTTCCAAGTTCAGTGATGTCCCTGCGCACATCTGACAGGTAGGTCTTGACCTCTGTCTTGAGGGAGGAGATTTCGGACTTGATCTCCTGAAGGAAGGTGACCAGGAAGGCCTGGGATATGTTGGCCGACCCGGAGGAGTCTGTTTCGGAAGCCATCTCAGTGGCCTCTGATAGAGGTGTCGGGGTCTGCTTGTTCCACAGCTCCTTAACTGAAGCTTCTTTGGTGGTGCTCTGCGTCGTCGGTTTCCCCGCCCTGGTCATGATTTTAGCGCTACAGACGTTGGGGTTTTCCACGAATGGGTTTGCGTCACTAACTCGCCCCTTGCACTGTCCACCCCAGGGGATCCGCCGCTCCGGCACTCCGAGGCCGCCACGCAGGCTCCTCAGTCTCTCCTGTGTCTCGCCCGGGCCGCTCGAGAGGCAGGTGGGGTCCGTGCAGATGCACGTAAGGCCCAAGATTACACACGTCTCAGACTCTTCAAGACTTCTCGCCCTCAGCAGAACCGCACCTCCTCGCTGTCCATGAGTCCCAGCTCCCCCCTGCCGCTCAGTCCAGCGCTCCGACTGTAGCCTTTGACAAAGGCACCCTTTGCAGGCGTGACTCGGCCCGTGAGCAAGTCGGGGCCCCGGCGGGATGTCCAGGCCCGGCAGTCACCCCCGGGCTATCAGGGCCCGGCCGCGGCGCAACGCCGGGCCCGGCCGTCCAGCCGCGGTCGATCCTCGCAGCCGGATGAGGGCACCCAGCCCCGCCACCAACAATTGGCCCCCGGCACTCACCAGGGCCACACCCCAGCGGACCCCGGCGATCCAAACTCGATTCCCTCAGGGCCCAGGCAGCGTCTTGCAGCAGTGATACTCTTCCGGGTAGGGGGCCACCTACACACCAGGGGTCCACATCAGCATAGTCCCCCAACTCAGGGCCCAGCCCGCCCACTCGCTCCCAGCCTCGGCTCCGGGGGCGCCAGAGCCAGACGAGTCGGGAGAGTCAGCAACAGTGCGCCTGGTAAACCTCCGAGCCAAGGGGCCCCAAGCAGTCCGCAGAGATCAGGCCTCCAGCTCCTCTCCTTTCGCAATGTGTCGCTCCGCCACCTCCCTAAGGAATAGCCAGCCAGACTCTCGTGCCAGTGGCAGTCCTCTACGGCTTCTGTGCCTCCTCCGAGCTCCAGGGGAGGGCTTCCTGACTTGGCGCCAACTGGCTCCGGGGATGCGGAGTCGGGGGGTCCCGGCTTCACAAGCAGTCTCTGCAGGGGTGGACACTCCCCTCAGGACGCCCCACTGGATTACCGCCTCTTCCCCCTGGGTTTCCCGCCGCTCTCCCCTATCACTGCTGCCGCCCCCACCTGATCCGGTGGGCGACCGGGCTTACCTCTGGGCCGCAGGCTGATGCTTCTCCCCGGGCAGCGCGAAGGCCTCCTTGCCGGGGCTCCCTCCAAGCCCCCCGGGCCCTCCTCACTCAGCAGGGGAGCTTGTCTCTCGCCGCGCACAGCGGGGTGGGCCTCACACCTCCGCGGTTTCCTCGCCTTCACCGCTTTCACCGCCAGGGGCCCAGGCCCGCCGCAAGAAGGCCCGGTCCGGACCTCAACAAGATGGCGGCCAGGACTCCGCCAGCGCTCCGGAGTCATCATCTCGGAGGAGACCCAGGCCCCCGAGCCCCCACGTCCAGCCGCCGGCACCAACAAGGCACAAGATATCAGGTAAGGGGCTCCGATGACCCCCCCGCGCTTCTGATAGCTAGAAAACGGCCTATTCGACCCCCGGAGGACGGAGCGCGAGCTTCACACGTCCTACTCCATTGAGGTCTTGGCCACACCCCCTATTTTAATTTTTAACATAATTATATATCTTTTTATTTATTTTGCTTTTTAAATATTTTTTTGTTGTTTTTAATATTTTTTTTATTTTTTTTATTTTGAACTGACTGGAGTGGTAATATTAATTGTTACACCTCCGCAATCCCACACTTTCCCTACTGTTGCACTTATTGAAGTGGGAATAGTAATTTTTACCCCTTCTCTATCCAACACTTTTCCTATTGTTGCACTCACTGGAGTGGGAATAGTAATTTTTACCCCTCCGCTATCCAACACGTTCCCTACTGTTACACTGACTGGAGTGGGAATAGTAAATGTTATCCCTCCTCTATTCAACACTTTCCCTAATGTTGCACCTATTGGAGTGGGAATAGTAATTTTTACCCCTCTGCTATCCAACACTTTCCCTACTGTTGTACTGACTGTAGTGGGAAATTTAAGTTTAAAGATTTTTTAATAGTTTAATGTTTTAACTTATAATAGAATATTTTTTTTTTTTTAGATTTTATGTTATTGGTATGCATATATATATATATATATATATATATATATATATATATATATATATATATATATATACTGCGAGGGAGACATGAGTGGTTTCAGCAATTACATCGGTACTCAACAAGACAGGCAGCTGCGGCGGAGTGAGGTCCGAGGACCACATTGTTGGGACCCCACTTGGTGTTTTGGATTTCCCAATTACTTAATTGGTATCCACAAAGGACTCCACATACCAGCATGCAGCAGTCTGGATTGTCAGCGCAAGGTGATGCACAGCTGAGAGGCAGAGGAGGGGCCCTGACAAGGCTCTACTGGGATAGGCCAATGCAATATTCAAATGACCACCAGGTGTTAGGATCTGCTTCTGTAACAGGCACTGAAGAAAGCTAACCTGCTGAAACGCGTCTGCCATCATGTTACTTTAAATAAAGAACCTTGCGCTGGGACAAGCACTCTGAATAAATCCATTTAATCTCAACCTGGCGGTGTCGGACCCTTCTTTAACAGTGAGTGGGGCTTGGTCTTCATGTTTGGCCAGTATTGCAGGCACTGGCAACCGGCACGCCCTCTCGGTCTGGCAGCAACGCCGGAGCCAGCAGTTTTGGACTTTGTATGGAAAATGCAAACGCGTTGCCCCCCCACCCCCACGCAGTTTCATTACCACGGAGTAAACACACCACTGCACGGGGAGAGAGGAGCAGTATTAAATGCGAGGGAGACATGAGTGGTTTCAGCAATTACATCGGTACTTACCAAGACAGGCAGCTGAGGCAGAGTGAGGTCCGAGGACCACATTGTTGGGACACCACTTGGTGTTTTGGATTTCCCAATTACTTAATTGGTATCCACAAAGGACTCCACATACCAGCATGCAGCAGTCTGGATTGTCAGCACAAGGTGATGCACAGCTGAGAGGCAGAGGAGGGGCCTTGACAAGGCTCCACTGGGATTGGCCAATGCAATATTCAAATGACCACCAGGTGTAAGGATCTGCTTCTGTAACAGGCACTGAAGAAAGCTAACCTGCTGAAACGCGTCTGCCATCATGTTACTTTAACTAAAGAACCTTGCGCTGGGACAAGCCCTCTGAATAAATCCATTTTATCTCAACCTGGCGGTGTCGGACCCTTCTTTAACAGTGAGTGGGGCTTGGTCTTCATGTTTGGCCAGTATTGCAGGCACTGGCAACCGGCATGCCCTCTCGGTCTGGCAGCAACGCGGGAGCCAGCAGTTTTGGACTTTGTATGGAAAATGCAAATGCGTTGCCCCCCCACGCAGTTTCATTACCACGGAGTAAACACACCACTGCACGGGGAGAGAGGAGCAGTATTAACTGCGAGGGAGACATGAGTGGTTTCAGAAATTACATCGGTACTCACCAAGACAGGCAGCTGCGGTGGAGTGAGGTCCGAGGACCACATTGTTGGGACACCACTTGGTGTTTTGGATTTCCCAATTACTTAATTGGTATCCACAAAGGACTCCACATACCAGCATGCAGCAGTCTGGATTGTCAGCGCAAGGTGATGCACAGCTGAGAGGCAGAGGAGGAGCCTTGACAAGGCTCCACTGGGATTGGCCAATGCAATATTCAAATGACCACCAGGTGTAAGCATCTGCTTCTGTAACAGGCACTGAAGAAAGCTAACCTGCTGAAACGCGTCTGCCATCATGTTACTTTAACTAAAGAACCTTGCGCTTGGACAAGCACTCTGAATAAATCCATTTCATCTCAACCTGGCGGTGTCGGACCCTTCTTTAACAGTGAGTGGGGCTTGGTCTTCATATATATATAAATATATATATATATATATATATATATATATATATATATATATATATATATATATATATATCACACGATCACTTCCTCCAAGAAGCAAAACAAGAGGGCACAGCGGGGTCACAGGAAGTTTGGTTTTATTGCACTGACGGCATGACACGTTTCGGCGAATATGCCTTTCTCAAATGCCTGAACACCGGGGGTTCTTGTTGCAGTACACTTTAAATGTGCTTCCTCACCTTGATTGGCGGGAGCACAGCTGATCATGGTCCACAGACAAGAGCATTTGCAGCACCTTCTTCCGGACTGCAGTTCCCATCATGCATCGTCTTTGTAACCAGGGGGAATGTCTCTTGTTAGCCCCGTTGTTTAAGGTCCTCATGGTGAGTATGGGCTAATTAATCTTGGACACAACTATTAGCAGTTCTTTGTGTTTGCCCCGGCCTGTATCTAGAGCATTAAAAACCGTTTTCTGTTCCCCTACATCCTGCCGCAATGCCGTGTTCGAAGCATACCTGGAGACGCCAATACAGTGATTACGTCTCTCCGTGAAGTCACAGACTGATTTACCAGCAGTACCTTGCTCCTCTTCGGTTGCGGCGGTCCCGAGGTTTCCAATACCTTGGGAATATTTTGCTTGCCAGTTGCCAATGTAAACCTCAGACTCTTTCAGGACGGGTCCTCTGCGTGTCAATTGGCTACACGCAAATATACCACACGATCACTTCCTCCAAGAAGCAAACAAGAGGACACAGCGGGGTCACAGGAAGATCGGTTTTATTGCCCTGACGGCATGACGCCCGGAGACACCAATACAGTGATATATATATATCCATACACAAAGCGCTTCTTCCCAGACCACGGACCCGAGGAAGGTGGTGCGTGCGCCGGCGAAGCAAACCGGCTTTCAATATCCAACAGTCCGCGCCCACAGGGGATAACGCACTCTCATGACACAACACGCCACTCAGGATAGTTGCTCAAGTTATCTTTACTGGCTCCTCGTAACGCTTATCGGCTGACCTGCTGCCTTGCTCACAACAGCCTTGGCGTGTTGTGTCCTGAGAGTGCGTTATCCCCTGTGGGGGCGGACTGTTGTATATATATATATATATATATATATATATATATAAATATTTTTTGTACATTTTATATAATTTTAAAATGATAAAATAATTAAAATTATTAATTTATTAGTTGTTTTAAAGTATATATATATATATATATACATATATATATATATATATATATATATTAATTATTACATATGTTTAACTTTTTTGACTAAGTTTATTTGTTATATTTGTTAAAACGTATATTAAATCTGTTTTTTTTAAATTAATTTTATTATTTAATATATTTAATATTTAGTATTTTATATTATATATATAAAAATTGATATTTTGTACAACTATATTTTTGACATTGATATTTTTTTACTTACCTGTTCAAGTATAGGGAGTCGATATTTTTGCATTCTACATTTTTACCTCAATATTTTTTTCATCTATATTTTTGAAGTAGATATTCTGTCAGTGAACCTCAAAATAAATATGTAATTTAAAATAATACATAAAGGGTGAGGTGTAATATGGTCATATATTGCCATTTTGGGGTTTCAGTGATATTTACAAATAGCTAAGTCTGCGGGCTCATGCTTTATGATGCCACCAAAACCCCCAATGATAATATAGGACCATATTACACTGTCATGCTATGTATTATAACTATAATTCGTGCCCTAAGGTAACTATAACTCGCACCCTTGCCATGCACTGCTAATAACTCTTCATGTTACATCACTCATGACATTTTTTTTAACATCATTGATAATATCACTATGCATGGCAGGGGCGTGAGCTATAGTTACCTTAGGGCACAAGTTATAGTTACTTGAGATAACTATAACTGGTGAATATCAGTGGTTTTTAGAGTGTAGAATGTTACATTGTTACCAAACATTTCATTTAACTATAAAGTTACTTTAACCTTTGTTTCTTACAGTGAATATATATTTATAAATATAAAATATGTATAAAATATGGATGTATATATATATATATATATATATATCTATATTCATATGCAAAAACTCCCACATTGAAAGCGCCACTCATCGCCGTGCAAATTCCTTTAATCTCGCTGGGTAACAGAGCGGCAACAAAGCTTGTCAAAGCATCACAACTCGCCAAAAAGTCCATACGCGTTTCGGGCGCTCATTCGCCCTTGTTCACTGGTTCTGGCATTGCATGGAGAAAGCAGCAATGATTCATAATGCGTCAGCAGTTAATTAAATACCCTCCGCCCACACGGGCGTGAGCAATAGTGCATCTTGGTCATAGTAGTTCGCTAATAGTCTTTAGTAGTCGCCGCAATGTCCTCCATCAATCAAAATTAAAATCCACAATGGGCTGCTATCAACTTGCCTGGCTGCCGCTCTGTGTAATCCTTCCACATCAACCGGAAAACGACGTTCCAAATGTGCCATGAAATACAGAGCACTGGAGCTGCATAGTTCGCAGCGGGGCGCCTTCGCGACCTGGGAATGGCCGCTACATATCCATATGCAAAAAACTCCTACATTGAAAGCGCCACTCATCGTCATGCAAATTCCTTAATCTCGCTGGGTAACAGAGCGGCAACAAAGCTTGTCAAAGCATCACACCCGCCAAAAGTCCATACGCGCTTCGGGCGCTCATTCGCCCTTGTTCACTGGTTCTGGCATTGCATGGAGAAAGCAGCAATGATTCATATTGCGTCAGCAGTTAATTAAATACCCTCCGCCCACAGGGGAGTGAGCAAAAGTGCATCTTGGTCATAGTAGTTTGCTAATAGTCTTTAGTAGACGCCGCAATGTCCTCCATCAATCAAACTTAAAATCCACAATGGGCTGCTATCAACTTGCCTGGCTGCCGCTCTGTGCAATCCTTCCACAGCAACCGGAAAACGACGTTCCAAATGTGCCATGAAATACAGTGCACTGGAGCCGCATAGTTCGCAGCGGGGCGCCTTCGCGACCTGGGAATGGCCGCTACATATCCATAGCAAAAGCATTGAAATTATTACATCAAGCTACAGTTCCACTAGTCGTTACTAGGTGTTCCTCACGAGTCAAATGCAAAAGCATTGAAATTATTACATCACGCTGCAGTTCAACTAGTCGTTGCTAGGTGTCCCTCAAGTCAAATGCTTTTGCATTTGACTCATGAGGGACACCTAGTAACGACTAGTGGAACTGCAGCTTCATGAAAGAGTTTCAATGCTTTTGCATTTGACTCGTGAGGGACACCTAGTAACGACTAGTGGAACTGTAGCTTGATGTAATAATTTCAATGCTTTTGCATTTGACTCGTGAGGGACACTTAGTAATGACTAGTTGAACTGCAGCTCTTTGTAGAATTATTTTGATATTGGATACTATAATATTCACTGCCCACTGCTAATCTCGTCCCATAATGCTTTGCAGGGTCTTTGGTTGGGATTGTATTTTTGCCCATAACTGTGCTTGGGGTGGTCCTAAGAGGATGGGACCACCACCGAATCGTTCAGCAAGATGTGCTCTTTGTTTTCAAGGCATCTGCTTGGTTCTCTCCCTAGGTTAGGGAGGATCCCAAAATCATCACCTCTCTCACTGCTAGCTAAATTTTCATTTTCACTTTTGTGAAATGACTATATGCATATTAGCATGTAATGACAGAGATACTTGTTATTTTGCCAAAAGTATATGAGGTTTCTGTTTTATTAATTAGGAGTCCATGCCCACTCCTGTTTAAGAAGCCAGCAACCCACATGGGTATTATTTTGTGACTTCTAGTCCCAGGATGCATCTTTACTCACCTGAGCTGTATTAAAGGGAGAAATCTGGAAAGTCAGTTTGCTGGTCTCTTTCTGCAAGCAGCGTAAACGCGTCAGGTGCTGCAGACGCTGGGCGTGCTTGCTCCCCTTCCCTGACCCTATGTAATGCCGACTGTGAGTGCGCCTTGCTCTTGGGCGATTGTGGACTTGAATACTGATGGCCGGTCTGGCCGGGAGGCGCACCGCCGCACATGCTAAGCGACTCCGCAGCTGTTCGTTGGATGGCTTTGCGGGACAAACTGGCAAGTGGCTGAATGAGGGAAGGTGTTGGCGGCACGCCCTTTTGCGATGGATTGTGATATTTTGCATTTAAGACGCCAGCAACCCACATGGGTATTATTTTGTGACTTCTAGTCCCAGGATGCATCTTTACTCACCTGAGCTGTATTAAGGGGAGAAATCTGGAAAGTCAGTTTGCTGGTCTCTTTCTGCAAGCAGCGTACCTATGAGGAAGGGCGGATGCCCGAAACGTGTCAGGTGCTGCAGACGCTGGGCGTGCTTGCTCCCCTTCCCTGACCCTATGTAATGCCGACTGTGAGTGCGCCTTGCTCTTGGGCGATTGTGGACTTGAATATATATATATATATATATATATATATATAGATAGATAGTTTATTTCGACCAATCATATGATCATTACAACAGCATACAAAACATACTTTTAAATACAAAACTTTAAAAAAAAACAAAAAAAAAACTAAAAACAAAAAAACAATCAGATAATAATTACAACATCCATTTTAAACCCCCACCTCAGATAAAAGTTTAAAAGTAGCAGCAAGAGGACATATACGTGGGATTAAAAAGTCAATTGTCCAAGGACATCACCACACTAAATTCATTTCAGGGCCTTGGATCTCAACCACCACGCATACAATAAAAATCTTGAAACAGCAAAGACAATACACTGTGAAGTGTCCGATCGTAAAATCCGAAGAGCTTCCATTGGCCTGGAAAAAGAGAACAATCGGCAGACTGGAATGATCCAAGCTCTCCTGATAGCCTTGTACATAGGACAGAAGAAGAGAAAGTGCTCAATGGATTCTTCTGCACTTAAGCATATTGGGCAGATAGGCGATAGTCCAGCATTTGTCCATTTGCATTTCCAGAGATTCAATGGAAGTGAACCAAATCTTAGTTGAATATAAAGTGTCTCGTGCATGGGGAGGTTCTATTTGGTCCATAAAAGGTTCAAAATTAAAACTATATTTTACATCTAAAAATTGCATTGTTAAAACTCCATAAGATGTACTTTCAGTGCAAATAGAATTAATATAGACCCAGAATTTCTTTTTAATATGGGGGCCAACTTTTTAGTTATAGTACCTGGGTTCTCCCACAGCGATGCAAGGCCCAAACGGTGCAGCCATTCTTTAATCTTTGAAAACCATAACAAGGTGCCTTTCTGTTTTTGGAGATTTAAAAGTTCCACCACTGCCTCTCTTACTTTAATCTCTGTAGTGTTTGTCCAAATCCTTATCCAGAACATCAAGGTTCTGAGGACTGCATGATAAGAGATAGATTTCACACCCAAATCGAGACGCAGTGGTAAGATCGGAGTACTGGTCGGAACATTAAGTATGGCTCTAAGAAATGTATTTTCCGCTATTTCTAATTTTTGGTATTCTCCATGCCCCATAATTCAGCCCCATAGGGCTGCCCCATGAGCTTTCGCCTCTATGTATCTCTAGTGCAGGGGAAATGGGGCGATAGGATGAGCCTCTCAGTCTCCTTACTATCGCACAATCCACTATCTGCAAAGTAGATTCACTTTTAAAATTTGCGAAGACCACGCAAGGTTATCATTAATTCTAACGCCCAGGTAATCAAACACCTTAACCTGCTCAAGTTGTTGAGAACCCAATATTAACTTATTTTTGGAGCATTTGTAAGGATTGAAAACCATAAATTTAGTTTTAGAGCAGTTGATTTCCAAACCTCTAGCCCTGCATGCGTCAGCAAATTTGTTCAAAATATTTTGGATCCCCTTGGGGGTCTTAGAGATGAGAAGTGTGTCGTCTCACGAAGTAACGCCGGCAGGAAATTACCTGCCAGTCTCGGAGGATCACCACCACATCCAAAGAGTTCCTGAATCAACCCATTTATGAACAGAGTAAATAATGTGGAGCTAATACGCACCCTTGGCGCACACCTTTAAGGATTGGAATGTTATTCGTAAGGCTGCCTTCTGGGTTCCATCTAACTTTGGCATAATTAGCATCATGCAATCGAATCAATAAGTGGAGTAGATCCTCAGGTAGCTTCAAGGTCCCTCAAGACAGCCCACAACTTATTACGATCGATAGAATCGAAGGCTGTCTTGAGGTCAACAAAAACAACATATAGGTGACCTTCAATATCTTCACCTCCTTCCAGATAAGCAATAAAAATTTAAAAACTTGATCTAAAGTGCTTGTGCTTGATCTAAAACCTGCCTGTAGATGGGAAATGACATTCTTTTCTTCCATCCAGCTCTGGATACGTAGCAGAATAATCTTACAAAACAATTTTTGTGGGACGCCTAATAAACTTATTGGTCTGTAATTAGCCGGATCCCCTTGTTACTCCTTTTAAAAATTGGGATTATTTCCGCTCTCTTTCCAGGTTGTGGGAATTTCACCACCTAACTGTATAGCATTAAAAACCTTTGGAGCAAGGGGGCCCAAATGGTCGGTTCAGCTCTGAATAAGTCTCCAGGAAGTCTATCGAGACCAGGTGCTTTCCCACTTGGAGTTCATTAATTGCATTGATGGTTTCTTTTAGGGAAAACAGTTCGATCGACTCCTGGGAGGCTTCTAAAGAATTACCATAGACAGGTACCTTTACTCCCTTGTTTGTAATCGAGGTAACCTCACTGGCATAGAGCTTTGTGAGGTAATCTTCCCATACCTGGGGCTGAATATAATAATCCTCAGTAGCAGATTGCTTTGTCGACCCTTTTGCTAGTAGGTGCCAAAACATACATATATATACTGAGATAGATAGATAACTACTCTACAATGGAAAAAGGTGTCAGCATGCTTTACATCAAGCATATTAAATGTAAGTGTACATAGAAGAAGAAAAATGGACTATTGCAACGTTCAAATGAACTTCAAGTACCTTCCTTGAGTGTACTTGGGCACTGGTGGGATATGCCGTAAAGGATTATTTATTTATTTGTGGAGTGCAAACACTCGTCTCCAGAGGGATTTCAGGGCACTAAATTGCTGCATGTCCATCGAAGTGAGGAAAAGCCCAGTTGGTGCACTAGAGTTAATCTGTGAAAAGCCAGGTTTTTTCTAAATCTGACGTGGTTGTCAGTGAGGCGAAGATTCATGGGCAGTAGGTTCCAGTGGGCCTCTGCCAAATGGGAAAATGAGTGACTGCCAATTCTGACTTTTTTAATGCGTTTACTTTAGGTTTGTGCTAAGTTCAGTGATCTCAGGTGAAAGGCGAAAAAAATAATTTTGGAACACCTTAGAGCCATCAAGAATGACGACAAACAATACCCCATAGCAAGGCACTTTAAATCACAACACAATCAGAATAGTAATCTGCTATCCTTTTGTGTACTTGACACAATTCCTATCAGGGAAAGAGGTGGAGATCGAGTTCAGGAACTCAGGCATCTTAAATCCAGAATCATAATAAAATGTAACACCCTGCACCCTACAGGTCTTAATATGGATGAGGAATTAGCAGTGCACCTAGGGTAAACCGACAAGCAAATATGAAACCAACTGCATGATAAAACGCCTAGATTTTAATATTTTTATCCTCACTACTGTATGTAAACATTTGTTGTTTGCAGAATTAAGTAACGTGATTTTCTTTACGAAGTGATTTGTATTTATTCATATACTTTTATGTGTTTCTTTCAGATTTTCCTGTGTTTTTCGGAAACAAGTGGAAGGCAAAAGAGCAAATGATATTTAACAACACAACATTAGTACTACGGCGTAAAAGAGTTTACCACATATGCACTATGTATGGTAGCAAGATCCACATTATAAGATATTGAGAGCTCAATCGGGCATAATTGTGTTGAAATTTTGACTATATGCAAAACCATAACGAGCTATGCTCGAGTTCAAACAGTGCCCACTTGGGCGGAATTGCATTTTCTAACTGGATCTTTTTCAATAGCGTAATCCTAGATATTGTAACAAGCAGGCTTGTGTCATGTGCTTTAACTACTAGCCACGAGGATCAATGGTATTAATAGTTACCTGAAGGTGATACTTGTTGCATGAATCTAAGGTTCTGTTCTCTGTTGTATAAAGTTTTTAGTTTGTTGTGCCTTTGGCAGCAAAATGAAATTTAAACAGAACTGTCCCCACTTGTGATCAAAATAATTTTTATGAACACGTTATGATTTTGCCGCTGGTATAACGCGGTAATGGCTTTTTGTAAAAAGATTGTGTGAAAGTCTGTTTTCTATGCATATTACTAGCTGTGGGTCACATGGTGTGTTATTTAAACAACAAAATTGTGTGCGACAAAATACTCGTGAATAAGGAGCCTAGTGCTCCGAAATGTGTAGAGTTGCCGTTGCCAGAATAAATCCTGCTTGGAAAGCAATTTGGGCCGCGGTGTGTTTGTGTTCGGAGGAACTGGTGACACGTTGTTTTTGGATTAATAGGGGTTCGCTACCCCACCATGGAACGCCGTTGATAAGAGGCTAGGGTTGGATCGAAATTTACTGCTGGAATATATAGATGTATATATATATATATATATATATGTATACATTGCAACGGGAGATGGCGCCTTACGAACATACGGACGCCGCCGCAACAACACATGAATAAAAGTTCTCACCAAGTTAACGGTAAGGAAAGGAGCCACTCCAGTTGCGGATGTTGTTAAATTCAATTTATTGGGCACAAAGACGACGCATTTCGACCTCTCTCGGGGTCTTAGTCACATGACCATAAATAGACTTCCTGACTTTAAATAAACGTAGCATCGTTATATATATATATATTAAAAAAATGCATATAAACCTCAGAGGCAGTCGCCACTGGGTAGTTATAGTTAGGTCATAGGAAAAGTGAAAAGCATTTTTTGTGTTGCTAATAACTTTGGCATCATTTGATGAATCTCCACGAAACGTTCCAAAAAGGTGCTACTTTTTGATGTTTTGTGCATAAAAGGTTGTGAAGAGATCCATCAAGCAGGTGCCACATAAAGGGAGGCCTCAAAAGATAAAATCTCCATGCATTTTCCATAGACTTCTTTAGAACGCAGTAGCAGCAAAAACTGCTGAACAGAATTACAGCAAATTTGGCAGGAAGCTAGATCTTGGTCTGCAGATTGTGCTTTTGTGATTTGGTGTAAATCTGTTCAGTAGTTTTTGAGAAATTAAGGGTGAAAAATAATTGTATATTTGGACAGTTGGGCTCACAAGATTTCTGCGGGCCACCAGCAGGAGTGCAAATGTAAAAATGGAGGCCTGTGATTGGTCGAGAGGCCAGTTTTTCCTGTGAGCCTTCACGATCTTGCAAAAGCGAGAGGTCCCGCAAGTCTCACCAGAGGGAACATTCTGATTGGCTGGCTGTTGGAATGTTAGAAATGAAATGGCAGCTATTGCTGGTTATGATGCAAAATTTTAGGTACTGTGGAAATTAAATTTAAAAAACTATATAAGGGGTGAGCAGAAAGGCATGCTGTCCCTCTAAGTTTAGAGAGGATGTGTCTAAGGGATAACTACTGTGAAGAAAATAAATGTATATTTTTGTAATTAATTTTTATGTTCTTATGGGACTCTCGCAGGAACATGAATAGTAAAAAGGAGTAGGTGAGTTCTCAATACACTCTGCTAGTAGGAATGCATACTGTGGTCCTTGTTTTCGAGAGGAAGTGTGTAAGAGATAAGTATTGTGATGAGTAAATGGTTAATTCCTATTTTCCAAAGAAGGTTATGATCTTGCGAGATGTACATAGTACGTGTAAAGCCATGGCAATCTATACAGCAATATGCAGAAAAACGAAGCTTGGATGATGTCATCAGTGATGTCATCAATTATATCATTTGAGATTTCATCAGTGAAGTCATAGAACATGTCATGAGTGATGTCATATGTGAGGTCATAAGCAGTGCAGGGCGGGGCACAAAATAACTTCGCGCCATTTCCTGCCCCATATTTACAAGGACACGTAAAGCCACCCTGCGTGGCTTTTCCTCTCCTTGTAAATATGGCCCCTTCTCACGCAACACTTTGCAATAAAGGGGCGTGACATGGGTGTTGCTGTGGGTGTTCCCAGGCAACACCCTTGTATCCTGCAGCATTTCTAGATTTGACGTGAATTCGGAAACCTAGAAATGTGTCAGAATGCTACACCACCCCAGGGGTGGCATAGCGAGCCGCAACAAGGAGAAATGTTTACATTTCTCCTCGTTTTTTCTCTTTCTAGAGGTGCTGCATTCTGCAGCACACATAGGAAGAGGAAATCACCTCTTTTTATTGTTTTTGTGATGTACCCATTTCTGCACAGAAACAATCTCCCTCAATGCAGGCACTTAGCACTATGGCACAAGGGTGCCTGCGTGGCTCATGGTAGTCGATTGTGCGCCAGCATCGGGAAACACACAGGGATGCGTCATATTGTTGTAAATATGACGTATCCCTGTGTTTTGAAAGTGGCGTGGCGTGGCGCAGCCAAAGGGCTTGCGGTGCCGCACTACGGCACTTTCTTGTAAATAAGGACCCTGGTTTCCATAGGAAAAGCATTTTTTGACTAACTTTGGCATTGTTTGACCAATCTGCATGAAATTTTCCCCCAAACGTTTCAAAGTAGGTTCTGTGTGTCATGCAAAGTTTGGGGGTGACCTGTGTAGTGGGGCCCAAGAAATAGGAGCACGAAATAAGGGTGTGTATTTATTGTTAATTCCCATAGGAGCGCGTTGTCAGACCTACAGCCTGAACCGCTGGACGGAATTACACCAAATTTGGCAAGAAGGTAGATATTGTTACGCAGACTGTGGTTTTTGTCATTTGGTGCAAATCCGTTCAGTAGTTTTTGTGAAATTAAATTAAAAAAAATATAGTAATGTCTCTGGCCATGGATATTTCGCAGTGGTTTTGCGGTGATCGCTGTTAAATAGCGACGTGTTCAAGGTAAATTGCGAAAGCGCACGCCAGCAGGAATGCTGTGATTGGCTAGATGCAACCTGAACAGAAAGTTGTGGCTATTTCACGGTGATTGCGGTGAAATCGCGACGAGTATGAGGTAAATTGCGAAAGCGCGCCAGCCAGAATGCTTTGATTGGCCAGATGGAACCTGAACAAAAAGTGGTGGCTGCCATTTTATCGATCGGGAATGTTTCCAGTGCTGACAATTTCTGTGAAGGATAAGATAAGGGGTCAGGATGGAGGTACTCTGACCTCATGTTTGAGAAATGGGGGTGTTAGTGATAAAAGGTATGTGTCCAAAATTGATTTTTTTTAATCGTGCATGATATTCAAGACGACGGTGCGACCTCCAATGCGGCCTCCCGAGTACCATTGAGGGAACATCGCGAATATCATGGCAACATCGTGAATATTGATGAAAATATGTAAATATTTGTGCACACTTGCCAGTCACTGTCACAGACTCATGTAGGCACTCACAAACTCTCTCAGACACTTATACACCCATTCAAATACCTACTCATACACTTATGCATCCAGTCACATACCCAACCAGATACTCATGTACCCACTCACATACCCATTCAGGTACTCATGAACCCACTTACAGACTCACTCGGGGAGTGACGCACCCATGTACAGACCCACTGAAATACTCACGCACCTACTTAGAGACCCACTCATAGACTCATGTGCACAGTATCATACCCACTTGGGGACTCTTACACTCACTCACAGACCCACCTGGGCAGTCATGTACCCACTCACAGACCCACTCAGATACTCATGCACCCACTTACAGATGCACTTGGAGAGTCACAAAACCATGTACTGACCCACTCAGAGACTCGTGTACCCTCTTACAGACCCACTCACACACGCACGTATGTACTCACAGATCCACTGAGACACTCACACACCCACTGACAGACCCACTGAGACACTCATACACCCATCATAGATCCACTCATACACCCATACAGTCACATACACACTCAGTCACAGATTCTGTCAGAGAGTTCTGCACTCAGTCACTCACTCATACTCTCAGAGACTCACCCACCCACTCATAGACTCACTCAGATGTACACTCACCCACTCACTCACCCACTCAAAGACTTACGCACCCACTCACAGACCCACCCAGACACTTGCCCTCCCAGTCACAGACCCACTCAGACATTAATATATGTACCTGTTCACTCACCCACTCAGAGACATGCTCACACTAATACACCCATCGAGACACTCGTACACCCACTCACAGATTCACTCAGACACTCACACATCCATACAGTCGCTCACACACCCACTCAGAGACTTATGCACCCAATCACTCATACACTCAGAGACTCACACACCCACTCACAGTTGCACTCAGAGACCCACGCACCCATTCACAGAAGCACTCAGACACTCATGCTCCCAGTCATAGGCCTACTGAGAGACTTATGCACTCAGTCACAGACCCACTCAGATACTCATGCACCCACTCACTCACCCACTGAGACATGCACTTAGACACTTATGTATCCACTCACAGATCCAGTCAGACAGTCATATACTTACTTTCAAATGTACAAAGGCACTCATGCACCTACTCACAGATCGACTGAAAGACTCATGCAACCAAATCACAGATCCATTGAGACACTGATGCACCCAGTCATAGATGCACTGAGACAGTCATGCAGTTCGTTACAGAACCATTGGCAGACTAAAGCACCGTCTCACGGATCCACTGAGATACTTAAATAGTGAATGAAAGACTTACTGATACAGTGATGCATGCAGTCACAGATTCCACTGAAAGAGTTATACTCTGTGTTATAGAGATATTAAGGGAGTTATACATGCTATTATAGAGTCTTTTAGATAGTAATGTCTTTAGTGTTTTGGTTATAATCTATTTTGCCGTTATACGTTTTGTATGTGGTGGGGGCTATTGCATGTGTGCTTTTGTTTTGTCATTATGCGATGTATTCGCGGCAATCGCGACTACCGATATCATCGCGGCACCCGGCATCATCATGAAAACGGAAAATTGGTTTTACGATGGTTTTCATACAAACTCCCTAGAAAATTGTGATTTTAAACATAGCACTTACAAACCCCTAGTGTCTAAAATACAGTAAAAGGTGTGCATATAGGTGTTTTACACTTTACAAAAAAAGACACGATGGTCGCGGTTACCAACATCATTGCGACATCCGGTGTTGCCGCAAACATGGAAAATGCATTTCAGATTCCCTTTTTTCGACACATGTATACAAAGGGGAATATATGTTACAGTTATGAAATTGAATTTAAAAAAGTTAGAAATTCACTGAAAAAATCAAAGGTTACTGGGGCGTTATAGTTAGGAATTAACATTTACAAAACCTTAGAAATTCACTGAAAAAACAAAGGTTACAGAGACGTTATAATCAGACTTACATTTCACTTGTACAAAACCAGTGAACTTCAGCAGCTATAGTTACCTGCACTAACAATAACTTACGCCCCTGCAATGCACTGCTTATGATTTCACATATTACATCACTCATGACATGGTCAGTGACATCACTGACCACTGAAATCTCAGCCTAACTATAACGTCCCTATAACCTTTGTTTTTCTTCAGTGGGAAAATATATATATATATATATATTCACTGAAAAACCATAGGTTTCAGGGACGTTATAGTTACAAATTAGCATTTAAAAACCTTTGAAATTCACTGAAAAACCATAGGTTTTAGGGACAGTTATAGTTAGTTGGACATTGCACTTGTACAAAACCCGTGAAATTCCCCGCTATAGTTAGTCCAGCTAACTATAACTCGCGCCCCGCAATGCACTGCTGATGACGCCACATATTACATCACTCATGACATGTAATATGGGAGCCGGCATTGTTGATTCCACATGGGGAGCAGCTGACATGCTGCTCCCCATGTGGAAAGCAATCGCTTTGATATTGGAAGAGAGAGCAGGTTTCCTGCTCTCTCTTCCAATATCCAAAGCAGTTTGCTATGGCAGGACGGGAGCCGCGAGGTAGGCACCCCGGGACACTGCGAGGAGCCGGCCCTGGGGGTGGTGGTCCCCAGGGCCATCAAGGGCTTCCAGGAGGGGGCCGCGCGGCCCCCTCCCATTCAGTACACAGCCCCGGGAGGTGGTGGTCCTCGGGCTCTGGGTCCGTAACGGACCCCCATATTAAAATGTTTAGTGCCCCGGGAGGTGGTGGTCTCGGGCGTGTGGGGCTGGAGCCCCCACACAGGTTTAATAATTATTTAAAAAGCCCCGGGAGGTGGTGGTCTCGGGCTGCGGGAGGGCTCAGAGCCCTCCCGCACCATTTTTTAAAAAGCCCCGGGGGTGGCGGTCTCGGGCTTGGGGGCCCTTTGAGGCCCCCACACATTAAATTATCCTCCACCATGCCCCCGGGACTTGGGCCACCCGGGCCACTAACATCGAAGCGCGGAGACCGCGCTCGATGCTTGGCAGGATTCGCGCACCCTGAGCGCATCCTGCCGATTTAAAAAATTTGTTTTTGTTTGCCCAGGGGTCCTTGTGGGACCCCTGAGCAACCTAGGGGGTCAGGGTGTTTCTACCCTGCTCCCTTTGTGCGCTTTGCGCACTTAGCTTCTGTCCCTCGGTTCTACCGAGGATAAATGGCTGCCAACATTTCCTGAATCGGAATGTTGACAGCCAGCTGACAGCCAATTAACATGCAGCTCGTGGATCGGGAGGGTACGCGGACCCTACTCGGCCATAGATATCACTAACTTTTTACTTTTCATTTTCTCAGCAACTACTGAACGGATTTACACCATTTAACAAAAGGGTTCTTTCTGAACCAAGAACTACCTCTTGCCAAATTTGGTGTAATTCCGTTCAGCAGTTCGGCTGTAGCCGTGTCTAAAGTTTCCTATGGGAAAATGCATGGGGAAAACACGCTTTGGGACCCCCTTTTTCTCGGCCCCGCTTGACGAATCCCCCGAGACTTTCAGGGTAGGAGCGGACCGGAGCGGGCCACAAAGTTTGAAAATTTCGCGAAGATACGTCAACCGGCAAGAGAGTTATTTCAAATAGAATGTCATGGATTTCCTATGGATAATAGGTTGTAACTATAACTATCTACTGGCGACCGCCAGTAGATAATATATATATATATATATATATATATATATATATATATATATATATATATATATATATATATATATATATATATATATATATATATATATACACAAAGATAGATAGGTAACTACTCTACAATGGAAAAGGGTGTCAGCATGCTTTACATCAAGCATATTAAATGTAAGTATACATAGAAGAAGAGAATTGACTATTGCCACGTTCAAATGAACTTCAAGGACCTTCCTTGAGTCTACTTGGTCACTGGTGGGATATGCCGTAAAGGATTATTTATTTATTTACGGTATTTGTGGAGTGCAAACACTCATCTCCAGAGGGATTTAATGGCACTAAATTGCTGCATGTCCATCGAAGTGAGGAAAAGCCCAGTTGGTGCACCAGAGTTAATCTGTGAAAAGCCAGGTTTTTTCTGAATCTGACGTGGTTGTCAGTGAGGCGAAGATTCAAGGGCATTAGGTTCCAAATGGGAAAATGAGTGACTGCCAGTTCTGACTTTTTTAATGCGTTTAGTTTAGGTTTGTGCTAAGTTCAGTGATCTCAGGTTTCATGCAGATTTATAAAATTCCACCTTTGAACGTAGTATTGCAGGGCCAGATTCATACAGTGCTTTGTGGGCATGGCAGAGGAGTTTGAATTATTAATATTGAAAAATTATCTCAACCCTTAGGACTGATAAATTCACTTTTTCCAGACATACTTGCTTGTACTTGGCACATTTACATTGGTTTCAATAGTGCTTTCTTGAAGTTCACGTTAGCCTTGGTGGCATCGCTCTCCAGGACTAATCTCGCCTATTGGGGATATTTGATACATTCATTCCAAGCAGATGTTCCTGCGTCTGGCACATTTAAATCAGATTTACTTATGTTTAAATGGGCTTTGAGTCTCTACTCAAGTCTGCTTTAGTAGGTGTGATTGTTTGCGCCTTGGTGGTTTCCGCTGAAAATCACCCCCTAGGATAGCAGCAACAACCACATATTCAGCTATCTCTCACTCCAGACATAAGGGTGGCTACACATTTCCACTGATGCATTTGTACCACCACAATCTGAGCATCCTCTGCCAAACACTTACAACACTAAAACACTTCCCACATCGGCCACATTGCAATCACACATCTCCCCATTCATAGACTAGTGATGTACCAGCTGAAAGTCCTACACTCCTCTCCTTTCACTACACACCGTAGCCACAGTGATACAAACACAGCAAGCGCACAACATTACAACGCTTGTCACATAGACACTAACACGATAAAAGCACAGCATTAAAACACTTCCCACTGAAACCCACTCTTTTTCATTCACGAAGTAGGATGCTGCCCACCTGCAAATCAGCTCAGCACATCGTCAGAGAAATGATGCGCTGTCTAAATGCAAATACAGTGCTGTACATGAAGCCTACTCCATAGCCAGAACTGATCCGTAAGAGTCATTGTTCACTCTGGGAACGGTGTTTTACTTTGGTGTGTTATTTATTGCAGCAGGTTAATATTTCAGTTGTGTGCAGTACCCAAAAGCATCCCTGCGTTTTCAGAATGGCGAAGCGTGGCGTTAGCAATTGTTGCTTAACGCCACACTTCACCATTGACTTGTAAATATGCCTAATTGTCTTTTGCCATTTCTACATCAAAGCATGGGCTTAGCGCAGTGCCATCCATGCCGAGCTGTAAAATGACGTGTGTGTGTGTGTGTGTGCATCCGTGCGTGCATGCATGTGTGTGTGTGTGTATATATATATATATATATATATATATATATATATATATATATATATATAAATTACCTACTGGCGGTCGCCAGTAGGTAGTTATAGTTTGGACCTATTATCCATAGGAAAAGCGTTTTTTGATTTGCCAATATCTTTAGCGCCGTTTGACAAATCTTTGCGAAATTTTCAAAACTAATAACCAGCTCAGGTCAATTCCTGTCTTGAAAGTTTGGGGGTGATTCGTCAAGCGGGGGCCGAGAAAAAAGGGGGGGTCCCAAAACGCGTTTTCCCCATATTAATTTCCATAGGAATTTTGGAACAGGCTACAGCCCGAACTCCGGAACGGAATTACACCAAATTTGGCAAAAAGGTAGCGTTCAGAAAGCGACCTTTTTTTAAATGGTGTAAATCCGTTCAGTTGTTCCTGAGAAATTCAAAAAATATCAATATCTGAGCACCGAGGAGCCGGGAATCACCCCGAGCACGAGCTTCATTCTTATTGGCTGCCAACACTCCAAACCAGAATGTGTTGGCAGCCATCTTGTGACTCGGTAACCGAGTCATAAGAGAACAGTAGAAAAAACATAAAAAAACAAGAAAAGGGGGCAGGGTAGGAACACCCTGACCCCCTAGGCCTGCTCAGGGGGTCCCACAAGGACCCCCAGGGCCCAAAAAAGCATTTTTTTTTAAACAAACCGGCCGAAATCGCGATGGGTTTGTGAATCCGGCCGAACAAATAAAACAAAAACGAAGCGCAACCTCCCGCGCTTCGTTTGTTTTAAGCCTCCGGGTGGGCCAGGTCCTGGGGGCAATTTAATAATGGTGTGGGGGCCCCCACAGCCCCGGGGACCGCCACCTTCCCGGGGCTTTGCTCATAGTTTGCGGGGGCACGCGGCCCCACCGCAACCCCGGGGACCGCCTCCTCCCCGGGGCTTTTTTCCCAAAAATGTGTGGGGGGGGGCTCCTGCCCCCCCACGCTGCCCCGGGGACCGCCACCTCTCCGGGGCTTTGTTTTAATAGAGGCGGGGGGCCTTGTGGGCCCTACCAAGCCCCGGGGGCCCCGGGGGCCGCCACCTCCCCGGGGCTCCAATACAATTAGAGGAGTGTGGGGGGGCTCCTGCCCCGGGGCACAAATTATGTAAATACGGGGATCCGTTATGGACCCCCAGCCCCGGGGACCACCACCCCTCTGGGACTATTTACATGTTGGGAGGAGGGCTGTGCGGCCCCCTCCTGGAGCCCTCAATGGCCCTGGGGACCGCCACCCCCCAGGGCCGGCTCCTGCAATGTCCTGGGGTCCCCACCCCGGGACATTGCCGTTTGCTATGGCAGGGCGGGAGCACGGCTCCCGCCCTGCCATAGCAAACACTGCTTTGCTCCAAGAAGCAAAGCAGATTGCTATTTGGGCAAGGGGAGCTGCATATTAGCAGCTCCCCTTGCCCAAAAGCAATGCCGGCTTCCGCAAGAGGCGGGGAGCTGGCAGGGACTGTGGGAGCATTGGGGCTCCCCCCACGGTCCTCAACTTGAGGGCCGGCCCCGGGGGTTGGGGTCCCCGGGGCCAGAAGTGGCCCGGGAGGGGGGCCACGCGGCCCCCCTCCCCTTATTAACAAAATTTAAAATTTTTTAAAAAGAGGCCAGGCACCAGGGGATGCTCTTGGTGCACTGCTGGTGGGGCGATGAGGTCCTCTTGTGTCCTGAGGACCTCAGGACTAAAGTGGACTTCATCCCCCGAGCAGCAGTGCGCCAGGAGGCGCGTTTGCAGAGTGGTGTGAAAAGGGGGAGTGGCCTCGGACCACTCTCAGCAATCCAGCTGCATGGGGCTTACTGGAGGTACCTGGCGGGCTAGTTGGCCCCCAGGGACCCTCAGGATTCAAAGGAACTTAATTCCCCAATCCAGAACACACCAGGAGGCGCGTTTGCAGAGTGGTGGAGAAAGGGGGCATGGCCTGTTTCCACCTCTCAGCTATCCCACTATCTGGGGCATACTGGAGGTATCAGGTAGGGTAGTTGGCCTCTAAGGACCCCCAGCAGCAAAGGGGACTTTAATCCCCATCCAAGAGCGTGCCAGGAAGTGCGTTTGCAGAGTGGTGGGGAAAGTGGGAATGGCCTGCTATGAGAACTTAGCAATCCTGCTGTGTGGGACTTACTGGAGGTAATATGAGGGGTAGTTGGCCCCCAAGGTTGACCTTTGGGGCTAACTACCCCTCCTGTTACCTCCAGTAAATCCCATACTGTGGGATTGCTAAGAGGTCTTCGGAGGCCACGCTCACCTTTCTCCACCACTCTGCAAACGCGCCTCCTGGCACAGCACTGGTTGGGGATGAAGTCCACTTTACTCCTGAGGGACTTTGGCAGCCAAGTAGTCCTCCTGGTAACTCCTGTAAGTCCTACGCAGTGGAATTCCTGAGCGCTGGTTGGAGGCCCAGCCCCCTTTCTCTACCACTCTGCAAACGCGACTACCAGTTAAAGAAGCATTTGTAATGTAATAGGTCTCGAATTTTCAAGAGTTAGAGCTATTAGCGTTGTAAATCTAAAAGTGTTTTATTAATGTTTCTTGGAGTGGAGTGGATGTAGGTTGTGTGTAGTGGAATTATGTGGTATGTTGTGCAGTGAAATTATGTGGATAGAAAGTATGTGGTATTTAGTGTAGTAGGAATTATGTAGAGTGGGATTATGTGTTACGGAGAGTAATTATGTGGTATGGTAGTCTGTGTTGTGTGGAGTGGTAACCTCAGGTTTAGTCTTCCTCGTTTCCATAAAAGCTAAACTATGAACTCAATGAGACAAAAAAAAGAAGGAGTCACTGAGGAGCACTTCTGGACCTAGTCAGAGGTATGAGCAGGGCCACTGGAATTATGTGACTGTTTGGCTGCACCAACTTTCGCACAATTATACATTTTCCGCATTAGCCACATAATTCATCATCTGCTGCCTAATCTGCAGATTTGAGAAAAAAAATCCTTGTTTCTAGCTCAAACGGCTCTAACGTTACTAAAAATGCAGCGACAAGCGTCTTTGTGTACCTCTCTTGCTTATTTCTGTACCCCTATGCCTCTTTTTGCACCCCTCTTCTCTTTCTGCACTCCTCTTGCCTCTTTCTGCACCTCTGTTCCTTCTTTCTGCACTTCTTTTCTTACTTTCTGCACCTCTCTTTCTTCTTTCTGCACCCCTCTTGCCTCTTTCTCCATCCCTCTACCCTCTTTCTGCACCTCTGTTGCTTCTTTCTGCACCTCTCTTGTCTCTTTCTCCACCCCTCTTCCCTCTTTCTGCACCTCTGTTGCTTCTTTCTGTACCTCTCTTGCTTCTTTCTGCACCCCTCGTGCCTCTTTCTGCACCCCTCTTCCCTCTTTTTGCACCCCTCTTGTGTCTTTCTGCACCTCTGTTGCATCTTTCTGCACTACTGTTGCTTTTTTCTGCGCCTCTCTTGCTTCTTTCTGCATCCCTCTTGCTTCTTTCTGCACCCCTCGTGCCTCTTTCTGCACCCCTCTTCCCTCTTTCTGCACTCCTCTTGCCTCTTTCTGTACCTCTGTTGCTTCTTTCTGCACTTCTTTTGTTTCTTTCTGCACCTCTCTTGTTTCTTTCTGTATCCCTCTTGCCTCTTTCTCCACCCCACTTCCCCCTTTCTGCATCTCTGTTGCTTCTTTATGCACTTCTCTTGCTTCTTTCTGCACCTCTCTTGCTTCTTTTTGCATCCCTCGTGCCTCTTTCTGCACCCCTCTTCCTTCTTTCTGCACCCCTCCTGCCTCTTTCCGTACCCCTCTTGCTTCTTTCTGCACTGCTCTTGCTTCTTTCTGCACCTCACTTGCCTCTTTCTGCACTTCTCTTGCTTCTTTCTACACCTCTGTTGCCTCTTTCTGCACACACAGGGCTACTTTTAAACTGACCCCAGGCTCAGCAGTGCCTATTTCTGTACCCCTCTTGCCTCTTTCTGCACCCCTGTTGGTTCTTTCTGCACTGCTCTTGATTCTTTCTGCACCTCTGTTGCAAATTTCTGCATCCCTTTTGCCTCTTTCTGTACCCCTCTTCCTTCTTTCCGCACCTCTCTTACCTCGGTCTGCATACCTGTTCACTCTTTCTGCACCCCTTTTGCCTCTTTCTGCAACACTATTGCCTCTTTCTGCAGTTCTCTTGCCTCCTTCTGCACCTCACTTGCCTCTTTCTGCACCTCTGTTGCTTCTTTCTGCACTTTTCTTCCTTCTTTCTGCACCCCTCCTGCCTCTTTTCATACCCCTCTTGCTTCTTTCTGCACTGCTCTTGCTTCTTTCTGCACCTCACTTGCCTCTTTCTGCACTTCTCTTGCTTCTTTCTACACCTCTGTTGCCTCTTTCTGCACACACAGGGCTACTTTTAAACTGCCCTCAGGCTCAGCAGTGCCTATTTCTGTACCCCTCTTGCCTCTTTCTGCACCTCTGTTGGTTCTTTCTGCACTGCTCTTGCTTCTTTCTGCACCTCTGTTGCAAATTTCTGCATCCCTCTTGCCTCTTTCTGTACCCCTCTTGCCTCTTTCTACACCTCTGTTGCTTCTTTCAGCAATTCACTTGCCTCTTTATGCACTTCTCTACCTTCTTTCTGCACCCCTCCTGCCTCTTTCTGTACCTCGCTTGCCTCTTTGTGCACCTCTCCTACCTCTTTCTGCACCCCTCTTGCCTCTTTTTGCACTTCTTTCTCCTCTTTCTGCACTTCTATTGCATCTGTCTGCACCTCTCTTGCTTCTTTCTGCACCCCTGTTGTCTCTTTCTGCACCCCTCTTTTGTCTTTCTGTACCTCTCTTGCCTCTTTCTGCACCCCTGTTCCCTCTTTCTGCACCGTTCCTGCCAGTTTCTGCACCTCTCTTGCCTCTTTCTGTACCTCTGTTGCTTCTTTCTGCACTTTTCTTGCTCTTTCTGCACCCTTCGCGCCTCTTTCAGCACCTCTGTTGCTTCTTTCTGTACTTTTCTTCCTTCTTTCTGCACCCCTTCTGCCTCTTTCTGTACCTCTCTTGCCTCTTTGTGGACCTCTCTTGCCTCTTTGTGGACCTCTCCTACCTTTTTCTGCACCCCTCTTGCTTCTTTTTGCTCCTCTGTTGGTTCTTTCTGCACTGCTCTTGCTTCTTTCTGCACCTCACTTGCCTCTTTCTGCACTTCTCTTGCTTCTTTCTACACCTCTGTTGCTTCCTTCAGCAATTCACTTGCCACTTTCTGCACTTCTCTTCCTTTTTTCTGCACCCCTCCTGCTTCTTTCTGTACCTCTCTTGCCTCTTTGTGCACCTCTCCTACCTTTTTCTGCACCCCTCTTGCCTCTTTTTGCCCCTCTGTTGGTTCTTTCTGCTCTGCTCTTCCTTCTTTCTGCACCCCTCCTGCCTCATTCTGTACCCCTCTTGCCTCTTTATGTATCTCTCATACCTCTTTCTGCACCCCTCTTGCCTCTTTTTGTACCTCTGTTGGTTCTTTCTGCACTGCTCTTGCTTCTTTTTGCACCTCTTTTGTAAATTTCTGCATCCCTCATGTCTCTTTCTGCACCCCTCTTCCTTATTTCTCCACCTCTCTTGCTTCTTTCTGCACTTCTCGTGCTTCTTTCTGCACATCTCTTGCCTCTTTCTGCACCTCTCTTGACTCATTCTGCACATCTCTTGGTTCTTTCTGCACTGCTCTTGCCTCTTTCTGCACCCCTCTTGCCTCTTTCTGCACCTCTTTTGCTTCTTTCTGTACTTCTTTCTCCTCTTTCTGCACTTCTATTGCATCTGTCTGCACCTGTCTTGCTTCTTTCTGCACCCCTGTTGTCTCTTTCTGCACCCCTCTTTTGTCTTTCTGCACCTCTCTTGCCTCTTTCTGTACCCCTGTTCCCTCTTTCTGCACCTTTCCTGCCAGTTTCTGCACCTCTCTTGCCTCTTTCTGTACCTCTGTTGCTTCTTTCTGCACTTTTCTTGCTCTTTCGGCACCCCTCCTGCTTCTTTCTGTACCTCTCGTGCCTCTTTGTGCACCTCTCCTACCTCTTTCTGCACCCCTTTTTCCTCTTTTTGTACCTCTGTTGGTTCTTTCTGCTCTGCTCTTGCTTCTTTCTGCACCTCACTTGCCTCTTTCTGCACTTCTCTTGCTTCTTTCTACACCTCTGTTGCTTCTTTCAGCAATTCTCTTGCCTCTTTCTGCACTTCCCTTGCTTGTTTCTGCACCTCTCTTGCGTCTTTCTGCCCGTCTGTTGCCTCTTCTGCACCTCACTTGCTTCTTTCTGCACCCCTCTTGCCTCTTTCTGCACCCCTCTTTCTGCACTTCTCTTGCCACTTTCTATACCCCTGTTCCCTCTTTCTGCACCTTTCCTGCCTGTTTCTGCACCCTTCGCGCCTCTTTCAGCACCTCTGTTGCTACTTTCTGCACTTCTCTTCCTTTTTTATGCACCCCTCCTGCCTCTTTCTGTTCTCCTCTTGCCTCCTTATGCACCTCTCCTACCTCTTTCTGCACCCCTCTTGCCTCTTTTTGCACCTCTGTTGGTTCTTTCTGCACTGCTCTTGCTTCTTTCTGCACTTCTCTTGCTTCTTTCTGTACCTCTCTTGCAAATTTCTGTACCCCTGTTCCCTCTTTCTGTATCTTTCTTGCCTGTTTCTGCACCTCCCTTGCCTCTTTTGGCACTTCTGTTGTTTCTTTCTGCACTTTTCTTCCCTCTTTCTGTACCCCTTTTGCCTTTTTGTGCACCCCTTATCTTCTTTCTGCACTTTTCTTGCCTCTTTCTGTACCCCTCTTGCCTCTTTCTGCACCTCTGTTCGTTCTTTCTGCACTGCTCTTGCTTCTTTCTGCACCTCTGACCTAGAGGTAGTTTTAATCCCCCTGCCCTATTATGCACTAGGGCCTCACATGGGCGGTCATGCCAATCACAGGGGTACCCCAACCCATAGTGTACCCTAGTGCATGTAGGTGTTTTCACTGTATTCTAAGTGTCTTTCAGCATAGCACTGGCTCAGGGCCTGGTTAGTCAGAGTCAGTTACCACCAGTACCAGTCAGCAAAAAGTTGGGGGCACAGGATGACTTTGCAACAAGGCCTCTTTCTGCACCTCTGTTGGTTCTTTCTGCATCCCTCATGCCTCTTTCTGCACCCCTCTTCCCTATTTCTCCACCTCTCTAGCTTCTTTCTGCACTTCTCGTGCTTCTTTCTGCACATCTCTTGCCTCTTTCTGCACCTCTCTTGACTCATTCTGCACATCTCTTGGTTCTTTCTGCACTGCTCTTGCCTCTTTCTGCACCCCTCTTGCCTCTTTCTGCACCTCTTTTGCTTCTTTCTGCACTTCTTTCTCCTCTTTCTGCACTTCTATTGCATCTGTCTGCACCTCTCTTGCTTCTTTCTGCACCCCTGTTGTCTCTTTCTGCACCCCTCTTTTGTCTTTCTGCACCTCTCTTGCCTCTTTCTGTACCCCTGTTCCCTCTTTCTGCACCTTTCCTGCCAGTTTCTGCACCTCTCTTGCCTCTTTCTGTACCTCTGTTGCTTCTTTCTGCACTTTTCTTGCTCTTTCTGCACCCTCCGCGCCTCTATCAGCACCTCTGTTGCTTCTTTCTGTACTTTTCTTCCTTCTTTCTGCACCCCTTCTCCCTTGTTTCTGTACCTCTCTTGCCTCTTTGTGGACCTCTCCTAACTTTTTCTGCACCCCTCTTGCTTCTTTTTGCTCCTCTGTTGGTTCTTTCTGCACTGCTCTTGCTTCTTTCTGCACCTCACTTGCCTCTTTCTGCACTTCTCTTGCTTCTTTCTACACCTCTGTTGCTTCCTTCAGCAATTCACTTGCCACTTTCTGCACTTCTCTTCCTTTTTTCTGCACCCCTCCTGCTTCTTTCTGTACCTCTCTTGCCTCTTTGTGCACCTCTCCTACCTCTTTCTGCACCCCTCTTGCTTCTTTTTGTACCTCTGTTGGTTCTTTCTGCTCTGCTCTTGCTTCTTTCTGCACCTCACTTGCCTCTTTCTGCACTTCTCTTGCTTCTTTCTACACCTCTGTTGCTTCTTTCAGCAATTCTCTTGCCTCTTTCTGCACTTCCCTTGCTTGTTTCTGCACCTCTCTTGCATCTTTCTGCACCTCTGTTGCCTCTTTCTGCACCTCACTTGCTTCTTTCTGCACCCCTCTTGCCTCTTTCTGCACCCCTCTTTCTGCACCTCTCTTGCCACTTTCTGTACCCCTGTTCCCTCTTTCTGCACCTTTCCTGCCTGTTTCTGCACCCTTCGCGCCTCTTTCAGCACCTCTGTTGCTACTTTCTGCACTTCTCTTCCTTCTTACTGCACCCCTCCTGCCTCTTTCTGTACCCCTCTTGCCTCTTTATGCACCTCTCCTACCTCTTTCTGCACCCGTCTTGCCTCTTTTTGCACCTCTGTTGGTTCTTTCTGCACTGCTCTTGCTTCTTTCTGCACCTCTTTTGCAAATTTCTGCATCCCTCATGCCTCTTTCTGCACCCCTCTTCCCTATTTCTCTACCTCTCTTGCTTCTTTCTGCACTTCTCTTGCTTCTTTCTGCACCTCTCTTGCAAATTTCTGTATACCTCTTACCTCTTTCTGCACCCCTGTTCCCTCTTTCTGTACCCTTCTTGCCTGTTTCTGCACCTCCCTTGCCTCTTTTGGCACCTCTGTTGCTTCTTTCTGCACTTTTCTTCCCTCTTTCTGTACCCCTTTTGCCTTTTTGTGCACCCCTTATCTTCTTTCTGCACTTTTCTTGCCTCTTTCTGTACCCCTCTTGCCTCTTTCTGCACCTCTGTTCGTTCTTTCTGCACTGCTCTTGCTTCTTTCTGCCAGTCGCGGTCCGTGTAGGAGTGCCGGCCGGGCGGTGACGTGGGGCGGGGGAGGGGCAGGGCGGGGGGTAGCAAAGGACGGATTACGGACCAATACAGGTAAGTAAACATTTAAATGAATGAAACGAATTTCGTTGCACGCACTGCATCGCATTTGGCGATGCAGCGCTCACAACGAAATTCGTTTTATTGATTTAAATGTTTACTTACCTGTATTGGTCCGTAATCTGTACTTTGCTACCTCCCACCCTACCCCTCCCCGCCCCACGTCACCGCCCGGCCGGCACTCCTACACGAACCGTGACTGCTTTCTGCACCTCTGACTTAGAGGTAGTTTTAATCCCCCTGCCCTATTATGCACTAGGGCCTCACAGGGGCGGTCATGCCAATCACAGGGGTACCTCAACCCATAGTGTACCCTAGTGCATGTATATGTTTTCACTGTATTCTAAGTGTCTTTCAGCATAGCACTGGCTCAGGGCCTGGTTAGTCAGAGTTAGTTACCACCAGTACCAGTCAGCAAAAAGTTGGGGGCACAGGATGACTTTGCAACAAGGCCTCTTTCTGCACCTCTGTTGGTTCTTTCTGGATATCTCTTGCTTCTTTCTGCACCTTTCTTCATCTTTCTGGACTTCTATTGCCTTTTCTGCATTTCTCTTGCTTCTTTCTGCGCCTTTCTTCCTCTTTCTGCACATGTCCTACCTCTATAGGCATAGTTAGAAATTTTCATTTAAAAAACCTTTGAAATTCACTGAAAAAACCATAGGTTTCAGAGATGTTATAGTTAGAAATTGACATTTAAAATACCTTTGAAATTCACAGAATAAACCATAGGTTTCAGGGACGTTATAGTTAGAAATTAGCATTTAAAAAACCTTAGAAATTCACTGAAAGGTTTCAGGGAATGCCGGTGAATGAGTGAATGTGTGTGTAGACCTAGGAATCAGTGAGTGGGTATGTAGTAACTGGTATTGGTGTGTCTATGGTTTCAAAAATGGTAGTCTGTATTTTAGAGTGGGTGTATCAAAGGTTATATTAGGGTGTGATAAGGTGCATCAGATTATCACGTGGATGATGTCATCAGTGATGTCATTTGAGATGTCATCAGTGATGTCACTGACCATGTCATGAATGATGTAATATGTGATGTCATCAGCAGTGCATTGCGGGGCCGCGAGTTATGGTTAGCTCAACTAACTTTAGCGGCCGAATTTCTCTGGTTTTGTATGAGTGAAATGTCCAACTAACTATAACGTCCCTGAAACCTGTGTTTTTTTAGTGAATTTCTAAGATTTTTTAAATGCTAATTTCTAACTATAACGTCCCTAAAACCTATGGTTTTTTCAGTGAATATATATATATATATATATATATTAAACTCAGTGGCAGTTGCCACTGGATAGTTTGCTTGTGTTGCTAATAACTTTGGCACCGTTTATGCTTTCCTTTGTGCTCCGGCCGTGACCTCCCCACTTTCCAGGTGCCATATTCTCCGCTTCCACTATTTAATTGCCTTCAAAACCTTGTTCATATTCCTGCACTGCCAGAGTCATTTCGTAGCCCCATGTCATTTCCCAAGGGCACCCCCACTCACAGACTCAGTAATTGTTAGTCACTTTATTTTAATGGTGGTATAACATCATGTCACACAGCACCGGGCAGGCCCAGCTGCTATAAGCAGCATCAAAGAATGGTATTTTACAGCAGCCATGGTGGTGGAATACAAGTGGGGGCAAAGGGGATACATGGGGTTTACCCCCTCTCCCGCGTTCATGATTGCAGTTAGCATCACTAGCTCACATTTTTCCCAAGTCTGTCTTGGGACTTCTTGGGCCCATTGCCCTAAGGTGTTTGTGCTCTTTCGAATTGGGCAAAACTGCTGATTTTCTCTGAAATTACCTAAACAAAATGTAATAAAATTACACAAAATTGCATGCCGCGAGGTAAAGTTTAGTTTTCCAGCATTGTGCATAACTTATGTAGCTCTGCAGGGTTTACATAGCCCTCGGTAGAGACTGGCTGAAGCAGAAAATAGATCTTGCCCACACTTTTACCATTTCTGCGAGACATTTTCTGCTCAAACCATTCTCCCACAGGTGACAATTATGCAAAATCATGGCACGTGAAATAGCAGGAAATGTTGCCAATTTTGTGTGATAATGATACATGAATTTCACAATTTTTTGCAAGACTTCACAAGTGTAATTAATATTTTTCCAAGGTGTAGTGCTGCTCCAGCAGAAGGAGTCGTGCGCTCTGATGTGCGTTGTGTCTTTGACTTATACTTGTTCCTTGTAGACAGCGATGAGAGGTGGGCCTGTTCGGTCATGCCTTGATGACGTGCTATCCTGTGTCTATTCTTTCAGCCAACATGCTCCCCCAGTTCACCGTGTTTAGGGAATTCTCTTGGTGGGGTAAGCATGTAATCCAGGGCCTTCTTCATTGCCACAGTGAGCCCTCATGTCCTGGTTTAAAAGGTCTCCTATCTTTCTAAAGGTTGGGGTTCTTTCCGTGATTTTGTTATTGGGTACCTCATGTTGTTATGTTATACAGTATTTATATAGCGCAGGTCAACTCAATAGGTTTCTTGGTGCTAAAGAAGAGAGGTAGTGTTCCAGCAGTAATATTAGCCACATGCTACTCTGAACAACCAAGTTTTCAGGAGCTTCCTGAAGTTCATATAGTTGGTTGCTGTTCTGATTTCCAACGGTCGGGAATTCCAAATGTGAGGGCCTATCACCGAGAATCCTGCTCCTCCCCTCCTCTTTCCCTTAAATCTGGGTACCATTAGAAGATTTATGTAGGCTGATGTAAGATTTCGCTTCAGGGTCTAACTCTGTGTTCTTGAAGAAATGAAAACTGAACTCATTGTGCAGTGATCTAACTAGGATAGAGCCTGTTACAAATGGCTAGATCTCTTAATGGGTTGTGTATTCGTTCTTTTCCATCTAAATGTGTTTGCCTCCCAATTTGCTCCCTGCACCTTGGGTCGTGGAGGACATAATTGATGTCTTGTGTGCATGTGTATGGTTTGGCAGAAGGTAGCACGTTATGACTGGTGGCTTCTGCTGGTTGCTGATGTTCAGCCTCAGAGCTCTTCTCCTGTGGGTTGATCTTTTCGTTTCTGTATGGGTGGTCCTACACCTAAAAATACCTTCTAGATGCTGTTCCTCTTCAGGCACAGACTGTTGTTCCCTGTTACTGCTGCCCTTTCTAACTCTGATAAAAAGGAAGGTGCTTATTATACGCTCAAAGAGTAAGGATTGTGACAAAGAAGACGGGCAAGGTGCTGATACACTGATTATTTACTAGTAACCTTCATTACTCCGATTCCAAGCCTTCCTCGTTACAGTCCTGCAACACTCTCACTTGTTCCCCTTCAGGCTGCCTCGTACCATGCATTGCTGGGACGGGCCTTGTACACAAAGAGGAAGGGTCAGCCTGATTTTGCATAGCTTCCTGGCATGGACCTAGTTTAGCAAAAATCTGAGGTTTCACTGAAAGAACTTTCCTTTTCTTCGGGAGCTTGCCTGTCTCCGAGGAAAAACTCAGCCTCAGAGTTAGGATGTGACAAGGAAGGTTTTGACTCAGAGTAGGTAATCTCGAAATTTGTGCTTCACCGTCACAATAATAAGCTTACAAACTTCCTAGCACTGGAACAGCCAATTACAAGGGTAATTCACTAGACGTTCTAATTATATGCAGCGCTGCAATTAGTGCCAGTTAATGCTGCACTGAGAGAGTTGATAAATGCAAATTCCTGACTGGAGCTTTATTGGCTAATTCCCTTGAAGCCAGTGTCATAACACTGAGCTACTTTTCAAACAAGTCTCCAGGGCATCAACCTTCCTTCCGGGAAGGGTGTGGAGTCCACTGACAGGGCCAAGTCAATATTTGGCCTCTCTGCAGGGTCGGGCTGGCCTATAGGGCAATCAGGCAAGAAGTGCTGGTCTGACAGGTCAGCATGTAGGCCATTATTTTGGATGTTTGTGGGCTCGTTTTATGGTCTGCTGGGCCTGATTTTACTGTGGATTTCCATGATATTACCACAAACATTGCCTGCAGTATACACAAATAGAGGTGGGCGAGCCAACAAATGGTCTGGCTCGGATGTTAGAGCCCATGCACGAGCCAAGCCCTGAAATCGTTTACCTACTAAAAGAAATCGTTTTGTACAACTGGTAGTCTGATCTCACATATTTGAAAGTGCTTTCATAGGTGATAATGAAGATAAAAGAGTTTTGCTGAGATAAAATATTTGCCTAAGATCACACAATTTAACCCCTTGACCGCGATCGGAATTCTGCTCGTGTGCTGGACATTCCGATCGCGGGTGTGGTCGTGACGAGCTCAGCTCGTCATGCGCACAGCGCTACCGCGCAGCATGACGAGCTGAGCTCGTCACGCGCAGCATGACGAGCTGAGCTCGTCACGCGCATCGAAGGGGTTAAGCGGAAAAGCAGCGATTTATCCAGGTTACCTGGTTTCATTTTGTACAAACCAGCCAGTAAATGTTTTTTTTGTCTTCCCTTATGTTAAGGCTTTGTTTTTACCTCTTAGTGAATGTTTCTGCAGTTTTGAAATATAGCGCTAACTCGACCAGAAGGTATAGGAGGGCTTTACATGACCAGTTACATTACATAAGGTCACATGCATTGTTTATAGGGATGGGGAGATTAAATGATTTGCCCAGAATCACAGGATGTTGAGCCCATGCAGAGATTTGAACCTGGTTCCATAGTTCCCCAGTCTGCAGCTCTGGCCATAAAGCCACATCCTAGGCAGAAGGAGGAAGGCAGGCAGAAGTCAAATGAAAGTTTGACTCCTTATGAGCAGTCGTGGCTCGCATGACTCAAGGGTGGGGGCGGTAGATTGGGGGGACACGCAGGGGGGGTCCCGCATGGGGGGTCTGGGGGTTAAAAAAAATACAAAAACTTACCTTACCGGGTCCCGCGCCGCCTCCGCTCCTGGCCGGGTCCCTCGCCCGCGTTTGCCTGGAACAGGAAGCATGCATCCTCTCTCCCCTTCCTTAAGCAAATCACAATGCTGCAATGGCAGCGTTGTGATTGGTGCGGACAGCGCCCAGCCGGGGGCCTGTAGGGAGGCCATTTTCTCTATGTAGGCTGCATGAAGCCTACATATAGAAAATGTAGAGTGCGCATGACTGGTTTGGTCGGCCCCAGAGGGCCGACCTAACAGTCAGGACCCACAACAGTGGCCAAGCCACTCCTCCCCGACCCGCCCACCCGCCCGCCCCCAACCAGGCATACCCTCCCACCCACCCCCAACCAGGAATACCCTGCCTTCTGCTTTCTCGCAGCACGAGAAGCAGAAACATAAAATGGTATTTAAAATAACATTTTATGTTTCTGCTTCTTGCGCACCGAGAAAGCAGAGGGGCGACGCTCCTCCGCCCTAATGGAGGAGCCTCCCCTGCTTATGAGCTCGAGGTTTCAACAGAACCTGGAGCTGAACTAGAGCCAGGCTTCAGGCTCAAGCCTGACTCGAGCTTTCATGGCTCGCCCACCTCAATGCACAAATGTAAGCCAACTCCTTTACCTCACAAAACACCTCTACAGCACGTCTTTAGACATTCAAAACTGCCCAGATTTGCAAACATGGGCCACATTTTTAGCCATCTCTTTCATTAATGGGGGGCCCTTTTATTTTGGCGCCTGGCCTATTTTCTGCCCCAGTCCGACTCTGCACCTCTGCCCAGCTATTTGCATCTATAACTTTTTGCCTCTGTAAAAAGAAGCGACTGATTCAGCTGTAAGCTCAAAAGATAAACTCCGCTGCAGCTGTAGTTAAAGTGCAGGTCTGGTGTGCTGCTGCAACTTTCATGAAAGTGCAGACTGCCGACGCTGCAACCATAAAGGAAGTGTAGACACCCTGCTGTCCAAATCAAAGAGAAGAGGATGTTGCAGCCAAAATAAAGTGAAAGCACTTGCTTCCTGGGTCTGTAGAAGTGCCGTGTGTATCTGGTCTCCAGTGAGCTCTTCCTTGAGAGCCCAGTTGTGCGCAGCGCGCCTCCCAGCGTTACGTGTCTAGAAGCGATGCAAAGTCTGCACAGCGGGCAGGCCCTGGCCTCCTGCTCGTGTAATACATCACCCAATGCTCCAATCATGGCGTCTAATGACAAGGCGAGCGCACATTAAATTAACAGCACAAATCTGAACACCGTCGCCGTGGTAACCCGCGCAGCCTTCAAATCTTTGCTGAACGTGATTTATTTGCCTGGAAGTGAGCCGATCGAAACCGATGTTAATGTTAAATATGATGTTTGTTCAATAATTTACCCCATGCCGTTATGCACAGAGCCGTGCTGTGGAACGAGCACGAAGGGAAACCGGCGATAATGTTGGAATCAGGGGTCCCACCACGCCACAGCTGAAGTGCGCAAAGACTCCTGGGAGGGCTCCACTTCCGCTAGTCCACATCACGGCAAACACATCTCAAAGAGAAGCAATGACAGAATATTTTACCTGGGGGGAACAAGAGACTAGAGGCCCATGAGCCATACATCCTAATTTTCTCTGCGTTCAGTAAAGCCTGACCATTTCAGTGTTGTCGTGGCAGAGCTCTCAACTTTTACAGTTCCATGACAGAGTAGCTCACTCGAGCCAGGTTTTTGCATCCTGGGATTTGTAGTCCTGTTCATTCCATTTTTATTACAACATTTCTACCCGTAATGATTTTGCTGAAGAGAAAGAAGAATTGTTGGCAGAACAATATATAAAATTATTGATAGGTAATAATGGTGAATAACAAGCATGTTTTTCACTGTTAGGGGTTCTGAGTGACATCAACTAGACAATGAAAGCCTCCATTAATCAGTTTTTAACCATCTATAGTTGTATGTTATGTTTGGCCTCCATACCAACCAACCCTACTATCAATAGCAGCGTATGGGGCGGAGGAGTAGTCGGGAGCAATACAGAACATGGGCGAACCTCAACCCCAAAGTATAAACAATGTTGCGTCCGGCCTTTGTATGGGGTAGGCCACCTTACACTGTCTGCCCGCTTGGCCCCAGCCCCCACAGACACTCATGCCCACACACTGTCGCTTGGTTGGGCGGAAAGACCACGAGTGGTCTCCTCCCTTTTATTTATAGCCTCAGGCCACGTTTGGCCCGAAGATGAGGTGGTAACACATCCAAGCTGCCCAAAGACAAGAAACAACAAGACTGCTAACCTGCTACATCCCATCCCAAGTCAGTCCTTGCAAACAATTGAACAGATCATTCTACGTGACATGCGAAGTCCTTGATCCTCAGGCTGGGTTGAGGGTTGGGCCGGAGGCTGTAACGGGGATGTTCATCATGACAGGGCAGCTCATGGATGGCTGGCCTGGCTGACGTGCTGCGTGGTGGACTTTCCTCTCTTGTTGGCAACCGATGGCTGGTTAGCTCCATGTCAGCACCGAGGGTTTCTTCCATAATGGGCCAGTTTCCTTCCTCCTCTCCTTCGCCCTCAGACACCAGGTCTTGGGGGGGCGGCTTTCATCTTCTTAAACCATGAAACATTTCGGGCCAATGTCTCCTGTCCTTTTTTGGCAGTTACCATCGTTCCGTAACTCCTCACTACCGTCCACACCCCCGGCTCACACTGTGTCCTGAACTTCCACCCGGGTTATCGGACTTTGATAACCAACTGGTGCCTTGGTCTGAGTTCCCGGTACCTTGCCACTCTGCTGTGGCTGGTTGCCGTATTCTGCCTCTCCCTGCATGCTTGGGTTTCATGGGCATCATAGGGGGGGTGGTGTCCACTCAGGTCCATTAAACATCAAGGTCCTGGGGGCTTGTTGGGTGGTGCTGTGAGGCGTGCCCCAATATTTTTTCAGGAAAGCTTGGAGGTGGCACTCCAGGTCAACCTGTTCTGTTACCGCAATCCGGAGTGACTTGTTCAGGGTTCGCATGAATCTTTCAATCTCCCCATTGGCCTGAGGCCATTGGGGCGTGATGCGGCGATGACGGATTTCATGGTGCTTTAGAAAGTCACTCAATGCCCCGCCTTGAAACGGTGGTCCATTGTCACTCTTGATCTCGGAAGGAAACCCAATCAGTATGAACGCCTTCTCCAGAATGGGAGTCACTTGAGTAAACTTCCACAATGGGGTATTTGGAATATGTATCCATCATGACTAGCGTGACTCTCCCATCTGGGAAGCTCCCAAAATCTAGGCTGACTTTGTCCCATGGGATAGTGCATGACCCCTTGGTGATTATTGGTGCCCTTTCTCCCTGGAACACTTGTTAGTTGATATGCTGGGCACCTCCGAACAATCTCTTCAGCCAGATCTTCGAGTTTGGGGAACCATACTTTCTCCCTCATACTAAACTTCATCTTCATTGACCCTTGATGTCCTCCGTGAGCAGTGGTGTTACATGAAGCTGCAGGGCTGTCGGGATGACTATTCAGGATCCGCGCAGAATTCCCTCCTGGGTCATGCTGAACTCATCCCTCACTCTCCACATCTTTGTGAGACATTCCTGATCTTTCCCTAACCAGTCATTAACATCACATAGAAAGTTCGCCCATGTGCTGCTTTGGATGGCGTTGCGCACCTCGTTGAGGACTGGATCCGCTTCGGCCGCATCCTTGATGTCATCTAGGGTCAAGACTCATGTGCAGGCGGCACTTGAGATCATATTGACGTAGGCCTCCCCAGCCTCAGCTTCATGGCTGTCGATTTTGAGTTCTGAAGGCACTGGGTGGCGAGAGAGAAAAACAGCCGGATTTTTCGCTCCAAATTGGCAGATAACATCCATCATGTATTGTTGCAGCTGGATGGCCCACCACTCGATTCTTGGGGGTGGATGTGGGGCTGACCCCGGGACGAGCAGCGGTTGGTGGTCGGTGATGACCGTGACTGACTGACCACTTACGTAAAGATGAAAGTGCCTGCATGCTCATTTAATCGCTAGGGCCTCTCGCTCAATCTGGGCATATCGCGCCTCGGTGGGTGACAATGCTTTGCTGGCGAACGCGAGCGCTGCTCAACGCCCGGGCTCCACTTCCTGAGCGAATATGGCCTCTAGACCCACTGGCCTGGCATCCATCTACAATTCAGTGCGTTTTTCCGGGTCGAAGTACACCAGCGTGGTGTTGTTGAAGAGTGTGTCCTTGACCCGTCGAAATGCTGACTCTTCCTGGTGACTCCAGCTCCACTTGGCGTCTGCCCTAGTTAGAGCCCTCAACAGTTCTGCAAGGGTGGCCAGGTCTGGAATGAATCGGCCGCAATACGTGGCCATTCCGAAGAAACTTCGTACTTCAGACAAGGTTGTGGGCGGGGTTGCCTGTTTAATTGCCTGTGACTACCGAGGGTCAACCTGTATTCCGTTTTGGTTGTACATGTACCCAAATAATTCAATTGTGGTTCTGAAAGAACAGATATTTTTCTCTGTAGACGTGATGCCATGGTCTTGGAGGCGCTTCAGAGTGACCTGAAGGTGTCCGTGGTGCTCGGCCACTGTGGTGGAGTATATGAGAATGTCGTCACTAACGTTTAGGACGCCCGGCTGCCCAGATAAAGTCTCTCGTATGGCATTTTGAAATACCTCAGCCGCTGATAAAATGCCAAAATTGAGCGCCGATAGCAGGACAGTCCAAGGTGTGCACTGAAGGTGGTTATATACCTGCTTACTTCCGCCAGGACCAGCTGGCGATACCCAGCATTCAGATCCAACTTTGAGAACCACCGGGATCCATTGACGCTGGCCACAATCTCATCCATATATTGGGGGTTATGTGGTTTTCTCTCCGGATGGCTCAGTTCGGGAACCGCATGTCAATGTATACAGCCGTATTTTCCCCGGCTGTTTCGACTTTTCAGCAGTTACCATTGGAGGGACCCAAGGGGTTGGTCCGTTTACTTTCTCTATTACTCCTTGTTCTTTGAGTTTCTGTAGTTTGCGCTCAACCAACAGTCGAAGGTTGAATGGGACATGGCGGTGCCAAAGAGCCATTGGCGCCACCGTTGGGTCGATGCGCAACTTCACTGGAGGTTGCTTGAGGCACCCCAACTCTGTGAAGAGATCTGGGAATTTTCTTTTTTTAAAATGTATTTAAGTTTTCTGAAACGTATATCCAACATAGCATATATAGTACACAGGTAGTTACATGCTTAGTAATGAGATTTAGGTGACAAGTAAATGCATCACATTTTCCGGAACACCATAAACATCAATAGACACATCTTAACATTGCTCGTATGCAACAAATCCACAGTTGTCATTAGGGAACGCATCTGAGTAAGCTTAATACATAATTGTGGTGCCAAGCACATACACATCATGCAGAAGCGGACAGTAGCCAGATATTGTGTTCAACTGACAGTTACGTTTGCAGTGCTTGTGGCATCAACAGGGTGTTCCAGGAGGTACGCCTTTAGTGGGTCCCAGATATCTCAAGGGCGCGAAGTGATGGGGAGGAGTTCTGCATATGTGTATGTTTGTTCCTGCCAGAACAACATGTCATTTATCCTTAAATTTGGGTGCCCTGCCTCGACCCCATCTGCATGCTATTCTCCTTTTAGCCAGTAAGAGACCAAATGAAACAAATTTCCAATGTGTCACGGCAAGGTTTTCCGTGTATCCTAGTAGGGTCAACATGGGAGATGGTTGGAGCTTCAGGGAGGTCATCTGCTCCAATGCTGTAATCACTTGGCGCCAGTAGGCTTGGACAGTGCTACAATCCCAGGCAAGGTGCAGGAAGTCAGCCGACTCTACCCCACACCTGTCACATTTGTCATTATCTTGTAGTTTATATATGCACATTTTGACCGGGGTATAGTATGTGCGGTGCAGAAATTTGTAGTGCGTGATGCGCAAGCGGCTGCTAGATGAGACTTGTTCTGTCTGAGAACAACAATATGTCCATTGCCTGTCCGTTATATTATGTCCCATCTCAGCAACCCATTTGTCTCTAGCAGCAATAGGGTTTAAGGTTAAATTGGTGTATAAACTGTGGTATAGAGTAGAGACTAAATGTGAGGCAGTGTCAGTACGTAATATTGTGCGCAGTGGGGCGACTTCCTGGGGTTCTTGTGGGTATGAAGGGGTGTACTCTTTGATACCCTGTCTCACCCTGACATATAGGAAAATATCCATGGGGGAGGGTGGTTGTTTTGAAAATAACTGTTGCAGGGTACGGAATTTCCCATTTAAATAAAGGTCTCCCCAGCAAGTGATGTCGTACTTAGCTTTAGTTTTTTTAAAGGCACCTTCCTGCAAGACCGGCATTTTGGGGTGGTAAACAAGAGGAAGTAGAGGTGAGTACAGCATGGGGGCCTGTAGTTGTCTGGCAATGTGTTGCCATGCTTTCACCGCGCAGTCGACCGATGACGGGTCAGCTGCCCGGTGAGAGGGTGTGGTTAAAATGGCACCTTCCAACGGAACGGGGTCCGCCAGCCAGTGTTCCACTGCTACGTGAGGTGTGTATCTAGGGGGGTGGAACCAGTAGTGGGCATAGTGTGCCTGTGCGCAGAGATAATATAATTCCAGATTAGGGACATCCAACCCTCCCTGGGAATAGGGTCTGGTGAGTGTTTCCCACTTCAGCCGAGGTTGTCTGCCACCCCAAGTCAGACGGGTCAGTTCCGAACGAAGTGCAGAAAAAAAATGCCTGCCCGGGTCATACGGGATGTTTAAGAAAAGATATAGTAGTTTGGGGAGGACGACCATTTTTATGAGAGAGGTGCGTCCTGCCATGGAAAGCGGGAGAGCAATCCATCTCGTGATACTGCTTGTAATGTTCTCCAATGCTCTGCCATAGTTGAGCCGCATCAGTTCTTCACGGTCGGCAGTGATGTGTATCCCTAAGTATTTCACTTCAGTAGCGCACCACTCTATGGGGAAGTCAGGGGTAAAGGCTGTCACCGAAGTAGTGAGTGAAAAAATCTGGGATTTCGCCCAATTAATGTGAATTCCAGAAAGTCCCCCGAATCGCACAAACTCCCGAAGCAGCGGGTTGAGGTTGTGGTGTGGTTCTCTAACGTATAAGGTGACATCATCAGCATATAGAGAAATGAGTATTGGGCGAAGGAAGCAGCGTAGTGCCTTATCTTGATGGTATTGTCTAATTTTGGCCGCAAGGGGCTCTATTGCTAGCGTAAAAAGGAGTGGAGAGAGCGGGCATCCCTGACGGGTGCCCCGGGTGATAGAAAAGGGAGAGGAAGTATGTCCATTAATTAAAACCCTTGCTTCCGGAGCCGTGTACAAGAGGCGTATCCATGACAGGAAACCTTTAGGCAGCCCCATACATTGAAGAATAACAAATAGGTAATCCCATTCCACTGAATCAAAGGCCTTCGCGGCGTCTAAAAAGACCGCCACCAGTGCCAACTGCGGATCTACGTTTTGTAGGATGGAGAAAAGAGTACGGAGGTTATATGACGTCGCCCTACCCGGAATAAATCCAGCCTGATCTGAAAGAACTAGCTTCTCCATTAAGAGGCTTAGCCGGTTTGCCAGTATTTTTGCGAGGATTTTCGCATCATTGTTGATGAGAGATAGAGGGCGGTAGGAATCCCAAATGTCCGCAGGTTTACCAGGTTTCAGGAGTGAGGTGATGAGAGCCTCCCTCATCGAGCCGGGCAGAATCTCCAGCTCCTGAGCCTCTACGTAGACCTCCTTTAGTATTGGAAGCAATTGATCAATGTAGGTTTTATAGAAGTCAATGGGGAGGCCATCTGAGCCAGGGGCCTTCCCAGACTTCATCTGCATAATTGCAGCTCGTATCTCATCATTTTCAAAAGGTGCCGCAAGGAACTCTCTCTGAGCATCAGCCAGCCTAGAGTTATGTCCTTCAGGTATATGGAGAGGTCAAGGGGCTCGATTCTACGAGTGCTATATAAGTCAGCATAAAACTTGGTGAACATGTTAAGGATATCGAGACTGTCTCTATGACGTGTACCATCTGTATCGTCAATTTCTAGGATGTAATTGGAGAAGCGGGGCAGCCGAATTTCCATCGCTAATGCTCTGCCCGGTCTCTCTCCCTCCCCGTACTTACGAACTATAAAGTATTTTCCCCGGAATCGAGCTTCGCGCGCGGCAGTATCCTTGTATTCAGAGAGTTTATCTCTAAATGTTGCCCGATGAGTCCAGGAGGTGTCTCGCCATAGGCTACCTTCCAATTGTTTCAGCTCCTCTTCAAGTTTCCGCAAACTACGTCGGATGTCTCGTAATCCTCCGAAGCTCTTGCCTATACAAGACCCCCTAATCGTCACTTTGAAGGCCTCCCAGACTATGTGCATGTGAGTAACGAAGCCTGTATTTCTCTGAAAAAGTCAGTAATTTCTGCACCAAGTTCAGCCTTAAATGCAGAATCCAGTAGAGCCTCTGGCATGAGTCTCCAACACCTTGGAGTAGCGATCGAGTTGGGGGGTGCAATCATCATAAGAACCGGGGCATGATCAGAATAAGTTCTGGCTAAGTGTTCAGCAGCATGTATCCACGGGACAACACCTTGGGAGACCACCCAGTAATCTAAATGGGCCCAGGTAGAGTGGGCCGCTGTGTAGTGTGTGCCTTCCCTGCCATCGGGATGAACGTGTCGCCACGCATCCTTAAGACCGTGGGCAGAGAACATGTTTGCCAGTGCGTCCTGTGGTTTGGTGTAGTGATGAAGGAGCGGATTGGTTGTTTTTCAACAGTGGGGCAAAGTGCAGTATTGAAATCACCACCCCAGATAATATGAGTAGATCCTACCTTAAGGATTTGGCACCATAGTGTGGTGAAGTAGTCCGGGTTATCCACATTCGGCCCATAACAGCACATTAGTGTGACCGACTGTGTACCTAGTGTTCCCCAAATCATGCAGCTCCTACCTAAGGAATCATGATACGTCCCACCCAAAACGAAAGGAGTGTTCTTTTTTATAAGAATCACTGTGCCCCTCGAATACGCAGAGTAGGATGAGAAGACTCGGTTTGTGGCCCACTTATTGGCGAAACCAGGAGTGCGATGTGGGTCAAAGTGCGTCTCCTGCAGCATAGCAATGTGGACTTGGTGTCGGTCGAGATATGTAAGGATTTGCCTACACTTACGGGGATCCCCCCAACCCCCTGATGTTCCATGTAAGAAGATTTACCTTTAACCCCTCAGTATGCGGAGTCATAGCAGAGCGGTATGTGGTTATCCTGAAGTGTATCGGACATAAAGCTGTGAATGCATCTCTTTATGAGTGCTTGCATGTCTACCTGCTGGAAAGTAAAAATGGCGAACATTTGAAATAACAATTCCCGTCCCTCCCCCCCCACAACAGCACCCCAATCGTACTGGCATTTTTCCGCCCACCCACCTCCCAAATAACCTTAGACATTTCAGTCCAAATTAAGTGCCCCTAGAAAAAGAAAACAGTAAGGGGGAACACCCGTGTGGGGGTCGCTAGCGGGCAACAAGGTTCTCCCTTCTCCCAGACCTGGCAAGGCAGCCTCCCAGTGGCAGGGGATAGAGGGAGGAAGGGGGTGCGTGGCATAGCCCAAAGTTTAAACATGGGTGATATCGTGCCCGCCGCCCACCAATGAGAACATATTTATTGTATGTATCACTTATCTGTCTCTTATCATCAACCACACGAACAGAATGCCTAGGAGACGTGGCGCATTTCTCTCATTGGGAGGAGTCTGTAGCACCTTGCCGCCGCTCAGGCACCACAAGCTCAAGATGCAGTACATGGGGAGACAGGGTATAATGGCTTGTCTCTAGTGCTGTCATTTTTGACCTTCAGAGTCAGTTAGTCGTGGGAGATGGAGATCTGGAAGGGCGCTCCCTGGGCTCACGATGCGGCAAATGTTTCTTGACAGTTTTGAGAAAATCATCTACTTGTTGTGGGTTAGTAAAGAAATGCTGTTTGCTCTGATATGTAGCCCACAAGCGTGCGGGGTACATGAGTGCGTATTCAATTTGCGCCTTCCGAAGTTTTTGTTTGGCCGGTATGAATTTGCGCCTCGCCTCCTGAACTGGAGCCGTGAAGTCAGGTTAGATGGTGAATTCGGCGCCTTCATAATGAAGTGTCTTTTTTTCCCTGGCCATTTTGAGCGCTGTATCGCGGTCTCGGTAGTTAAGAAGACGGGCTACAATCGGGCGTGGAGTGCTTCTTGGGGGGGCCTGGTGCCCAATGATCTGTGTGCCCTCTCCACAATCAATTGGGGGGAGAAGGCCTCCGTGCCAAAAGTGTCTCACAGCAGGCGCTCGATAAAGTCCTCCATACGCCCAGTGTTGGTGCTCTCCAGTATCCCAATGACGCGGATGTTATTGCGACGGCTGCGAGCCTCCAAATCCTCATTTTTGGCAGCAATAACTTTGAGAAGCCTGTCCATTTGTGCCATTTGTTGTTGTACCTGAGTCGTAGCATCTTCGTTGTCCGAGATCCGCCTTTCCGCCTCCTTGATTTGTCCGTCGTGTTTGTCCACCTTCTGGACTATAAAATCCATGCGGCTATTCATGGAGTCCATTTTGCTGGAGATGTCTGTAAGGCTACGTTGCATGGCCAGCAGTAAGCTTTTGACTTCATCATCTTGGGTTGTCGGCGGTGCCTGCGCTTGTTCTTCGTTGGGTTGTTCCGGTTCCTCCAAACTGGATCGCGTGACAGCCTTCTTGGTTTCGAAAAGGAGTTTGGACTGGCGACCATCTGTCTTCCCCATTATAAAGGGCGTATACTGCGCTGTAGGTAGAGTAACCAAGGGGGTGGGAGCCTTGACGGTGTATCGTTGTCAAAGGTTAGATGGAGAGGTGTCAGGGTGGCTTCACCGTCAGTGCTCTTCCCAGAGTGAGAGGCAAGTAAGTTTGTGTATAACCAAACCCCGATTACATGTTGCATGTGGTTAACCCTTCTTAAGTAAGGGGAGGGAGCTGCCTCAACAATGCCCAGGACAAGAGGAATTGTTTATTGCACCTCTTATAGCAGGCGTGATGATTGTAGGTCTTCGTGCTCCCAGTAGAGGAACGGAACGGGGCCGCAACAGCAGCGTTATTGCACGGGGCAGCTAAATTGGGTGCGTCAACTATGAAGGCGTATGGAGAGGGTGCAGGGTATGCCCAGACGTGGGTCCCTTGCTCACTTTGCCACTGGATTCAAGCTAGCCTGGCTGATGAGAGCTGTTAGCCCGAAACCGGTCCCAGGATGCTTGTTTCTGGTCCAGGGAAGACATGGCTTGGCAGTTCGGGCTGGACTGTTCCCATGAGGCACAGGGTCAAGACTGATTTGCATATAGCTGTGTCTGAACTGGGGTGGCGAAGTGAGCTAAAGAACGATGATGGATTCAACCCAGATCTGTGACTGGGGGTGGGTATCTGAAAAGTTTCAGCGCTCCGTCCATCATCTCCTTGTGTTTGCTTTGTTCGCCCTAAGTTGGCAGGGTATGCCCAGACGTGGGTCCCTTGCTCACTTTGCCACTGGATTCAAGCTAGCCTGGCTGATGAGGGCTGTTAGCCCGAAACCGGTCCCAGGATACTTGTTTCTGGTCCAGGGAAGACATGGCTTGGCAGTTCGGGCTGGACTGTTCCCATGAGGCACAGGGTCAAGACTGATTTGCATATAGCTGTGCCTGAACTGGGGTGGCGAAGTGAGCTAAAGAACGATGATGGACTCAACCCAGATCTGTGACTGGGGGGGGGTGTCTGAAAAGTTTCAGCGCTCCGTCCATCATCTCCTTGTGTTTGCTTTATTCACCCTAAGTTGGCAGGGTATGCCCAGACGTGGGTCCCTTGCTCACTTTGCTACTGGATTCAAGCTAGCCTGGCTGATGAGGTCTGTTAGCCCGAAACCGGTCCCAGGATGCTTGTTTCTGGTCCAGGGAAGACATGGCTTGGCAGTTTGGGCTGGACTGTTCCCATGAGGCACAGGGTCAAGACTGATTTGCATATAGCTGTGTCTGAACTGGGGTGGCGAAGTGAGCTAAAGAACGATGATGCATTCAACCCAGATCTGTGACTGGGGGTGGGTGTCTGAAAAGTTTCAGCGCTCCGTCCATCATCTCCTTGTGTTTGCCAGAGTGCTGTGACACCTAGTGGAATTGAGCAAATGGCGGCAGCGTGCACTTCATAGCACCGTGTGTTCACTGCGTTGTAGCAGGCTTACAGTAGGTGTCCTTGAAAGTGAGGCAGGAGCGACCGCTGGTGAGAGATGTGAGGATGAGTATGGGCCAGCGTGGAGGCTGATGGCTCCCTTTCACAGTGCGATATGGATATAAGACAGCCTGTGTGTTGGCGGGGTGTCGTGAGTCAAATCGCGCCTCTCTTGGTTAGGCTCTGACAGCAAGTGTCGCCTCTCTCCGCACACACCTCAGCGCAGTGGGGGGAAGCTGGAAGGTGCGCGGCTGTGCAGACTCTCTCAGATAATATCAGGTAATCAGGAGCGGCAGGCCCCCAGCCAATGCCGCGCCGCGTGTTTACTACGGCGCAGCAGGCCACAGAAGCAGTGTCTTTTTTACGGGGAAATGAGCTGGCACCAAATCGATTATGCAGCAACAGTCAAGCGAGGAGGTCTAGTGGCGGGTGCGAGACAGCAAGATGCCAGAGGATCCCATTAACTGTGTAAGAAGGGCCTTAGGGAGCATGTGCATCAGCGGGTCGGCGCAGTCCAAACAGCATTTTTTCAGTCACTGACGGTATTTACCATCTCTCACCGCAACCGCTTTGGTGAAGGAGGATAGGAGTTGCATGGCGCGCGGCATCTGACTTCACCCGAGAGGTCCAGGAGGTCTCGGATGTCAGCGCGAGTCCACCGAGGCCCAAACACCACGTGGGCTCCCCGGGGCTCGTGTAGCGGCAGCAGCCGAGCCAACCTCTAGCCGCGCTCCACGTCAGTCTCCGCTCAAGACGTAGCACAAGTCAGGGACCGCCTAGCAGTGTCCGCGGTCGCTGATTTTTTAACCGGAGACAGGCATAAGGGGGAGAACCAAGCGGCAGGCAGTTTGAACGATATTAATGCGTGAAAAATCTGGCTAATTGAAGGATTGTGCCGGCAAGCAGCAAGAGCCTCACAGGTGCACGGCCATCTTGGTTGTGTGCCACCTAGCGCCCCCAGAGATCTGGGAATTGATCCAGTAAGTCATCAGTCTGGTTTGACCTCATGCTTCTCGCGAAGGAAACTAGGCCCAGGTCTTCCGCGGTGTGGCTGCTGATCAGTGTGTCTGCCTCTTGATCGATGACATGGATCGTTGTCATGATATGTTGACCATCAGAGTGGATGGGCACTGTCTTCCTCTTCTTCTTCCTCAGGAGAGGAGTCTTCAACCCGGTAGTTAAGTCGTGATGGAGGCTTCAATTCACTCGGGTGTGTGATATTTGTTATTGACAGTTGATGTACTGCTTTTCTCAGTGGCTTGTTGCCTCGGGGGTCCTTACTCTGGTTCTTCCTCCGGCATACTGAGGCAAAGTGATTGGGGATCCCGCAATGGGAGCATGTCTGGCCTTGTGCGGGACATGCATTGACCGGATGCTCTTCTCGCTAACAGTAGCCGCACCTGTTTCTTTGGGGTTGGAACGGGCGTCCTCTAGGAGCATTTCCCTTTTCTTTCATGCTCACAACATCTGCTAGTTCAGATTTGATGGTCACATTCTTTTCAGCCGTTCATGTTAGGGCCGGGTCCATCTCGTTGTCCCGCACGGCGGACAGATCATGCGATCTTGCGAGGATTAGCATGTCATCAAGGCTTATGTTCGGTTGTCTTAAAATTAGGCTGCGTAGTGTCTTGTTGCGACAACCTTGAATCAATTAGGCTCGGATTTCTTTGAGCTGGTCATCTGCTATGCAGGTACTTGCTAACTCATGTAGCCTAGCGTAAAATGCTTCAATTGGTTCACCTTCCCGCTGGCAGGCTTGGCGCAGTTTAAATCTTTCAAAGTCCAGGTTTAACTGCGGGTCAAAATGAGCATTGAGTGCTCTTAATTCGGCATCATAATTGGTAGGTAGGCCTGTATTTGGAAGGTGCTTGAATAGGATATAGATTTCTTCCCCTGCATAGTGTAGGAGTAAAGAGCGTTTTACAGCACCATCAGTCTCTCATGTGGCTACGAAGTAATTATCAAAATGCCCTATCCATGTTTTCCACCTGGGGGAGGCGGTCGCGGGGTAGGCAAGCTAGCTGAATGGGGGCAATACTCCTGTGAGTGCGTGCTTTGTGTTGGTCTGGCCGGGCAGTTGAGCTACATTTGGTTTGTCTGCTAAATTGAGGGTTGGTTAATTTCCTCTCTGTTCCCTCACTGTCTTAGAGGTGTGGCCTCTCCTTGCCATGGTACTCCTCTGTTGGTGTCCTTGACATTGACTTTTGTCCCTTTATGACACGTCCTCTTTCTCACTTTTGTCTTTTTTTTTCTTTAATTGTGTCACTATGCTGGGCCTGATTTTTTTTTTAGACAGATTTTTTTGATTTTTCATACCAGGAGTATGGGGCCATTTTGCCATGACCCTGTCAGTCAGCAAATTTACAATCAATCTACTTGGGATACAAGTAGGACAGCATATAACGTACATAGTTTCAGTTCGTTCAAAATGTTGGATTATCACGTCAAACACTCGCAGTTCTGCACATGTAATTGTATTCAGCTCCAGCTACAAACACCCTTCTCCCAACTACCCCCTCCCTTCCCTCCCTCCAGGCGTGTCACTTAAGTCCAGATCAGTAATGTATGGTAGACCTAGGTACCAAGGCGGGCGTCGTCATTGATTGAGATATCGCTGTAGGGGATCGCGTCCCAGCTTGGTAACCGAATGCCATCTCTAGTAGCGGGGCTCCAGGCCCTAAAAGTCCTGCCTCTGCCTGCGAACTAACCTGTGTCCGCTGTGGGGTCCCCTATGGCGGTGTCCTTCTCATTGTCTTCTAGGGATTTGAGTGCTACAACTAGCGCTTCCCAAGCTCTTGCCGCATCTAGCGCCTTCTCACTCCCTGTTCGTTTTGCTATCTGCAGCCTGATCACCCCTTCACATTCGGCCCATTTGAGGAGCTCTGCTTTCCACCTTGCTACGCTTGAACCCTGCTTCGCTTTCCAATGCATGGTGATATTTCTCTTGGCTAGGAGTAGACCAAATCTAAGAACTTACTTGTGATTTTATTCTTGGGCGTGTGAGGGAACCAGTGTAAGATGCAGTGTTTCAGGGTCGGCTCTATCTCTCTATCAGTGAGATCCATCAGTGCCGTCGTTAGCTCCTCCCAGTATCCGTCTAGGAACGGGCAGTCCCAAAACATGTGTTTAAAATCTGTGCCTTCTGCATTGCAGCGCGGACAAGCCGCTGAGTGGGTTGGAAAATACTTATTAAGCTTTTCCGGAGTAAGGTATTCTGTATAAGATATAGAAATGTACTAACTGGAACCTTGCATTCCGGGTGCTCTTCCAGGCTGTCTCCACCAACTCCCCCCAGGTCTTCTCTGGGATATCCTCCCCCACGTCAGTTTCCCACTTGAGCTTCAAGTCAGTCAGGGGAAGTAGTGCTTCCAATGTCATGCGCCTGTATAAGCACGTCACTGCTTTGAATGTACCTGCTGCCATTACCACGTAATGGCAACTCAGTGATGTCTTTGGCTCGGTGAGACCTTCTCCCCAGTGCTTCTGAATAGCTGCAGAGAGGGCTGTATGCAGTAGAAAGTCCCCCCTGGGTAAGTCATAACGAGCTTGTAGATCTTGGAGTCACTATGCTGGGCCTGATGTCGCGTGCAGGTTGGCTTAGCAGTTGCTTGTTGGGTGGCTTCTTCCCTCCCCAGGGCTGCAGCCTACCTCCTCTGTCAGGTGGCCTTTATCAATGAGGCTCAATTAATGTTTGGATTGTTTAATAAAGCACCTTCTTTTTTTTTTTTCCTTGAGACAAAAGAGAAGCACTACAAGCCTCTCGCTCCCAAGCCTCTTTCTCTGCTGTCCTCCGTGGCTCCCCAGAGCTCCTGCGCGGGTAACAGGCTCTGTCCCGCAGGGTCCAGACACGACAAGATGCTGTCATCCTCCAGCCGCTGTCACGAAGATACGCCGGACTGTAGGGCCCCGCAGGGCTTTACGGCGCTTCTCTGCAGGTGTGCATCGGTGGTGAGGCGGAACATGTGGGACCACCCCCTACCTTGTCGCCAGTGCTCCTTCCGACCTTCGTATGGGCTAGGCCGCCTCGCGCTGTGGGCCCGCTTGGCCCCAACCCCCGCAGACTCTCACGCCCACACACTGACGCTTGTTTGGGCGGAAAGATCACAAGCGGAGTCCTCCCTTTTATTTATAGCCTCGAGCCACGCCTGGCCCGAGGATGAGGTGGCAACACATCCGGGGTGCCCAAAGGCAAGAAACAAAAAGACTCCTAACCTGCTACAAACAACATCTGGCCTCTTGTATACCGTCCTCTTCATTTACCCTCCCTAACCAACCAAACTGAGAAAAAACACCCATTGTCTTGCCACCCATCCACCCTCTTTTCAACTGTTTCCCTCCCCTTGCCCAAATATAAAATAAAAAACTCCTAGTCTCCTGCCACCCACCACCACCACGTCTTCCCTCGCCGCTTTAACAAAGCTGCACTCTCCACACTTAAATAATGCTGACAGTGACTCTAGGACAGCCGCTGCTCTGAGCATCATGGTTTTCTCTGTCAATGTGGGTCTGCAAACGCCTGCGCTGACCGAAAATGTAGAGGTTGGTCGAGGCAGCAAGCACCCCTCATCTTCTCCCTCCCCCTAATCTGTGGAAACCAGGGGGTGGAGGGGGGGGGAGAAAGGGTGTTAGTTCGGTTTTTTTGGGAGAGTTTTATATAGCGCGAACTAGACCCGAAGCTATCAGACCGCTTTACATTTTTTGTTAGGCACTGGGAGATTACGGGGCATATCAACAACAACTTGCGATAACTATCGCAAAGCGCGCTTAGCGCTATTTCCCATATCGCCAGCTATCGCTGGAATTTATCGCCCTGGTAGCGCGTTATTAACAACGCGTTTCTCCAGGGCGATAAAAATTCCAGCGATAGCGGGGAAATCGCCGTTTGCAGGGAACATCGCTGGTTTTCCAGCGATGTTCCCTGCAAACGGCGAGCACCTTGCTGATACGACCCTGTCGTCGTATCAGCATAATCCACCCCAATGTTAGGGATAGGTAAGTCTGAATTTTAGCAGACGTTAGTTTTGGCGAAAACAGCTGTTTTCTCCAAAACTAACGTCTGCTTAAATGCTGGGGCAGCCTTGTAAATATCGCAATGTGCACATCAGCGATATTTGCAAGGTTGTACTGCTCAGTGACGCCCACTTTGCATCTCATTAGAGATACAAAGCGAGGCGTCGGTAACAAGGCTGCTAACATGCGCTAATGCATGTTAGCACTGCCTTGTTAATAGGGCGAAAACATTATCTCCGCTTTTTTGGCTTTTAAAGCCAAAGAAGCGGAGATAAGGCCCTTGATAATATGCCCCTAAGTGATTTACCCAGAATCACAGAATGTTGAGTGTCCCTGCCGAGACTCGAACCCAGTTCCGCAGCTCTGAGGTCGACCGCCCTAGCCATTAGGCCACATTCTCTCCCCATCAGCTGCCACTCTCCCGCCTTGCTCGGGCCTCTGTAGACCCATGAGGGGCAGAGAAAGGCAGGCAAAGTGAGTACTTCTCCTGGTGATGTAACAACAGAGGGAAACATTTAAAGTTAGAAAGAAGGGGTGAGACAAGTAAGGGTAGAAGAGTGCCCACTTAAACCACAAAGAAACAACGAAACCCTTCTCTACCCATGTACAATTTTCTTGACCTGCAGCAGCTGTTTCCCTAGCTCTGTCATACAAAACAGGTTCTAGCTACACGCAAGGTGGCAATTATTTTGTGTCTCCCTCGCAGGTCGACAACAGTGGACATATAAAAATGTTGATGCACGTTTCAATGCTTCAGATATCTGTTCTACCATTTTCAGGACCTTCAGGTAAGCTTGAAAAATATAATCAGAGGAAATCTGGCGTGACCTGCCTATTTATTACAAGTACCTTGGGTTCTCCTTTAACACGCCATCTATTTGCGCAGTCTAGTTTCTTTTTAGTGCCAGGTGCGTCACGTAATACGCACGTTTCTTCACCTCAGCACATTATTCTCCCTTCCCGCCCTTCTTGACTTACGGTTGGCGGCCTAGTATTCTCATCACAGGTGCTCTGGAATCAATTATTTCAGTATGATACTTGGTTTGGTTCATAATAACAATGCCCTTACCCTTATCCACTGACTTAATAATCAGATCATGAATTTTTTTAAGATTGAGTAAGGCCTGTTTTTCTTGTAAAGAAAAATTGTAAGGTACATATTCATATGAATGTTTCAGTTCTGTTATTTCCTGCAAAACTAATTTCTCAAAAGTTAAAATTTCAGAGGGCATCCTGGAAGAAGGGGGATTGGATGTGGAAGGGGGGCGAATCACACCAGGTGTTAAAGGGGTCCTCTGGATTAGCATGCTTTGAAAGAAGCATTATGTCAAGTGGTAAGAGTTGAAACACCCTAGCTGTTCGCTGGGATGTCTGTTGCACTCTGTTGAGCACACCGGACCATGCCAAGAAATATACAAGATTAAAAGCCGAATTATTTGAGCTCACCCGAGTTCGATTTGTATTTTGTTGAACAAACCAGGCAGCACTAACTCCCATCACAACAGGCCTCCCAGTGGACTTAAAGGAAATTGACACCTGACTGAGGATTGTCAGGCTGTGTTACATATACTCCCCTCCCCTCCATTTCTTGGCTAACAAATCTGCTGCTACCCCCCCATCAGCTTTACAGGGTGTTCAATATATCATCCTCTGTCCCACCTGGCTTCTTATCTCTCCCATCACATACCTCCTGATGGCCAGCACGTCTGTATATTAACAGCAGCATCCCCAAAGCAAGAGTCTGTACTCAAGTCAGAATTTAAGGACTTTAAGCCAGGAAGATACCAAGCAGCGGTTAAAGGCTGTCCTTCCTCTGCAATCCAGTCACATTAACATTACAAGTTTTAACATGGCCACACTTAAGAAGGTTACAAAATGGTTCCCTTTATAAAAATCAGAATGTCAGAAATGTAACAAATATGCTGATTGCACAATTGTACACAAAAGACCTGTAACTAATAGGGGCTGCATGACCAGCATCTGGCAATGGAGGACGCATCCTAGTTGAGCTGCGCTCCTGCAGTAACCCATGTAAATCCTGCCCTTCCATCGCAGGCAGGTTGTGGATCAGCAGGGGAATCCTGTCATTATTGACAGTGATTCAGGCAAGTGTGGCTGTCCCTATCCGAGATTCTGCCCAGAGCTGGAGCTCTGGGGGAGGGGTTCAAACCAGTCGAGTCTTGTTCTGGTCTGCACGAGGCAGATTGGCCAGGGGCTTGTACGTCATGGGCCCACGAGTGGCAATGGTGTCTGGAGCCCTGTGAAATAGAGGTGGCCAAGAGGTTGATAGAGATACTGAACCAGTGAGGGCCCTGGATTGCGGTGGTTTGCTGGCTGCTCCCCCACCCCCATTAAGATCCCTAACGGCCATCAGACACCATCTTGGGCATGAGGCAGAACTCCTGTAGTGGACAGCCAAAACCTATGCTGCTGCCACCTTTCAGAAGCTCTGTCCATCTCACTAATGTAAGGGCAAGTAACAAAAGGACACACAGGAACTTGGCCAATGTAATCCCTGTGCCCCGAGACCTGATGGCCAGTGTGCTGCATCCGACCGCTCATGCCGCATCCAGAGGTCCCATGCTGGTCAGAGAGCTGGCAAATGGGAGGCTGTGCCCAGTTGGTTAGATTGACCATAGATAGTGAGATGCAAGTTGCTGGAGGGGTCTTTAGAATGGCCAAGATAGAAATAGAAAAATAGGCCAGATGGATAAATTTTCTAAGTCTGGGCTGAGTGGGCAAACCCAGGCACCGCCTATAAGAGGAGCGCCCCTATCCTCAGAAGTGACCACAATCCTACAGCCCATTACTGCCTCCAAAGAGGCCCTGGAAGCCCAAACTGAATGGGTGGGCTTCGATATTTCATTGCTATGGCAAGACTTGCGCCAAGCTGTGGACAGGTCACAGAGGCCTAAGAATTAGCCATAAACTGTCGGCAATGGCCAAGACTCTTGACGCCCAAGCAGAAGATGTGGAGGGGTGCACACATCACCAGAACCTCAGATTTGTTGGTTTCCCAGAGAACTGTGAATGAGCATCCATCAGATGGTTTTTGGAAGGATGGATGAAATCACTGCTCCCCCTGGATAGATTATCCACAGTTTTGTGAAGGAGCATGTTCATCTTGCCCTTTTGCAGAGAATCCAGTGGAGTGCACCACTCCGCCCAATAGTAATGCGTTTCCTCTACTTCAAAGATAGGGAAAAAATCCTCCGTTTTGCACGAGATCAAACAAAACGATTTTATGAGTCAAACACAATTATGATATTCCCGGACTATACCAAATCTGTGCAGCAACAACGCAAGTCCTTTGATGAAGCCAAGAGGAAACTGAAAGCCATAAACATCCGACATATGCTCCTCTTACTGGTGAAACTAAAGGTTATTTATGTTCCAGTCCCACACCATTTTTTTCGAAACACCACAGGTGACATGGAAGTGGATGAATGAGAAGCAACCACACTGTTCTCACCAACTTCCAGGCCTTGGTGAGGATTGGTGTTGCAACCCCGCCTCAGAATACGCGCAACAGACTACACAACCAAACTAGAGGAAATTTGTGACTGTCCTGGCTGGCTCAGGCACAGAGCTGCGGGACCTGGGGCTGGAGATGTAGATGCCCATAGAGTGGAAGAATAATCTCATGGCACCCTTGAACGAGGTGTTGGCCTTCTAGTTGTTCACTCAAGAGTGCTGTCTCCTCAGTTAGTATAGGACGGACTACATTCTGGTATTAATGGGTAAGACTCAAGGGATGGGAGGAAGGCAAGTTTGGGGGCTCAACCAGATTCCCCCCAGGCTGAATAAACCCTTCTTTTCAACTTACACAAGAGAGGCACTGACTAGACTGTGAATATTAAGCAAGGATTGGGGGTGTGAGATTGGTCAACGGGACCACGTTGTTGTTTTGTTACTTGGTTGTTGCCGGTCCCGAGATTATTCCACAACAGATGCTTCCAGTGTTCAAAGTAGAGGGAGGGGAGGATGCTTGGATTTGAGGTGGGAAGAAAATAGTGTAAATGTTCCTAACGATACAGAGGTCTATAGTTGACTTACTTTTACCACACAAATGTTTCCACACCTACCTATTTCCCCCCTACCCCCTCGGCCGAAGACAATGAGAGCTTGATGGGCCAGATAACAGGCTTGACCTGGAATGTTCATGGACTTCTAGGTCGTAATAGGAGAGGTGTGATCCTACAGGGGGTGAAGTGGGTTTGCAGAGTTATGCTCCTTCTCCCATATTGGTTTGTAAGAACCCTTTCTTTTAAGGTGGAAAAATTGTATTAGGATACTCTGTGCAAGTATGTTGTATGTGGGGGTTACAGGACTACTACAAGGTAGGCTACTGTCCTTAATATGTGTTTACGCACAGCCTCCACTGATGGGCAGTTTCCTTGAACATATCGGCAGCATGTTTGCCTAATTCCTGCATGGACCATGGATTCTAGGAGGTTACCTTAATGGGGTGGGGGATAGAGACGGGATCGCCTATATAGCGAGTTCTGACTATTCTGGCTTACTTTCTGGATGCTTCGGGCATATCGGATGCTTGGATGACCTTACACCAGAAAAGGAAAAGGGTTTACGTAATACTGAGGGGCTCACAGGACAGTCTTTCACCCAGGCCACTTTTTGGTGCCCAACAATGATTTACATAGCCTGACAGAGGTAATTATCCTAGCCTGAGGCCTTTTGGATAATTCCCTGTTTTAGCTTAAGTTCCAGATCAGCATCGGGGCTGGGAAAAAGGGATGGCATATGGATGCATGTTGGCTGTCTGACCTTGCCTTCAAATCCTGCATGCAGGAAAATGTTATCTCTTATATGGAGATAAATCAACATTCATTATAGTTGCCTGGGACCCTGTGAAAGATGTTCAAGGCCACCCTGCGGGGGGGGGGGGATATAATCAGTTATCAAGTTGGGGCAAAAAGTAGGAAACAACAAAGTGCAACCATAGGCGCTGGAAGTAGGGGGGTGGGGGTTGCTTCAGCACCCCCAAAATAACCATGCTGGGATTCTGAAGGTGAATGAGCATTAAACATGAGGTTGACTTTAGTTTTTACCTTGTCACACTTGTTGTGCTATGTTCAAAGCAAAACTCAAATGTCAGTCGAGTCTTCTAACAAATTACTGCTTACGCTTTTAAAATGGAGTCTTTTGTTTACTTATCTTTATCTTACTGCAAAGTGTTAACATTTTGTAAAGGGAACTATGTGACAATCTTGCTGGTGCGAAAGGAAAGGCTGTAGGATACCTTTTTCCTGTAACATATAATAACATTTAAATAACTATAAAAAGACTGTAAAATGATTCGAAATAAATAAACAGCTAGGAATCACAAATGAAGTGATTTTTTCTAACTGTGGAGTGTGATGGAAACAGAGGGCCCGATTCACAGAATTAATCTGAGACAAAATCCTAAACTTACTACTTTTGGTATTCACAGAAGGCATTTAGTAGTAGTAAAGTTAGGATTTTGTCTTAAGTTTGTCTTAAGTTTGTCTTAAGTCTGTCTTAAGTCTGTCTTAAGTTTGTCTTAAATCAAATTTAAGACAAAATCCTAACTTTACTACGACTAAATGCCTTCTGTGAATACCAAAAGTAGTAAGTTTAGGATTTTGTCTCAGATTAGTTCTGTGAATCGGCCCCACAGATCTTAGTAGGATACAAACAAAACAGAACACATTCTTTTATGATGCACAAATGACAAGCATTTGCTGATTCTCAATTTCCACACATTATCATTTGTGCGCTATATAATTCTACCGGTAAAACTGTCAGGAGCGTAGCTACCAGCGATGCAGGGCCCAGAAGGGGGATGGGGCCTACCTACAACAGCGCTCTGAATCCAGAGAGGGAGCCTACTAGCATAGGTGCTGGAAGTAAGGGTGTGGGGTTGCTGTAACATCCCCAAAATAACCAGAATCCAAAGGTGAATAAGCATTAAAAACAACTTTCAATTTTGTTTTTATCTTGTCACATTTGCTGCAGTTCAAAGATCAATGTAAAATGTCAGTCTAGTCTTCTGACAAATTGCTGCTTAGTCTTTTACCATGGAAACTGCTATTGCTGTAAAGTGTGAGGATTTTGTAGAGTGAACTATGTTATAATCTTGCTGGTGTGAAAGGAAAGACTGTTGGATTTAGTTTCCTTCCAACACACATCAAAATGTAAATGCCTATAGATAAACTGTAAAAATATTTCAAAATAAATAAACAGTTGGCAAAACACAAATGAAGCTCTTTTTCCTATTTTTGAGGTGTGATGGAAACAAAGATTTTAATAGGGTCAAAATTAAACAGGACACTTTACTTTGTGATGTGCAAATCATAAATATTGTGACCAATTCACACTTTATCGTTCGTGCTCGATATATAGTTTTAGCAGTGGAACTGTATGCCTGTGGATATATAGTGGTAATTTCAATGGAAAATGTGCTGCCTGTAAATGACAGTGTGCTGCCACCCAATGCTTTAGTAATCTATCTGTGACAGTGGGCTCCTAAGTGCAACACCAACTACATACCAACTACATACTCCACGCATACCACTCTCCTGCTAATTTGCAACACTTGTTCTTTGTGTGATGCTTAGATTATTTAGAATCCCTAGGAGTTCAGTTTGAAAATTGTTCTTGTGCCACTGGGGATGACAGACTTTGAGACCTTAGTGAACAAATTAGAGACAAAGGGGCATATTTACAGGAAAGTGGCACAGCTTGTCGTTAAGCCTTGAAGGTTACGACACGCTCCGTCACTCTTGAAACACAGGGCTGCACCCTTTGTACAAGAATATGGTACAGTCCTGCGTTTTCCCCTGCACTGGCCCTAAATTTAGCTGCCTAGCGCCAATGCAGGAAGCCTTGCACCATAGTGCAAGGGTGCCTGCGTTGAGGGGAGTGATTGTTTATGTGCAGGAAGGTATTCCTTCATGCACCTAAACAATCTTTAAATGGTGTTTTGTAACTTCTATGTGTGCTGCTTAATGTAAAACGTAATTTTTTAAAATGATTGTTTATGAGGAGGAAGGGACACCTTCCTGCACATAAACAATCATTGACGTTTTGCTGTTTCCATGTGTGCTGCACAACGCAGCACACATGGAAACAGCAAAAACGAGGAGAAATTAAACATTTCGCCTCGTTGAGCCAGGGTAAGACCAGGTTTTCCCTGATCTTAATTTTGGCGCTGCCCCATATTTGCGCTGCCCTTGTAAATATGGGCCAGCGTCAAAATCAATGGGTGTTGCGGTGGAACGCCCACAGCAACACCCATTACCCTCCCCTTTCACGCTAAGTATAGTGTGAAAGGGGGCCTTATTTACAAGGCAGCGTTAAGCCACGTTAAGTGGCTCAATGCTGCCTGGTAAATAAGGCAAAGCCCCTGTCGCCACCACAACGTCGTGGAAATTGACATTGTGGTGGCGATAGGGGCTTGTAAATATGCCCCACAGTATTTAGCCTCTGATTCACTGGTGAAACTTAGGAACTCACTTCATGCTCAGGCTGCCCTCAGACAGGCATGATTAGATGAGGCCTAAAAGGCATGGCTAGCTACCCAAAGCAGATTTGCCAGTGGGGGGGACATGTGATAAAAGGAGACCCTTGAATCACCCAAGAATTTGTAAAATATTACATAAAATTATACTCACGAGAGAGTCCGTCCAACCTAGGCCCCCTGAAGGATTCTCTAAGAGATGTCCTGATAGAGGGGCTTAATAAGGAAGAGAGACATTGTAGAGGAGTGCATCATGTTGGAGGAGTCGTCGAAGGCCCTGCATCAACTACAACTGGCCAGAACCCCATGAACAAGTGAATTCCCTGCGGAGTTATTCAGACTCTCAATATCTAGACTTGCTGGGCCTTTACTGGGGGAGGTCGTGGAGGCACCAGAGGACGGGTTGGTCCCAACGGATCACTTTGAGGTGGAGATAGTAGTCATCAATAAACCTGGCCATCCAGAAGATAGATGCTTGTCCTATCTCCCTATTTTTCTTCTAAACGTTGAGGCTAAAATAATAGCCAAAGTTTTGGCAGACTGGACAGTTATTGGCTTTGTGTTAAAGCCTGACCAATCCAAGTTTATGCCAAAGTGAGCCACAACATTATATGGGTTTACAATGCCCTGGCGAGCAAATTACAGGGCCGCTAACAGTTCTTTTTGTAGACTTTGAAAAGGCTTTTGGTTCGGTGCACTGGGACTACCTGTTCCTTTTTCCGGAAAAACTGAATTTTGAAAGTTCTGCAAATATGTGCAATTGCTATATACAGATCTCACAGCACGTTATGATTGGGGGAGAGATCTCCTACTCTTTTCTGGAGCAACAGGGCACCAGACAGGGTTGTCCACAGTCCCCTTTAATTTTCCCCTTAATGATAGAGTCTCTGTCCTTGTGGATTAGGGTGGATGCCCAGGTTTGAGGCTTTGAATGGGCACCAGAGATGGTGAATAATGTGGTACTCTGCTCAGATGATGTTCTGGTATTCTTGGGGGACTTGGAAGAGTAGAACCCTTCTTTCAGTCTTTCTTCAAACAGATCAATTCTATACCAAGGGACTTTTAGTGGAATCATAAATGCCTATCATTGCCCTCCAGATATGTTTCAAGTCCACCTATGAAGGGAGATTAACAACCGCTGATATCACATCTTACTACAGGGCAGCCCACTTGGTAGTCAATAACAAATTGTGGTATGATGTGCTGGGAGACCCGGCTTACACATCCGAGAAATGACCCATGCAGGAGGTTCAGGTGTTACACCTCCTCTGTGAAGGGGCGACTCAAACCTCCCTCCCCCGCTACCAAGGTGGTGAATGAGACCTAGCACCACGCAATGAAGTTGGTGGGTTGGAAGCACAGACTCCCTGAAGATACCCCACTTTGGGGAAGGACCTTGCTGAGGGAGGTGGCAGGGCTGCGAGGATTCCAGGAATGGTGCAGAATTAAGATCTTTAAGTTGAGAGATATCATGACAGACACATCAATGGAGTCATTATCAGTCCTACAAGAGGAGTTCAATCTTCACAATTGTCAATTCTAAAGATATTTGCAGCTCCAACATGCCTTTGCACCCTAGATTATGGGGATTGAGGAGCTCCTGCTCTATAGCCCTCAAGAGGCCAACAGACTATCACAGGAGCTGAAAGAGCACAGAATTTCACAGATCTATTGATCATTGGTGATTAACTCTCCAGACTCCTTTTCCCACCTGCGTGAGAGGTGGGAGAGGCATTCTGGGCCATATTTATCACTGTTTCAAGCAACGCAATGCAGCACGACAACTTGCTGTGCTGCGTGAAGCAAGAGGGTAGATATGCGTTATATCTATCAAGTCACAGTGCATTCCTGCTCTCTCCTTCCGCTGCCGCATTTTTGGCTACCTGGCACCAATACAGGCACCCTTGCACCATGGTGCAATATTGGTTGCATTGCAGGAAGGATTGTTTTTGTGCAGGAAAGTTTCCCTTCCTGCACAAAAACAAACCTTTGAGGCTTTTTCCTCTTTCTACCACTCATGGTAAGTCTGGAAAGGCACTAAAACACATGGGTGGATGCGTGAGGACACCCATGCTCCACTCATGAAGCACCTCTCTTGGGCAGAGTAGCTCAAGGCTGTGACTTGCACTGCTTTTGGTTACTCAAGATTAACCAAGCACAGCAGGGCCATACAAGGTGGCCTTGCGTGGCTTGGTAAATGTCACCTAGGTTTTGCATCGCACATTACCCTGCGTGGCAAAACTTTGATAAATATGTCCCTTAGGGTCTCAGACAGAAATCGATTGGAGGGAGGGGCATTTTGATCCCAACAATGAGGTTCTGAACACATGATACAATGACTGGCATATGCTGGGCGTACCTGGGCATATGATGGAAATAGCTGGCATATAAACTTTGCAGAGTGAGGGGGTGGATCAGGATTTGTCCCAACCCTTTCCAAAAAGCAGGGTGTGCCTCTGTAATACAGCGGCATGCCACTGCTGTCTTGTTGGCTGTACCAAGGCCTGATATCACTCTGTTGTTTAGAAAAGGAGGAGATTGATTGGCCTGACAAGCAGGGGATTTTGGCTGCAGACTCTTGCACAGGGTCCCAGTTTCAGACCCTGAGATCATGCTATGTCACAGGTGTCTGCTCTTGGACGAAGGCTGCTGAAGATGATTGCATCAGTAAGGTCCTGACCCATGACCAGAACCTTTGTGGTCTCTAGCACAGGTACATCCTTGTAAAAGTGCCTGCTGAAGATTTTTTTTAAAACCCATTTTTATTGAGTGTTTTATTCAGTGTTTCATTAAAAATCGAAAACATTGGCAGTTGCACATTCCCAATTCACTGTTAGAATAAGAACACCTGAGAGTCCTCATCTCACCCAAAATTCAATCAAGTCTCAATCTTCCTAGTCTTAAATGAGGGGGAGAAGCGGGAGGATGCAGTCCCAGTCCCCCACCTCCCCCACTCACTACTTCTATGTAGCTCTCCCAGTTCACATATTTGGTGCCTGGTGTTTACCGAGGCCAGTAAATCCAAGCTAATCCTGTATATGATTGGCCGTGAGCGGGTAAGGTAGTGGTGCACAACCTTGTGACTGTGAGCCTGTCTCCCTTTTTTCAGTTGTGTAGTGTGTTTTTGATCCTGCCATGTTGCTGCAGCTTTGACTCCCCATGCAGAGCATGGGATTTACCCCTTCCGCATTCTCCAAGGCCACCAGTACGTCCTCCCTTGGCCTTGCAAAGTCGGGGGGCCTTGTAGGCCCGTATTGACCCCCAACGTGTAGCAGGGCGTCTTCTGCTGTCACCCAGTTTTTCAGCTCCTGCAGCCAAATGCCATGTGTGGGGCTTGCAGCGCTCATTCGACTACGGGTAATCTGCCATTTAGCTAATACTAATGCCAAATTAGTGAATAGTGAGGTAACTTTTTTCATTTGCAGGCGATGCTCAAGGGCCATGATGCCTGGTGAGTAAGATGCATTATTAGCAATCCTCTGGCAACAGATTGTGCCCACAAAGACCTAGGGCCATATGTATCAAGCCTTTTTCCCGTTTGCAAACGGGCAGATTCTCAGAATCGGCCCGTTTGCGAATTGGAAAAAGCCTTTTGGGATGTATCATCCCAAAAGGCCATCGCAAAAAAGAGAATTGCAAAATTTGCGATTCTCTATTTTGCGAATGCAATTAAGGAATGCAAATTGCGATTCCTTAAATGCAATTCTGGAAGCACCAGAAATTTGCTATTTGGCCTTAAGGAATTGCAAATTACCACCAACTTCAAGTTGGTGGTAATTTGCGATTTCTCTTGAAAAAGCACTTTTTAGATTTTTTAAAGTGCCATATGTCGCACATACATGCCCTTAGGGCATGTATGTGCGCAAAATGTGCACACATGCATATTTCAGGGGTGCAACAGGGTGTCCTTTTGGCACCCTTGCAACCTTGAAATTGCATTCTCAATTTGTGATTCTCTAATTGGTAATCGCAAATTGAGAATGTCTTCCCATTCATTCCTATGGGCCTTCTAGCCCATAGGAATGAATGGGAAGGAAGGTATTCCTTATTTGCGAATCTCAATTTGCGATTCGCAAATAAGGAATATGTAGGAGTCGCAAAATTTTTAGCAAATCCTACATACATTGCATTTTGCAATTCTCTAATTGCGATTCACTAAAAATCGCAATTTGAGAATCGCAAAACTCTTTTGATACATATGGCCCCTAATGTCCCACAACTTTAATGCAAACTATAGATAAAGGAAATCATTTCCCAATCAAATCGTCTAACCCGATTGCACAAAGGTTTCTGTAATACTTTGACAAGATTCTCTTCGAAGCTCGTGGTCCTAGGAGATTTAGAGATTCTTTAAAAGTATGCAGTCTTCATGTCTGGGTTACCATGCAGTGATGCCTTTGGATGTCTTCTTGTCTTATTCTGCAATGGACGCACCTATGAAGTCCCTTTTTGAAAGACTTCGCTGTAACAGTATTTAATACAGATCTTAACAACGCAGGAAAACTCCATTCCCCTTTTCCTTAATTGTTGACCCAGCATTTATCCCATCTCTAATTCGGTGCAATCCCATAGCTGCTTCCCTCTTCCAAAGTCTAGGGGTATGATTTTTCCTGGCACCGTGCATTGCTTAAATTACACAGTGTTGCTGAGCACTCCTTTGTGTCCCATTAATTTTCAATCTTCTCTCTGATCCGCCCAAACTGGCCCAGCTGTTGAAACGGTCTAAATTGTATACATTGAGCACTTCTGTGAAGGGTATCTCCTTTCCTCCAACATGTAAAACATCCTTACTCAATAGTCTCTACATCAGAGGTCCTTGCACTGGCCGGATAACTATGCTATCCTCTCTTTTTCTTCACGTTTTCTGGCTTCCACTCTGATTTTATCCCAGGGTGCACAACATCTTCAGGCCCACAGGAGGTGTTCCACATTGTTTTAGGTTGCGCCCCTAATTAGCACAAAGTGATATTGAAACTGGGGCACCTGAAATGTACCTCCATCCTTCAGTCCCCTCACTAGCCGATGAGGAGATGGTCAATTAATGATGCTGGTTTATTATGTTGGTGCACAGGTCTTACTTCTGTACACCTGGGAGAAGGGCTACACACCCTTGAATATAACTTATTGAGGCCCAGTAACTAAAATCCTTCACTTCCACACGTGCGTGTTCTCCATGGTGATTATATGGGGTTTACAGAAAGTGGTGAGATGTAAGAATGGTGCCCTATCTGATACTACATCACATAGCACCCAGAATGGTTGTTACGTGCATTGAAGCCCAATTACTTAGTCTTCCCAGCAATAGCTAGTGTGTGGTCCATGACTTACAGTCCACATCCCTTCGATTATTTGTTGCTTCTCCTTCAGAGTAAGTAGGTAGCCCAGGAAAATGCGGGTGAAAATGCTCCTTGTGCTGGTCAACTGGTATTAAATTTGAGGAGGGCACATTGTTTGAATAGGCTCTAGGTTTTTACTAGTGCCCCATAGTTTGATTTGCAATGGCTCTCTCGAGTCTACATCTTGCAAAAATCTGGTCTTAAGGCTTTAGCTCTGGGGTACCGGTAAAAGAGATGTGGGATACCAGGAATTCTAGCTGATTTTTCTCACGAGGTTGTAACTAAGTTTAAGAACAGAAAAGAAGGCCCTGCACTGTGCCTTGCCCCAAAGACACTGAACTGTCTGGAGAAGAGAAGCAGTGCTTTGACTAGAATGGCAAGGCATGTCCCTTCTGTCTGAGGCTTGAGTGGAGATTGGCTCAAGGAAAAAACATGACACAAGAATCCTCCGCCCACCAGACCTGGACGAAACCTGAGAAGCAAGATCTGCATCACAACAGGGCAAATGTTTGCTAGACACACTAAAGGACTGCCACTGCTGGTGAGCCTGAATGGCCTGATCGATCTGTCCTTATCCACGTGCATCTACCCTACTGCCTGTGGTGAGTACATGGACCAATGATTCTGTAGTGGGTTTGCAGTGTGGCCTGAAAACTGCCACAGAGCCCCCTCTGATACAGTAGCAGCTGGCAACAATATTAAGTGGTGGGGCGAGCAAACACTCACTGAGAGACACCAGCACTGCATTTAGACTCAGTGCCAAAGCTCTCAGCTGTGGCTTGTTATAAACTGTACTTATAACGAGAAATGACTGAGATCTCTGGACTTGAGGCTGAAGGCGGCGCAAGTTTCTCACAGTGCCCATCAGTGGGTCAAAAAGGTGAAGCATAATACAAATGTTTACTTACCCATGCTGCGTCCTCAGTGTTCTTCTTCTGCAGTTCCAGCAGGAGTCTCGGAGCCTCTGCCAACTCCCCTGTACAACTCCAGATGCTGTGTTCATACAGTTGATAATGTTAGCAGCATGAGAACAGCACCAGGTTTGGATGGAGTGGGCCGGCTTGACGCTCCTTTAGGCACTGGGGAACTGTGCCTTCTCTCCACCCAGCTGTCTTAGACAGCTCGGGCTGGAGAGGGTTAAAGTGTGCATGCCAGGCTGGCCGTCGCAAGACAGCCGGCCAAAGTGACATGTGCACTTTAAACTGCTGTCACCACTCCTCTCGGTCTCTGCTGCCAATCTCCAGCAATAGCTCCGCCCTGCCCTCAAAGCTCGGGCTGCCAGAGGAAAAAATAAAATGGTAATAAAGACAGTTAATTACCATTTTATTTTTCACTTTGGCTGCACCTTCAGCGGGGGCAGGGTGACGCTCATTAGCCCATATGGAGCAGATGCCACTGCTCAGATATTGTAAGAGCCCATATTTCTGAGAGGAACTTCAGAGTCACCCTTGTTTCACACTCCATGAAGTGAAGCCTGATAGCCCACGTATACCATACTAGCAGTGGGGTCCACTTTTCTCCTTGTCAACCAGTAGCACCTCTCTACAGTGGGTTGGTAGCCAGTTGACTTTGGGAGGTAGGTTCTTGGGCCTTGGCACAGGAGCGTCACTGCTCTTTCAGACCTACTGAGCTATCCTCCTTGAAATTATGGTTAAGAGCAGGTGGATCAACTTCCTATGATATACTTTGTAACCTCGCTCTGGCACTTGAACGATTGACTAGACGATGGGAGCCACGATTAGCATTGCCCATCGATTCTTATTTTAATTACAGTATAGCTCCATGTCATGTAAGGGATTTAAGCACATTTATGGTCATATACACACCTCAAAGAGTAGACACATCTGATATTATGTGGTGTATCTTAATGTAACAGCCCTTGCATTTATATACGTAAAGACATTCTGTTTATAGGGCTATAGCTCTGACAGAGCAATTACCTTATTGTGTGTGGTTACTGTGTCACACTGTACCTGATACCTGCTACAATAAGCACTGACCTCTAGACTATGATACAAAGGTGGTCCGGTCTATCCAGCTGAAGAGCAGCAGTACCCTAGGCCCGGGGAGACCAGTGGTAAATGAGAACATCCACAACAGATATTTCTTAATAGAAACTGACTATCCCATGACCCATTAACATGTATTCCAACTGTTCATGCAATGTCCTAGGAACCTCTGCATTATGTATTTTTCCCTCTATTTCCCCAGTCACCCCATTAAACCATCAGCTGTCTAAGGTTTCAGAACTGGTTTGAGCTGGTTCTTTTTCAATGTCATTTTCTGGCTGATTCTCAGACACAACCTTTGTGCAAGGTGATGGCTCTTTCAGCAGGTAGCAATGATGCTGATTCCAACCGGAAGCATCCAAAACAAGGGCAAAATGAAGTGTGAGGTCTCTGCATCTGGCTATCATCAGCCTACCGAACGAGACATAGACAATGTGCAGCAGAACAAGGGGTGCGAAGAAATCTTTCTTACTGAGCCCCTCTTCCCTCTTCTCTCAATCCATCTTTTCTATTATATTACCTATTTCAAAAATTGTCTGCAAGTGCTTATACTTCAAATCGCATACCCAGATTATTTGGGGCTCAGCCCCCAAATACCAGAGAGTATTCAGCTGGCAATATTTTCTGAGTTCCTTTTAAAAGTATCTATAACGCCTATGGGCTTTTTGCCAGTGTCTCTGTAAATTGTACTGTTAGTTACAGAATCTGCTCCTACTGCACAAGACCACCATGATTGTTTTAGTGGTTTCACATAGAAATCAGTGAAAATATCCTTGATCCACTGAGAAATAAATGCCCACTGCATCAGGTACATTTACAACAAGGGTTCTGGAAATGTTCCCTCCCCCCAATCATTTGGGGGGCAGGGGAGAGTATATTACCAAGACTCACATTGATGGCTGCTATTCCACCATTCTGCCAAGGCATGGATCACTAGAGCACAGGGCACTTTTACCCCAAAGTGCCTCACACCTGCATGCCCGGCAACCATATTGTGAGAAAAATTATGCCAATTCAGTTGCAAACTCTAGATTTGGAAACTTGTCTGGGGTCTTTGTTATACCAGCAGTTTAGCAGGTTAACGGGAAACCGCCATTGGGGGCTTTTCGGGGTGGCATCCGCAGGATGTGTACTCCGGGGTGCTTCGAGCGGGTTGCGCAGTCCAGGCACTGGGAGATGATGATTGGTCCTTTCAGACTCAGGGGTGGGGTGTAGCTGGCAGTTGGTGAGCGTTGGGTTCAGTTGGGCACAGTTTAGCACGCTGTGGTCCTGGTAGGTAGGGTAGAGCTGTTGTCTTTGTCTAAGTGAGCAGTTTATTCAGATAAATTGTGATGGTTTCACTAAAAACGGGTTAGCTATGTTCATTAAAGCAGCAGCTGTGAGGGATGCGCTGAAGGTGTTGTGTGACGCAGGTAAAAAAAGACCTTAAAACAAGCATTTGCAATGCAATAGGTCTCGCATTCATGCGAGTTTGAGCTATTAGCACTGTAAATGACAATGCCTTTTATTTATTTTTTGGGTTTTAAAACATAAATAAAAGGCATTGTCATTTTCAATACTAATAACTTGAACTCTCGCAAATGCGAGACCTATTGCATGGCAATAAAGGGCCTTCTCGACCGCTTGTTAGATTGTAAATATCAGAGGAAGAGATCGGCCTGTGACATCTTCAAAGTAGTGATAAATAGTGCAGTAAAGAAGATGTGTAAGTGTTGTAAATTACACAGACACAAAGTGTGAAGTGAGAGTTACCTATGATCCAAGGTATAAACACTAACAAAGCGCTCCAACACCTTTCGCTCTGTGATTACACTGTCGCGGCTCAGGAGGAAGAGCGGGAGGGGGGCTATTTCCCACCCTCTCTGTGATGTGAGTGTGCAGTGTGGCATTGTGTAATGTCATTGCTATCTTTGGCCTAATAAAAAACACTCCAGCTGTAGTAGGGCCCTGGCTTCACCTCCTGGTGCAGGGCAGGCTGTGCTTTATGGCAGGCATGGAGGGAGGGAGGGATGGTCTCAGCTGCAGCTCTGACCTCGTACAGTGCCCCTGCTATTACTAGTGAGCGAGAGGTGCTGGGGTGGTGGTATTGGTATTGGTGGTGGTGGTATTGGCGGTGGTTGTATTGGTGGTGCTGGTATTGGTGGTGTTGGTATTGGTGGTGGTTGCATTGGTGGTATTGGTGGTGGTGGTATTGGTGGCAGTAATGGTATTGGTGATGGTGGTATTGGTGGTGGTATTGGTATTGGTGGTAGTGGAACTGGTATTCGTCGTGGTGGTATTGGTGGTGGTATTGATATTGGTGGCATTGGTGGTATTGTTGGTATTGGTTGTATTGTTGGCATTGGTGGTGGTGGTGATATTGGTGGTGGTGGTGGTATTGGTGGGGGTGGTATTGGTGGTGGTGGTGGTATTGATGGTGGTATTGGTGGTGGTATTGGTCGTATTGGTGGTGGTATTGGTAATGGTGGTGGTATTGGTGGTGGTATTGGTATTGGTGGTGGTATTCGTATTGGTGGTGGTGGTATTGGTATTGGTGGTGGTATTTGTATTGGTGGTGGTGGTATTGGTATTGGTGGTATTGGTGGTGGTATTGGTGGTGGTGGTATTGGTGGTGGTATTGGTATTATTGGTGGTGGTATTGGTGGTGGTGGTATTGGTGGTGGTGGTGGTATTGGTGGTGGTGGTATTGGTGGTGGTATTGGTGGTGGTGATATTGGTGGTGGTGGTGGTATTGGTGGTATGGGTGGTGGTATTGGTGGTGGTGGTGGTATTGGTGGAGGTGGTGGTATTAGTGATGATATTGGTGGTGGTATTGGTGGTGGTGGAGGTATTGGTGGTGATGGTGGTGTTGGTGTGGTGGTATTGGTGGTGGTATTGGTGGTTGTATTGGTGGTATTGGTGGTTCTGGTATTGGTGGTGGTGGTGGTATTGGTGGTGGTGGTATTGGTGGTGGTATTGGTATTGGCGGTGGTATCGGTATTGGTGGTGGTGGTATTGTTGATGATGGTATTGGTGGTGGTGGTATTGGTGGTATTGGTGGTGGTATTGGTGGTGGTATTGGTGGTACTGGTGGTGGTGTTGGTTGTGGTGATATTGATAGTGTTGGTGGTGGTATTGGTGGTGGTGGTGTTATTGGTGGTGGTGGTATTGGTGGTGGTGGTGATATTGGTGTTGGTATTGGTGGTATTGGTGGTGGTGGAGGTGGTGGTATTGATGGTGGTGTTGGTATTGGTGGTGGTGGTGGTATTGGTGGTGGTGGTATTGGTGGTGGTGGTATTGGTGGTGGTATTGGTGGTATTGGAGGTGATGGTATTGGTGGTGGTGCTATTGGTGGTGGTGGTATTGGTGGTGGTGGTGGTAGTGGTGGTGGTGGTATTGGTGGTGGTGGTATTGGTGGTATTGGTGGTGGTGATATTGGTGGTGGTGGTATTGGTGGTATGGGTGGTGGTATTGGTGGTGGTGGTATTGGTGGAGGTGGTGGTATTAGTGGTGGTATTGGTGGTTGTATTGGTGGTGGTGGAGGTATTGGTGGTGATGGTGGTATTGGTGGTGGTGGTATTGGTGGTGATATTGGTGGTTGTATTGGTGGTTGTGGTATTGGTGGTGGTGGTATGGGTGGTGTATTGGTGGTGGTGGTGGCATTGGTGGTGGTATTGGTATTGGCGGTGGTATTGGTGGTATTGGATTGGTGGTGGTGGTATTGGTGGTGGTGGTATTGGTATTGGTGGTATTGGTGGTGGTGTTATTGGTGGTGGTATTGGTAGTGGTGGTATTGGTGGTGGTATTGGTGGTGGTGGTGGTACTGGTGGTGGTATTGGTGGTGGTGATATTGATGGTGTTGGTGGTGGTATTGGTGGTGGTGGTGGTGGTGGTGGTATTGGTGGTGGTGGTGGTATTGGTGGTGGTGGTATTGGTGGTGGTGGTATTGGTGGTATTGGAGGTGGTGGTATTGGTGGTGGTGGCATTGGTGGTGGTGGAATTGGTGGTGGCGGTGGTAGTGGTGGTATTGGTGGTGGTGGTATTGGTGGTATTGGTGGTATTGGTGGTGGTGATATTGGTGGTGGTGGTATTGGTGGTATGGGTGGTGGTGATATTGGTGGTGGTGGTATTGGTGGTGGTATTGGTGGTGGTGGTGGTATTGGTGGAGGTGGTGGTATTAGTGGTGGTATTGGTGGTTGTATTGGTGGTGGTGGAGGTATTGGTGGTGATGGTGGTGGTATTGGTGGTTGTATTGATGGGATTGGTGGTTGTGGTATTGGTGGTGGTGGTATGGGTGGTGGTATTGGTGGTGGTGGTGGCATTGGTGGTGGTATTGGTATTGGCGGTGGTATTGGTGGTATTGGATTGGTGGTGGTGGTATTGGTGGTGGTATTGGTGGTGGTGTTATTGGTGGTGGTATTGGTGGTGGTATTGGTGGTGGTGGTGGCATTGGTGGTGGTATTGGTATTGGCGGTGGTATTGGTGGTATTGGATTGGTGGTGGTGGTATTGGTGGTGGTGGTATTGGTGGTGGAATTGGTGGTGGTATTGGTGGTATTGGTGGTGGTGTTATTGGTGGTGGTATTGGTGGTGGTATTGGTGGTGGTATTGGTGGTGGTGGTGGTATTGGTGGTGGTATTGGTGGTGGTGGTGGTATTGGTGGTACTGGTGGTGGTATTGGTGGTGGTGATATTGATGGTGTTGGTGGTGGTATTGGTGGTATTGGTGGTGGTGGTGGTATTGGTGGTGGTGGTGGTATTGGTGGGGGTGGTATTGGTGGTGGTGGTATTGGTGGTGGTATTGGTCATATTGGTGGTAGTATTGGTAATGGTGGTGGTATTGGTGGTGGTATTGGTATTGGTGGTGGTATTCGTATTGGTGGTGGTGGTATTGGTATTGGTGGTGGTATTTGTATTGGTGGTGGTATTAGTATTGGTGGTATTGATGGTGGTATTGGTGGTGGTGGTATTGGTATTATTGGTGGTGGTATTGGTGGTGGTGGTATTGGTGGTGGGGGTGGTGGTATTGGTGGTGGTGGTGGTATTGGTGGTGGTATTGGTGGTAGTGATATTGGTGGTGGTGGTATTGGTGGTGGTGGTGGTATTGGTGGTATTGGTGGTGGTGGAGGTGGTGGTATTGATGGAGGTGGTGGTATTGGTGGTGGTGGTATTGGTGGTGGTATTGGTGGTGGTATTGGTGGTGGTGGTGGTGGTATTGGTGGTGGTGATATTGATGGTGTTGGTGGTGGTATTGGTGGTGGTGGTATTTGTGGTGGTGGTATTGGTAGTATTGGTGGTGGTGGAGGTGGTGGTATTGATGGTGGTGTTGGTATTGGTGGTGGTGTTTTTGGTGGTATTGGTGGTGGTGTTGTTGTTGTTAATAAAACAGGCTTTTGAAAAAAAAACGCCAGGTGGCTTAGTGCAGATGACATGTAACACAGAGGTGCTGTTGTCATCTTCAGCCCATTAGCACACGATTATGTGCTACTTGGAATTCACATGACATAATTTGCTAATCATTTCTAAATCCATTTTACTTGGGGGGGGGGGGTTGAAACAGACATGAGATAATGCCGGGTTGAAGTGATTGAAAGCGGGCGCCCCTGTTACGGGGCGGCCCTGCTCCTTAAAAAAACACAAGTGGTTTCAGCTGAAGCAGCGCATGTTCGGCCTGCAGTAAGAGAAACACAATAAAGTAAATAGTGCTTACAGACTAAATGACAGGTCCCGTGTAACAACCGAAGTAAAATGGGCCAGTAGCCATGGGAGGTTACAAATGAAGACAAGGCCGTACTAAGGAGGGACTAACAAGCCTATTAATGAATCCGAAGGCAGCATTTACGAAAGACAATGGCACAAGCCAATGAAAAATATGGGAGGAGAGTGGGCGCGGCTTCTCTCCCATCCTCTACTACAGCAGTCTCGCAGAGCGAGCAGTGCATGCGCGCTGCCTCTAGGCTCAACCTAAAAAGGGTGTTTTATCGCAGGTCTGGGTGGGCATGATGCACCCCAAAAGGTCTGCAGCAACCACTGTTGTGGCAGCCGTGTTAGCGTAGCTCATCGCCGCAGTCTAAAATAAATGTTAAAGGCAAAGCACAGCATAAATTTGAGGCAGGAGGTCAGGCACTTGAAACAAATCATAAAATGGTATCTGGGGACTTACGCATTCCTGTCGGTGACGGAGGTCTATCACATGAGGGTAGAGGTCGTGCTCGCTTCCATTTACCAAAAGGGAAGTGCTTGGCCAGTGAAGGGAAGGCCCGGGGAGGGAAAGTGATCGAACGCGTGATGGCGCGCGCTGACTCTCCCCACCCTGAGTTACAGGTGTCATAAAATCACGCCATAGCCCAATGGTAGCTCCTAGTAAAGACACAAGTGGTACAAGGGCTAACACAGGAGATCGAGAGAGATGGGTAGGGAGAAGAGACAAAATGTAAGGCCTACAGAAGGTTTTAAAGGTAGATGGGTGTGGGTAACTGGGAAGACAGACAGTGGGTCAAGGTGTATTTCTAGAAGAAGTGGCAGGGCCAAGGACCACAGAACCCATCAAGTTGTGGGAAAAGACTTCATGATGACTCTAGCTGCAGTGAACAGTATCCGGCCAGGTTAAAGGCGACCTGGGATTACCGGCCCGAAGAGAGGGAGTGGTTTGGAGCAACCATCCTGACAGCATGGGAGGAGAAGAACATCACAGCACTGGCCCGGTCCAAAGACAAAATTGATTGGAAGTCTTTTGATGGTGTGAGTGGGTTTGCTACAGATGGGGATATGGAGTGTGAATTGGATTATGAAGAAGATAACGAAGAGTTGGAAGAAGGGGAAATTCCACACTGGCAAGAAGTCAGTGCTATGCAGCAGGGTACAGAAGAAGGAAATGGGGGGGAAACTAATGTCTCTTGCAGTAGTACAGTGTAACAGGTGGGTGTGACAACGTTAAACAAGAGGGAGGGAAGAAGAAGCAGGAGGTGTCCTAAAGAGAGGGGCGAGCACAGGAGAACATCTCCAGAGTCAAAGAAAAGGCTCTGAGCAGATGAGCAACAGTGGTGGAGTGGTTGGGATTTGGGGCTCGGTAAGGAGACAGTGGAGCTGGTGGACAAAGGGGTGGGAACAAGTACAGTGGATATACCAAGTCCGAAGGAGGCGACAATAGTGGTTTCAACAGGTAAGGAGGATAGTAAGGAAGTAAGGAAAGAGACCAGAGGTAATACAGGGGAGACTTCGGAGAAAGGGCAAGAGAAGGAAGAAAAATCAGTGGAGACTGAAACAAAAGGTAAATCAGAGGGTCTGAAGAAATTGCTGTACATGTGGGGTCAATGCCCCTGGGGGTGCATTTGTCTAATGCAACAAAGGAGAACATTTGGAAAGGGGAATTTCTGGATGTTTGCAAAATGTTCCACAGAGAAGTACAATCAAAAGAGGGGTCAAAAGAGGAAGCGTGGGAATTAGCTAGGAGGCCTAGGGTACCTACAACAATTGACACGTGGACCAGGCGCGCAACGCCCATTGGTCTCAAAGGGCTTCAGCCCCCCCCGTCGTGTGTGTCAGCCCGGGCTGAGACAGCTTCTCGGGCACACACACAGCTGCACCCGAGTACTTCACAGGTTGTTAAAAGACCATTTACTTGTTAATGAGGCTTTGTTGTTTTTTCACCCCTTCTTAGAGCCCTGCATCTTCCCTTTGCCGATTGCTGGAAGAATTAGCCCCCCCCCCGAAATATTTATTAGCCCCCCCCCCGAAATATCACTCTAGTTGCGCCTCTGACGTGGACATCAGCATTTTTAATATATGGAAGCATCTACTGTGAAAAGTTTCCAGAGAGATCAGTGTCGATATTTAATTATACAGACACCATTAAGAAAGCAATCAAACCCACGGGCATGCTGGAGTTTAAAACGGGGTTATTGCCCGAGGAATCCATCTAAATATAAACACGAATGTGCACAATGTGGAGGGAAACATGCAGTTTTGCAGTGCTTTGGGGAGCAGACAAATTTCAGTGGCAACGGGCAAGTCAGGGGCAAGGGAGGTCATTACAGCCAGGTAACAAAGGCTTTTACTCAAGTTAAGATTGACAAGTTGAGTTATTGGCTTAAGTTTTATCCCATAGAGAACAGGCTTTGATCTTAAACTGGGGGTTAGGAGAAGGTTTTCGTTTGGGATATCAGGGCCTCAGGAGGAGGAGGTTTGTGGAGAATTTGAAATCAGCCAGGCAACAGCCGCAAATAGTAAAATAAAAGTTGTCAAGAGGTTGTGAAAGGGAAGATGACAGGCCCATTTAAATTTGGGCCTAAGCCGGATCTGATGGAAAAATGCTGGAGAATTTTAACTGATTCATCACCCTTCTTGGCCTGAAGGTTTGTCATTGAACAATTTCAATCCTAGAGATGATACAGCAGTGCAGATTGCTTCAATGGATGTGGCTATGGCCTTCATGCAAAGTGAGGTCCCTGGTGCCAAGTTGTTAAATGTTAAATGTTAGTCAGATTTATAAAGCGCTCTATCACCCCACGGGCATCCTGGCGCTAAATGTTGGCTAAATGTGACATCAAATCAGCCTTTAGGCTACTCTCAGTTCATCCTATTGATTTTTCCTTGTTGGGCATACAGTTTGAGAATCAGTTGTACGTTGACAACGTGTTGCCGATGGCCTTCGCGATTTCCTGCAAACTTTTTGAAACGTTTCGAACTTTCTTACAGTGGTGTTCTACATTCAGGACAAGTCACGAGTTAGTCACACATTATTTGGATGATTTCTTGTTTGTTGGTGCAGGTGGCACAAATGTGTGCAAGAAAGCACTGCAAAGGTTTCAGAGCATTGCAGAAGAACTGGGTGTTCAATTGGCACCAGAGAAGACTGATGGCCCAAGTACCTGCATGGTCTTTTTAGGTATAGAAATGGATACCGTAAGCATGGAGGCCAGGTAACCTAGTCAGAAAGTCAGGGAGATAGTGGCCTTGTTGGAGGAAGCGATTGCAGCACATAAGCTCCAGCTGCGCCAGTTCCAACAATTGCTTAATCATCTCTATTTTGCAAAGCAGGTAGGGAGTTTTGTCGTCGACTTGGGTTTGCCATGGCAGGGCAGAAATTGGCACACCATAGGATACAGATCACTGCAGCAATACGTGCAGACTATGAGGTTTGTTTGATGTTTCTGAAAGGTTTTAATGGTGTGACGATGTGGTCTCTGGATGATGGTTTTGTTTGGTTGGTTCAGATTTTCTCAGATGCGGCAGAATCTGATGGTTTTGGTCTGTTTTGGGAAGGCAGATGGTGTGCAGAGAAGTGGCCTTCAAAATAGATGGCGGAGGTAGGAACATTGCCTTTTTTTGAGTTCTGTCCATTGCTGATGGCTCTCACTGTTTGAGGAAAGAAGCAAGCAAACAAAACTGACTTTTCACATGGTCAACCGAACAGTGGTAGACTTGGTGACTGGTCAAAAGGCAAAGGACTGATGACTTCTGAAGCTATTACAGAGGTTTATGCTCGGCTGTTTGATGTATAACATTGTATTTAGAGCCACGCATGTGCCAGGTGTGGACAATAACATCACAAATTCATTGTCTCATTCACAGTGGCAGAGATTCCATGGCTTGGTGCCCGGAGCAGACGTACAGAAAACTCAGGTACCGCAAGAAGTTTGGGACCTAGCAGATGGAAAATCTTGGAGTTGATAGAGAAATCTATCACAGTGAGCACTAGGGGCCACATGTATCAAAGTTCCATTTAGCATTCCCTAATAGAAAATTTTTGGTAATCGCTATTTAGGGGATGCAAAATGGTATGTAAGAAAATAGCGATTCCCTAATAGGGTTTCCTACAGAGTAGCAATCGCAATTAGGGAATTAGCAAATGCTACTCCATTCGTTCCTATGGGCTTAAGGGCCCATAGGTGCGAATGGTTTTGCATTACCTAATTTGCGATTGCCTAATTGATAATTGCAAATTAGGAAATGCAAAACCAAAGGTGCCCGGGGGCCTAAGGCCCCCTCAAAGCACCCCCAAAAAAGAATGTGCCTAGCGACATGTGTGCGCTACATGGCACTTTCAAAAAAGCATTTTTTATACATTTTTTAAAACTGCACATAGTTACCCTCAACTTGGAGTCGATGGTAATAGCATTTCCTAAATGCCCAGTTTGGATTAAGGAAATGCTTGGAACATGTTCTTAGGGAATCGCAAAATGCGATTCCCTGGGTGGAGTCGCAATTCTAGGTAATCGCAAAAAATTGCTATTACCAAAAATGCACTGCCAAAGCCTTTCATACAGCTTGAAAGGCTATTTTGCATTCGCAAACGGTCAAATTTAGCGATTCACACCGTTTGTGACTGCAAAATAGGTTGATACATATGGCCCCTAGGACTCTAATAGTCGGGCATGATAAGAATTCTTGAACAGTGGTGCAGCATACAGAAGTCAGGATGAGCAAGACTTAATAGCTAGACAATACGACGATGTGGTTCGTTTTATCATGAGTAATATTGACAGAAGCATTTTGGCTACGACAATAGCAGGAAAATTGGCTGTTATATGCTTTTATGGAATGAAGTGGGGTCAATTGCTGCCATGTTTGGCAAATCTTGTGTCGCGAGAGCTTGCCTCTTTTAGGTGAGAATGACCTGGTGTAATTGTCGGGTTTGGGTTTATTGAAGGAGATAAAGAAGGAACTCGACTTGATTTGTAGAATGTGGTCAGGAACGCATGTGTTTTGGACAGCATTGGTGCAGAGAAGGGTTTGACATGGGGAAGTGAATTACACAGCGCTGGAGAAAGCAAGGAGAAAGGTGAACAGGGAGATGCAGCATATTTGTAAGGCAAGGGGGATGGGTTAGTTGGAGCACAAAGATATAAAAAAGAAGGAATTCATGTTCTATAGGCAGGATGGGGTCCATCTTTACTTCATGGGGTACAAATTGTACTTGTTGGAGCTCAGAGATCGGTTAGCACTGACGCTGGCAATGAAAAGATGGTGCTAACAAAGAGGCTGCTAGGCCGACAGCCACCTGCTTGCTTATGCTAATGGCCTGGGCTGGCTGTTGGGGCAACAGCAAACAGCTGTTTACTTGTCGATTAAAATGGGGACGGGGGACAGGACAAACTCATTGACAGGGTTTTTGTGGTGAAAGAAATGGAGGAGCTTGCGACAAGCGGAAGGGTTGGGTGCCTTGCAAGTAGTCCTGGCAGAGAGAATACAGGAGAGTGATGGTTGGGTCATTTGTGAAGGACAGTGAATGGAAGGAAAGTGAATGGTGCGGAATGAATGTTTGGATGATGGTTTAGGGACTGTTCTTTTTGGGGGGAGGTTCAAGGATGGAGGGGTCAATATAAAATTGTATTAGTGAGGCTTTGATCACTTGTAACATTAATAAATTCCCAATCTGCATTCCTGTCCTAATAAGCAGGCTCGGCCAGCACAGTTAACCATGGTGAGGCAGGGGCAGGTCGGGGAGGTAGTGACAGACGACGAGATAGTTACAATGAAATAAAAATAAAAAAAATACTTACCATGCGCTCACCGAGTCGGCGATGTGGTGAGTGCAAGGTAAGTGGCTTTATTAATTTTTTTATTTAATTTTAACCATCCCGTCATCTTTCGACTTCACCCCACCCCGACACCCCCCCGCCCCACCATGATTACCTGTGCCGGCCACGCCTGCTAATAAGGCGGCCTTTTGCTTTCACTTGGCCTGGTTATTCTGCGCTGTTTTGCCCGATGGGGGCTCCTGGGGGTAGTGTTCATGGGATGTCCACCCCGGGGTGCTTCAGGCGGACGAAACAGTCCAGGCCGTGGGGGATGATGATTGGTCCTTGCAAGCTCGGGTGGGGTTTATCTGGCAGTTGGTGAGTGTTGGGTTACACTTGGGCACAGTTGAGCATGCAATGGTCCTAGTAGGTAGGTTAGGGCTGTTGCCTTTGTCTCCTCCCTCTCACCCTGTGTGTTTGTTTTTCCGGGAACTATGGGGGCTTTTTGGGGCCAGCTTTGTTGTGTCTTTCATGCAGGTTGGGGCTAGTTAGTTGTCACTATTAGGGCACATGGAAGAAATGGAGGATCTCGCCACATGTCGGAAGGGTTGGGGACCTTGCAGGGTAGTCCTTGGCAGAGGGAATACAGGGGAACAATGGTTGGGTTACGTGTGAAAGACAGCTAATGGAAGGAAAGGGGATGGTGAGGAATGAATATTTGGATGATGGTTTAGGAACTGTTCTTGTTGGGGGGAGGTATAAGGGTGGGGCGGTCAGTAAAAAATTGTAATAGTGAGGCGGTGCTTTGATCACTTATTGTAATGTGATTAAATTCCCAATCTGCATTCCTGTACTAATAAGGTGGCCTTTTGCTCTCACTTGGCCTGGTTGTACTGTGCCGTTTTGCCCGAATGGCCCTCATAATTTTAACATGAGCCTAGTATGGTCTTCGGCCAGCCCTGGTCACGCGGGCACTTGTTTTCCCGCTCTGTGCTCGAGCTCTGCGTCTTCCTGCCCACCTCCTCTCACCGGGGAGCAGCGGCTGTGACGATGCTGCATTCTCTGATCCAAGACACAGTGGCTGCCTCTCCACTTGGCCCTCCCTGCGTTCCTATGGATTATCACTGACAGGAAATGTGTGTCTTTCTTCTGTAACGAACTCTATGGGAATCTCACATTAAACAGCATCTCTGTGAATGCAATCAAGAGCTATTTCTAGGCAGAGAACCAATTTAACGCATGAATGGGTTTTAGCTCAAAAGAAGAGAAAAGGACAATCTCTGGTCCCGGGGAGCGGAATAATAGGGTAATTTTCTCAAGGAGGAAAGAAAAAGCGGGTTTTGTTTTGCATGATATTGTGGGGGAAGGAGAGCTTTGCATCCAACTCTACTTGTGAATTTTCATGAGGAAGTTTCAAGGATTCAGGTAGGTATTGCAGGAAATGGCCGCTTCAGGTACTTGTCCAGTAACACTTAACGGTCTGATGGGTCAGTTCACTGATTAACTCATAGGTCAAAGTTATTGTATTGGAGGAGCCTCTACTGGCGCCTCAAGGAACTACGGGGCACATGCATCAAAGCTTTGTGCGATCGCAAACGGTGCGATTTGCAAAATCGGCCGTTTGCGATCGCAAAATGGGCTTTTGCGATGCATCAAACAATTTGGCATGCGCAACTTCGGTAATCGCAATATTTTGCGTTTTCCCAAATTGCGATTGCATTAAGGAATCGCAATTTGCGATTCCTTAAATGCAATGCAAGAAGTACTTTCAAATAGCAATTTCGCTATTTGGGGCCGCAATTTACCATGAAATAAAACAAAACGGTCAGGCACATGCATCAAGGTAGGATTTTGCGAGTCCCTAATTGCGATTATTAAGGAATCGCAATTAAGGACTCGCAAAAGCCTATGCATGTAGGAATCGCTATAAAAATAGCGATTCTTATACATTCCTTAATTGCGACTCGCAAATTGCGAGTCGCAATTAAGAAAGGCTTCCCATTCATTCCTATGGGCCTACAGGCCCATAGGAATGAATGGGAAATTGCATGCGCAAATTGCGAGTCCCAATTGGTACGCGCAAATTGCGCATGCAATTTCAAGGGTGCAAGGGTGTCAAATGGACACCCTGTTGCACCCCTGAAATTATACCGTGCACCCATGTTGCGCACACCCATGCCCCAAGGGCATGTGTGTGTGACATGAAACTTTGAAAAATGCACTTTTCAAAGTTTTTGCAAAATACCGTTTTGTTTTATTTCACGGTAAATTATGCCCCAAATAGCGAAATCGCTATTTGAAAGTGCTTCTTGCATTGCATTTAAGGAATCGCAAATTGCAATTCCTTAAATGCAATCGCAATTTGGGAAAACGTAAAATATTGCGATTACCGAAATTGCGCATGCCAAATTGTTTGATGCATCGCAAAAGCCCATTTTGCGATCGCAAACTGCCGATTTTTGCGAATCGCACCGTTTGAGATCGCACAAAGCTTTGATGCATGTGCCCCAGTATTTTGCAAAAGCTTTGAAAAATGCACTAAAGTGCATTTTTCAAAGTTTCATGTCACACACACACATGCCCTTGGGGCATGTGTGTGCGCAACATGGGTGCACAGTATAATTTCAGGGGTGCAACAGGGTGTCCTTTTGACACACTTGCACCCTTGAAATTGCATGCACAATTTGCGAGTACCAATGGGGACTCGCAATTTGCGCATGCAATTTCCCATTCATTCCTTAATTGCGACTCGCAATTTGCGAGTCGCAATTAAGGAATGTATAGGAATCGCTATTTTTATAGCGATTCCAACATGCATAGGCTTTTGCGAGACCTTAATTGCGATTCCTTAATAATCGCAATTAGGTACTCGCAAAATCCTACCTTGATGCATGTGCCTGTACAATCCTTGCGCCAGGAAATACATAGGCATGCTTTTAAAAGCTAGCTGTTACACGCTGGAAAATGCATAAATGTAAATAATCCACATTCAATGGGGCAATTGATAAACATTCAGTTCATTTCTAAGTGGTCCTAATTTTGGAAAAGTATCCGATTTACCCAGGATTACACGTTGAAGTGAGATGGAGAAGCATAGATTTAAATTCTACTCTCCTAGTGCAAATCGGAAAACCATAGGCTCCTAATTTCTCTCTCTCACACACAAACACACATGCTTGCCCTCACACACTTGGTCATATGCAAAAACACTCGAAAATGCATAAATACTTACACAAATATACAAACAGGCCTTGAAAAATGTATTATCCAGCTCTACTGATTTATCTGTACATCGTGCTAAGGAAAAGAAATGCGGCCCAATAAAACATGTTATTTGGAGCATGATTAGTAATTATCTATTCCTTTGTTTATTACTACTGTTTATCAGAGCAAAGGACAGCTCGCAGTTATTGTCACACTATAGTACTGCCTCACACGTATTGAATGTTAAATGGCTTTATAGGATAAAACATCTCTAACATCTTTAAAAGTGATAGGATAGATGCTGTTTTCCAGGTTTTTTGAAAGTATCCCACCTTGAACTTCTCATTAAAGATCTTCATATGGTGAGGCACTACAGTCTTTTAAGCCATCTGTAGTGTTGCTCGGAGACATGGATCGGATGGTGATCAGATTTAACTAAGTCCAGTAGCCTGCTAACCTGTTCTGACGTGAGAGGGGAAAACATTGATTAGTGTGTTCCTTAATTGAGGTGCCGAAAAGCTTCAGTAGGAGTTCAACTAGCCTCCTCATTTGGTGCATACTCATTGTAAACTTCAGCTACTTTATTTTGAAAAAATTCTGACAATTCATTACAGAAGGATTGATTGCTAATCGACACATTGGTATTGTTGAGATTGATTAAGGGGTTACTTGTTTGGAAGAGAGTTGTAGTTGAATTTTTGGCAGATGTCATTTTTTCAGTAAAACAGGAGGAATTTTCTTCCTGATTCATATTTTTGTAGTCCAGGATACATTGTTTGTATTTTTGTCTCTCATTGGCATCATACTTTTCGCACCATTTGCGTTTTTGTTTGCAACAGATTTGTTTTTGCTGCCTGAGTTTTTCTGAAAACCAGAGGGTTGACGGTTTGTTTCTGTGGCATTTAAACGATTTTTGGGGCGCCAATTGGTACACTGCAGAGCGCAACCAATTGGCGTAGTTGGTGGTGGCGTCATCTAAGTCCTCCAGGACCTCCGGTAGTGTGTCTGATAGGACCCGATAGAGCTATGACTATTCCAGCTTGTGCCAGGATCGGGTTAGATGCTTTTGTCTATTAGATGTTCTGTATCTTTATCATCAGAAACTTCCAAAGTCTGCCAGACTTTCCGCAGCTCCAATCTAAGACACGCCATTCCACTCTACGCCACACCACTCAATTGTACACCACTCCACTGTGCGCCATTCCAGTGTATGCCATTTCACTATATGCCACTCCATTCTACACAACACCACTATACGCCATGACTCTATACGCCAAAACACTTTACGCCACAACACTCTATGCCACTCCACGCCACTCTACTCTGTGCTATTCCACTCTACGCCACTCCATTCTACACCACTCCACTCTACGCCATTCTACAGTAGCCACTGCACTCTACACCAACCCATTTTACGCCACTCAACTTTATGCTATTACACTCTATGCCGCTCCACTGTACACTTCTCAACTGTGCACCACTCCACTCTACGTTATTACATTCTATGCCACTCCACTCTGCGCAACTCTACTGTTTGCCATTCCATTCTACACCGTTCCACTATATGCCACTCCAATGTACATGATTCCATTCAATGCCACTTGACTCTATGCCACTCTATGTCATTCCACTCTACGCCACTCCACTCTCCACTGTTTGTTTTTAATCTACACCATTCTACTGTATGCCACTCTGCTCCATGTCACTCCACTCTACGCTATTCCAGTATATGCCAATCCAATCTACACCTCTTTATGCTACTTTACTCTACTCCATTCCACTCCACTGTATGCCATTTCACTCTACGCCACTCCACTCTACGGCACACCACTGTATGCTATTCCATTCTACACCACTTTATGCCACTCCACTGTATGCTATTCCACTCTATGCCACTCCACTCTAAGCTATTCGACTCTACACCACTCCACTCTACACCACTGTGCTGTACACAATTCCAGTCCATGCAACTCCAAGCTACACCACTGTATGCCGTTCTACTCTACATCACTCTATGCCACTCTACAGTACCCCACTCTATGTCATTCCACTGTACACTATTTCACTCTATGCCACTCCACTATACACACTTCTACGCCACTCCATTCTACACTATTCCACTGTGCATCTCTACACTGTACACCACTCCACTCTACGCTATTCTACTCTAAGCCACTCCTCTCTATGTAAATCAACTGTGTACGCTATCCCACTCTATGCCACTCCACTCTAAACCACTACATTGTTCGGCACTCCACTCTATGCTATTCGACTCTATGCCGCTCCATTCTACACTACTATACTGCATATCACTCCACTCTATGCTATTCCACTCTATGCCACTCTATGTCACTCCACTGTACACCAATCCACTCTACGCAGCTGCACTGTGTATGCTATTCCACTCTATGCCACTCCATTCCACACCACTACACTGTTGGGCATACCACTCTACACAACTCCACCCTATGCTATTCAACTCTATGCCACTCCACTCTACACCACTGTACCATACGTTACTCCACTCTACGCTATTCCACGCTATACCATTCCACTTTACGGCACTCTACTCTATGCTATTCCACTCTACGCTACTCCACTCTATGCCATTCCTCTTTACGGTATTTGACTATTCTACTCCACTCTATTCCACTGTACTGTACACCACTTGAGTAGACACCACTCCACTATACATCACTCTACGCCACCCCACTCTACGTTATTGCACTTTATGTCACTCTACTCTACTCTTTCCCACTCTATGCCACTGCACTATACATGAATGTGGTGTATAAATTATAAATGTAAGGTATAACTATAACTTTAGAATCTCTCATGTGTGTGCAGTTTAAGTTTGAAGTGTATTGAAAGAATAACATATCCCTAACTATAACTAATGTTTAACCTTTGTTTTTTGTCATATCTATCTATCTATCTATCTATCTATCTATCTATCTATCTATCTATATATATGTGTGTGTGTGTGTGTATATATATATATTCACTGAAAAACCATAGGTTTTAGGGACAGTTATAGTTAGTTGGACATTGCACTCGTACAAAACCCGTGAAATTCCCCTGTTATAGTTAGTTCAGCTAACTATAACTCGCGCCCGCAATGCACTGCTGATGACGTCACATATTACATCACTCATGACATGGTCAGTGACATCACTGATGACATCTCAAATGACATCACTGATGATATCACTGATGACATCATCCAGTGACTGTGTGTTTCTCTAAAGTTTAAATATGTTTAATATATATGCCAAGGTGTATTGAAGAATGAGTGGGTGTATAAGTGTCTGTATGGATGATTTAGTAAGTGCGTGACGAACTCTATAAGTGAGTGATTAAACGTATCTTACTGAATGCATGGGTTAGTGACTAAACTGGGTGAATGTCTGTATCCGTCTGTCTGTTGCTGTGTAAGTGGCTGCATGGGTTTGTGAATAGCTACATGAGTGTCTATATGAGTTATTGATTGGTTGTCTGAGTATCTGTATGGGTGCCTGAGTGTTTGTGTGAGTGGGGTGTGTGCGACTCTGTACATAGATGTGTGAGTGGGTGATTCACTGGGTGCATGATTTGAAGAGTGTGTCTGTGATGGACTGCTTGGGTGGGTGAGTGTGTGTATGGGTGTGTTAGTGAGTGAATGTATATCTCAGTGGTACATGTGCGAGTAACTACATATGTAAAAGGCAGTATATATGTGTGTTAGAGTATTTAAAAGGCTATAAGTGAGAGTGTGTGATTGTGAGAGTGGCTGTATGGATGCGTGTGTGCTTGTATCAGTTATTGTATAAGAGCGTAAGAATGTGCTAGTATTTGTATGAGTAAGTGAGCTGGTGTGTGTATAACTGTATAGGTGAGTAAATGGGTGTGTGATTAATTTTTTGCATGACTGACTAGGTGTGTGAGTACCTCTATGGATGAGTGGCGGTGTGTGAGTGTTTATATAGGTGTATGAGTGCATATGATAGTCCTGTACTGAGTAACTGTAAGTATGAGTGACTGGACGGGTGAGTGAGTAGATGTGTGTGTGTAGACCTAAGAATCAGTGAGTGGGTATGTAGTTATTGGTATTGGAGTGTGTATGGTTTTGCGAATGGCAGTCTGTAATTTAGAGTGGGTGTATCAAAAGTTATATTAGGGTGTGAGAAGATGCATGAAATTATCACATGGATGATGTCATCAGTGATGTCATTTGAGATGTCATTTGAGATGTCATCAGTGATGTCACTGACCATGTCATGAGTGATGTAATATGTGACGTCATCAGCAGTGCATTGCGGGGGCGCGAGTTATAGTTAGCTGAACTAACTATAACGGGGGAATTTCACGGGTTTTGTACGAGTGCAATGTCCAACTAACTATAACTGTCCCTAAAACCTATGGTTTTTTCAGTGAATTTCAAAGGTTTTTTAAATGCTAATTCCTGACTACAACATGTCTGAAACCTATGGTTTTTTTCAGTGAATTTCAAAGGTTTTGTAAATGACAATTTTTAAATGTATTAATTGTTATATTTATTTTTTTGATACTGATTTACTACATTTTTTTAAACTATTTATTTTTACATATTTTATTTTTTAAATTACATTGTAATTACATTATACATTACATTACAAAATATACTTTCTCAGAATGAATTACTTTAGTTTAAATACTTTGCAAATAGGCAATAGACTTTTAAGTACAGTAGTTACAGTTGTTGCAATGGGCAACACAATTTCAAACACAATGCAACATTGAGCTCAATGTGAATTTCTAGTTAAATGCAATTAGTTACTTTATGGATTACTTTTCTAACCACAGGACTGGATCCTAGATTCAGTCCTGCGACATCTCCTGTAAACAGTTGAGTAAAAGCGTTTTGGTTACAGTAGTGATTTTTAAGGAATATTATTGTATTTTAAAAGTTGACAGAAACTTTTTCACATAGAATCACCAATGTTATCCTATGGGAGGAAATTCACTTAGCAGGTAAGTAGTGTTATCGTTACTTTTTCTTACTCAGTGGTGGATCCTGGATCCAGCACTGGTGCATCTCCTGTAAACAGTTGAAAGAATGCGTTTAAGTCATACAGGCGATTTTTAAGGAATATTTGTAGTTTGTGAAAATCGACACTTTGAAACTTTTCTGCTGAAAACCAGACAATGGATTCCTATGGAAGGAAATACAAGTTACTGGTAAATACGTTAGAATTACTTTTCAGGGTCAGTGCTGGGCTAAAAGATGCAGCACTGGGTTCTCTCCTGATAACAGGTGAGTAAATCGGAATTCGTAGTTCGGCTGATTTTAGAGGAATATTATAAAGTTCCAAAACTCCACACTTAGAAGAATTTCCAAGTGAAACCAGTCAATGTTAGCCTATGGAAGGAAATTCAAGTTACTGGTAAGTACGGTTAGAATTACTTTTCAGGGTCAGTGCTGGGCTAAAAGATGCAGCACTGGGTTCTCTCCTGATAACAGGTGAGTAAATCGGAATTCGTAGTTCAGCTGATTTTAGAGGAATATTATAAAGTTCCAAAACTCCACACTTAGAAGAATTTCCAAGTGAAACCAGTCAATGTTAGCCTATGTGAGGAAATTCAAGTTACTGGTAAGTACGGTTAAAATTACTGTTCAGGATCAGTACTGGGCTCAAAGATGCAGCACTGAGGCCTCTCCTGATAACAGGTGAGTAAATCGGAATTCGTAGTTCGGCTGATTTTAGAGGAATATTTGCACAATGGTGAAGGAAGGGGGTGGGGCCTGAGGTGATATGTCTGCAAACACGCCCTGTGGCGCGTTTTAAGTTGGAGAATTAATTCCTCCTCAATCCCGAGGGTCCCTAGGGGCCAACTAGCCCACCAGATACCTCCAGTATGTGCCAGAGAGCTGCGCTGCAGAGAGGTGTTCAGAGGCCACGCCCCTTTTTGCACTTCTCTGCAACGCAGCTCTGTGGCGCTTTCTGGACATACCTGGTGGGCTAGTTGGCCCCCAGGGACCCTCAGGATTGAAGGGGATTTAATTCCCCATCTTAAAACGTGCCACGGGGCCTGTTTGCACACATGTCACCTGAAGCCCCACCCCCTCCCTTCACCATTGTGCAAACGCGCCCCGTGGCGCGTTTTAAGTTGGGGGATTAAGTCCCCTTGAATCCTGAGGGTCCCTGGAGTCCAACTAGCCCACCATGTACCTCCAAAAAGCGCCACAGAGCTGCGTTGCAGAGAGGTGTAAAAAGGGGCGTGGCCTCTGTACACCTCTCTGCAACACAGCTCCCTGGTGCATACTGGAGGTTCCTGGTGGGCTAGTTGGCCCCCAGGGACCCCCAGTATTCAAGGGGAATTCGTTCCCCCTCTGCAAACACGCCAGGGGGCGCGTTTGCAGAGTGGTAAAGGAAGGGGGCGGGGCCTGCGGCACGATCGTTTTGTTTTTTTAATTTTTTTTTTTTTCCCCAAGGGGGACTGTGTGGCCCTCCTTCCTTTTTCCTTTTTTTGGGCCCTGGGGACCCCATCCCCCAGGGCCTTACCCCTTTTTTTTCTTTTTTTCAAAAACGAAACGGGAAGGGGGCCGCGTGGCCCCCCTCCCGTGGCCGAATCCGGCCCCGGGGACCCCATCCCCCGGGGCATGGCCACACTTTTTTTGATTTTTTTAAGGAGGGGGGCTGCGTGGCCCCCCTCCTCAGGCCTCCTTTTGCCCCGGGAACCCCATCCCCCGGGGCAGGCCTTTATATTTTTTTTATTTTTTTTTATTATCATTATTTTTTGGGGGGAGGGGGGCCACGTGGCCCCCCTCCCGGGCCACTACTTGCCCCGGGGACCCCATCCCCCGGGGATGGCCCTCTCCGTTGAGGACTGTGGGGGGGTCCCCAATCCCCCCACAGTCCCGTCGGCTCCCCGCGTCCCTCGGGAGCCGGCATTGCTTTTTCACATGGGGAGCTGCTAAGATGCAGCTCCCCGTGTGGAAAAGCAATTTGCTTTGAATTTTGGAAGAGAGAGCAGGTTTCCCTGCTCTCTCTTCCAATATCCAAAGCAGTTTGCTATGACAGGACGGGAGCCGCGATGCTCCCGTCCTGTCATAGCAAACTACAGTGTCCCGGGGGTAGGCACCCCGGGACACTGCAGGAGCCGGCCCTGGGGGGGGGTGGTCCCCATGGCCACCACAGGCTCCAGGAGGGGGGCCGCGCGGCCCCCCTCCCTTCAATTGCACAGCCCCGGGGAGGTGGCGGTCCCCGGGGCATGTGGGGGGCCTTAGAGGCCCCCCACATAAAACATAAACCCACCCCCCGCATGCCCCCGGGACTTGGGCCACCCGGGGGCAAAATAGCATCGAGGCGCGGGAGACCGCGCTTCGATTTTTTTTTTATTGGCGGGATCCGCGCACCCTAAGCGCATCCCGCCGATTTTTTTTTTTTTTTAATGCTTTTTTCTGCCCAGGGGTCCTTGTGGGACCCTCTGAGCAGACCTAGGGGGTCAGGGTGTTTCTACCCTGCCCCCTTTTTGCGCTTTGCGCACTTGTTTCTGTCCCTCGGTTCTACCGAGGGACAAAATGGCTGCCAACACTTCCTGATTTGGAGTGTTGACAGCCACTTGACAGCCAATTAGCATGCAGCTCGTGATCGGGAGGGTACGCGGACCTTACTCGGCCATAGATATATATGTGACTTTACTTTTGATTTTCTCAGGAACTACTGAACGGATTTACACCATTTAAGCAAAAGGCACGACACTGAACCAAGGGCTACCTCTTTGCCAAATTTGGTGTAATTCCGTTCAGCAGTTCGGGCTGTAGCTGCGACTAACGGTTCCTATGGAAAAATGAATGGGGAAAACACGTTTTGGGACCCCCCTTTTTTCTCGGCCCCCGCTTGACGAATCACCCCGAGACTTTCAGGATAGGAGCGGACCGGAGCGCCCCAACAAGTTGGAAAATTTCGCGAAGATTTGTCAACCGGCGCCAATGTTATTTCAAATAGAATGTTGCGGATTTCCTATGGAAAATAGGTCCTAACTATAACTATCTACTGGCGACCACCAGTAGATAATATATATATGTATATAGTCAATAAAGCTGCAATTTAAAATGAATGCGAGGCTCAGATGTCTTTTGTGGCAGCCCAGGAAGAAGAGGTTTTCAACCTTGAAACGCGTTGGCAAGCACAATTACGCAAAGGAACATTAAAGCAGGCTGCATCTTTAAGCTGTATGGCGAAGCTCTGTGAGTGACCTCCCAATGCTCAAGGGCACTTTGGTTGAAATATATATATATATATATTCCAGCACTCTTTTCCGCGGAAGACCTGAGCCATATATGCATATATATGTGTGTGTGTGGGTATATATACTGCCAATGTGTAATATATATATATATATTTCCAACACAAGACTCCGGAAGTCCGGGGCTTCAAATCACGGCGGTCCTGGATGGGTTCCGGTAACCCTGTCAAATATCACGCAGATTTCCCTTTTTGCAAAGAAAATACCAGGACACTCTGGGATGCTGGATTAATTTATTGGCAAAATTGCTCTCTACCAACGCGTTTCACCTTTCGGCTTGTTCACGGTATGGCCTGAGCCTCCATACTTCTGTTTACGTACAGGTAATCATTAGCAGTGAGAAAGGACAAGCATGATATACACATAATGTTTTCAGTTTTACTGCGCGCCATTTTGAAATGTCCATACTATACCGGCAATTTGATTATATTCTATGTGACTCAATTATCATGTTTAATAAACCCCATTTGTTTTGTATACAATGTTAACCACTGAAATATTTATTGTTTATATATCACTTAATGCACCATAGGACAACTGAGAAAGGACGAACACGCTATATGTTATAGGTGACATCACTGACGAAAGTGACATCTCGGACAGCAACGCATTGGATGTTTCTGCTGAAACCCTGGCACAAAATGCCCCAATAAGCAACCCGGGCAGAAATAATTTCCTCAAACAATTTCAAATGTTGACAAGAGCCAAACAGAATCAACAAAATGAGGAGCAGGATTTTTGTCGTGGCAGAGGACGCGGGACACGAGGAAGAACAAGAGGAACAAGAGGAACCAGAAAGCAAGCACAAGAAGAAAAAGGAGAATCCAGCAAGCCTGTGGTAATGGCAACAAGGGCGAAGACAGGAGCGAAATGACGGTGGTCAACCTATCTAAACGTGAGTTGTAGCCCACAGACATTAAATTACTTTCATTGGGTTTATCATTCTGCCCCTCCAGGCATTTAGATTATGTACAAACAAGGATTGTACCGGAGACCCGCGATACCAAGCAAAGCAATTGGCAGCTACAGCATAAAGAAAAATGTTCAGGCCTCCATTACAGTACATTGGCTATCTGTCCTCATGCCCTGCAACTAAATGATAAATAGTATGCCAAGTGGCACGGTAGGGCTACCTCTGTTTAGTTATGGGAAGGGACTCAATCAAGGGGAATAATATAAAAACTAAAAAGAATTTAAACGGTTGGTTCCGCGGGACTCTTGCGATATCACACGGGAGTCCACACTAGATTCCAGAGGGAGTACCGTGGGACCGGATTTTAAAAAAACACAAAAGCACAGTAAGGTGTAAAATTGCCTACTACGCACACACTAAATTTTGGGGGATATTTACGTTCCCTGGCGCATCCCTGCATATCAGCAGGGATGCGCCAGGGAAAATGCGTCACGCAAGTTTACCTTTGCGCCACGTCCGATGCGCCGCATTTACAATGCGGCGCAAGGATAAGCAGATGCGTGACACATCTGCCGGCGGAAGGTTGGCGCAGTGCTGAAGTTGTGTCGCAAGCGCGACGCAACTCCAGCACTGTTCCAACCTTCCCTATCCCTAACATGGTGCGTCAATCCTTACGCCTGCTTGAAGCAGGTGTAAGGATTTGACGCACCAGCGTCGGAAAAGTGACTACGTGAAATCTTGTAGATTTCACTACGTCACTTTTCCGAGGCGTTCCTGCGCCGGAACGCCCCCCCCTGCGCCGGTACGCCCACATGAAACCTGACGCAGGTTTCATGTGGCGCAGGGGTTTACTACGTGACGCATCTCCCTAGATGCGTCACGTTGTAAATATAGCGCATCGCGGCGCATGGTTTGCGTCGCCGCTGCGTCACATGCGTGACGCAACGGCGGCGCAAAAGTGGCGCAAGGGGCTTGTAAATATGCCCCTCTGTGTATAACACCTCATGGAGAGCCCACTCCTTTGAGCCATCTACACCTCATTAGGTGTTCAAGCCCTACTATGAATACCCTTCACCTTGTACTAGGCTATTTGTGGATAGATGATCTCTTGGGCACAATCAATCAGGTGTGAGTGCCCAGGCCCATACAAACACAGCCTATGCCTTGTACAGAAGTCTATAAGCAGAGCCCACTCACTTCTGGCACGCGTAGGCCCTATTAGATGGCAAGGTGGCAAGGACCCTAGGATGCCCACATTCACTAGGTCGGCAAAGCACCTACTACGTACCCCCTAAGCTTTGTAAAGAAGACCTCACAGAAAGCCCACTCATTTAAGACACCCACATCTCATTAGATGTTTAAGTCTCTTTTACACACACCCTTGTGAGCATTGAAGGGAACTGTAGCAAGCATTCCTCACCTCACCGTGATGTGATAAGAGTAGGGCAGTGGAGGTCTATTTTTCACTGTGCCACTGTGATCAAGCTACACCTGTCTGGTGAGCCCCTTTCAGGGTAAAACTATTCTTGGGTTGCTTGTGTTCCGGTTTAGGAAGGACATAGCATGTCAATTCAGACTGAACTGTTTCTATTGGAGCAGGGTCAAGACTTACTTGCAAACGGCTGTGTCCAAACTGAGGTGGCATAGTGAGCAAAAGAACATAAGATCATAAGGTAATAAAATTCACCTTAAAGGTAGAGCAGGCCACAGCAGCCATTGCCTCCCAGCATAGGTGTGTTACCTATAAGGACTGGTCTAAGATTGACACCCCGAAACTACAGGAGCAGCTTTCTAATACTATTCCGGATCTTGAATTAGATAGTAATGTAGCTGCCGAACAGGTCTGTAGCTGGATGAAGTTAGCGGTTGAATTAGCAGTGCCACTGAAAAAGATTTCCTCTATGAGGAAAAATCCCCCACAACCCTGGTTCAACGAAAAACTAAAGGCACAAAAACTAATTTGCAGAAGGGCGGAAAGGAAATGGAGGGCTGACTATGAACAACGGACGAAAGACGATTATAGAAAAGCACTGGGAACTTATAAAAAATTAATCGTCGAGGAAAAAAGTAATTTTTTTATACGAAAAATAAATGAAGCTAAAAATTCCAGTAAGGAATTATTTGCCACGGTAAAAAAACTAACTAATGTCAATGCTAACAAACAGATAGACGGTAGCATGGAATTTTGTAATACTCTAGGTCAGTTCTTCGTGGATAAAGTTAAGACCGTGTATGAGTCTTTCATTATGACCAACAAACCTGATACTCCACTTCCATTTTCAGAATATAAACTGGGCCTGCCTATAGATAGCTCCAATACGGGGTTTCATTTCTGGCCTCCATCAATGGAACAGATTAAACAGGTGGTAATGACAACGAGGTCTGGTGGCCTAACAGACCCTTGTCCACCCAAGGTGATGCACCTATTTCCAGATTTATTAAGCGAACAACTATTCCTGGTGTTCACTAAGATAATTGCATCGAGTTGCTACCCTGATGCCTGGAAAAAGACCGCAGTCCTCCCATTACTTAAGAAGCCAAATCTTGACCCACAGGATCCCGGGAATTACAGACCCATTTCAAAAATCCCTTTTCTAGCTAAAGTACTGGAAAAACTATTGAATAAACAATTGTCTAACTATTTAAACTCCGTAAATGCCCTAGACCACTCACAGTATGGGTTTCGGGAACAACATGGAACCGAAACTGCCCTGATTATGGCTGCGGAAGAACTCAGGAGTGTACTGGATGCTGGAGGGAAGGCTGCCTTGATCCTTTTGGATCTTTCAGCAGCCTTCGACACGGTAAACCATGGCACACTCCTGACCCGACTAGCCGAAGTAGGAGTTCAAGAGAAGGCACTTAACCTTCTATCCTCTTATCTAACAAACAGAACTTTCTCAGTTAGATTGGGAGATGCTGCTTCTAAACTTTTTAATTCTCCTTGTGGCGTACCTCAGGGGTCTTCGTTGAGCCCCACCCTTTTCAATGTATATGTTGCCCCGCTAGCGGCTATAATAAGGAATTGTGGTTTTCTACCAGTCTCCTACGCAGATGATACTCAAATTGTGGTAGCAATCACAAACAATACTGATGAGACAGCAGGTAGATTTAATAATTGCATGAGTCAGATCACTCACTGGATGCAATATAATTGCCTGAAATTGAATGGTGATAAAACCGAGGTTATGCTGCTTGGGACTGATATGAATTTCTGGTCCCCTAAATGGTGGCCAGATAGCCTAGGCGACTGCCCATCCCCAGTGGACAAAGTAAGAAACTTGGGAGTATTGCTGGACAATAAACTATCTTTGGGTCCCCAGATAAACAAACTTTCTTCCTCGGTGTGGTACATCCTCAAACTAGTAAAGAAACTATCACCTTTTATTCCCCCAGATTCTCGCAAAATATTAGTAACTGCACTGGTCTTATCCAGGTTGGATTATGGTAATGCACTGTATGCAGGGTTACAAATTCAACATCTAAGAAAATTACAGCGCCTACAGAACACTGCAGCTAGGCTGGTGATGGACATTCCCAGATATGAACCAGTTGCCCACAGATTGGGAACTCTCCATTGGCTAACTATTGAAAAAAGGATCAAGTTTAAGTCAGTCTGCCTGGCCTATAAAGCCCTTCATGGAATAGGATCCCATTTCTTAAAAACTCATTTGAAACCTTATGAGCCATCCAGGAGACTGAGATCTAGCCAGGCAAAATTAATTCAGGTTCCAAAATTTAAGCAAGTAAGGTGGGGAGGGAGAAGCTTCCTTCTTCAGGCGGCTAAGACTTGGAACCTTCTCCCTGTCACAATTAAAAACAGCGCGTCGCTACTTTCATTTAGGAAGGAGGTGAAAACATGGTTGTTTACTTTGTAGTTGGTATCATTCTTCGGCAGACCTAGTCTTTTTACAACGATTAGCGCCAAGACGCCTTTGGGCATTCGTGCGCTTTACAAATATACAAATCAAATCAAATCAAATCAACAATGAATTGGAATGCTACCTAAGCGATTGCCAGTGCTTAGACTTGTTGGAAGCATTCCTACCATCACCACTTTGTGTGATGGATGTAGCACCCTAGGAAGCAAGGGTGTGCCCAGACATGGGCCCATTGCTCACTGTGCCACTGGAACCGAGCTACACCCAACTGATGAGCCCCAATCAGGGCGAAACCAGTCTTCGGTTGCTTATGTTCCGGTTCTGGGAGGACCTGGCCTGGCAGAACGGGCTGGACTGTTCCTATTGGAGCAGGGTCAAGACTAATTTGCATCAGCTGGGACCAAACTGAGGTGGCATGGTGGGCAAAAGAACAATTGGTTAGAATGCTACCCGGAGCAATTGCCAGTGGTTAAACTTGTTGCAAGCATTCCTCCATCACCTTTTGTACGTTTAAAGACCCTACTATGCATCACCTCTATAAGGTGACAAAGTGCCTACCTAGCACACTCTAAACCTTGTACAGAAAGCCTCACATAGAGCCCAATCCTTTAAGACATCCACCCTCCAGTAGGTGTTCAAGCCCCTGCTATGCACATTGTATCCCTGTACCATGCTATTTCGAGGAAGGCGATCTCTTGTATGCAATCAATGAGATGCGATTGGCCCAGCCCCTACTACACACAGCTTACGTCTTCTACAGAAATCTTCAACCTTTGTGTTTTTTTCAAGTGAATATGTTTATCATTGCTAGTATAGTTCTCAAACTGAACATGTTTCAGAATGCATAGACATCTTTGTAGCTCCTCTAGTGTGTAATCTTCCATTGTATATCAGGGATACGATTGATGTTTTAAAACAGATATCTGGAATTCCATGGAAAAACGATTATCTTCTTGTTACTATGAATGTAACTACTCTGTACACATCTATTTAATACTCAAAATGTTTGTAGGCACTTAAATTCTTTCTTTAGTCTGTTAGTTTTTCGATGCACTCCAAAATGATTATATATCTAAATGAGTTTGATCTAAGAAATAATTTATTTTTGTATCAGACAAGTCTATTTCAGTAGGTATATATTACAGCAATCGGTTCCCGGTTTCCCCCCTCTTATGCAAATCTTTTTATGGGTTTGTACGAGAGGAACCATGACTGGTCCACACCACATTACAGTTTGGACAAGGTTGTACATTGGGCAAGGTATATTGATGATATTTTTATGATTTGCAAAGGATTGGTAGAAGAATTGAGGATATATTACAAATATCATAAAGACAATGTTTATAACTGAAAATTAATTCTGGTATTTAGCTCTGAAAAATATGTTTCTTAGATCTAGAGCTCTATGTGGATAACATGATGTTGCAATCTAGAATCTATAGGAAACCTACTTCAGTAAATTTGGTTCTCCATGAAATGTCCTTTATGGGGAATTTGTAAGAGCAAAACTGAACTGTAGTATATAGCAGCAGATTGTCAGAAAGCGTAGAGATTTAGGGGCCCATTACGATGGCGGGCGGACAAAGTCCGCCCGCCACCGTAACGGTAAAAGGGACTGACCGCCAGAGGTGCGGCGGTCCCGCTGTGCCCATTAGGATGCGACCGCCACCCTGGAGGTTGCATCCCACATATTTAACATTGTAGCTGGCGGTGCTGTAAGCAGCACCCGCCACAATGTTAAATATGCATGTTGTGCATTGGCATGCACAATGTGACAGTCACCGCACGGTTCCTGCCACCTTGTGTATGCCAATGAAGGGGGGTACCATAGGTACCCCCCAAGTGCAGCCCCCCACCCCCCAGGGGGCCCATAACGGACCCCCAAAGCAAACTCCGCCGGCCTTTCCATGGTGGCATCGCCGCCATGGAAAGGCCTTTCTGAATGCCCATGATAATATGGTGGCGGACACCATATTGTCTCCCTTTTCCGCCCGGTCGGCAATCCGAAAGGCGGAAAAGCGGCGGACGGACTTTCTGTCCACCGCTGTACCCCCGCCATGCTAATGTGGCGGGGGGTAAATGGCGGGCGGGCGGGGAGTTAACGCGGGCGGATCGCCACCGCCGGTCGGGCGGTGGCGATCTGCCCGCGATCATAATGACCCCCTTAGTGTGGAAAATGAATTGCTCATTGTTCTTTATTTCTCATAAGAAACGGATGGACTACAATTGAAAGTATGTTTCTGTTGTAAAATAAACTATATACTATATATTTGTTGATATCTCATCATCTAATTTCTTCCAAAATTAATAGAAATTCAGCAGTTATAGTTATACTCATCTCAGGAATCTATAAATCATGCCCAAAGGTAACTATAACTCACTGCCCTATCATGCACAGTTTTTTCATCAAAGTTCCCCGGGACCGTGTCCTGTTACATAAAATGGCAAGTGCAAATTTCCTCTCAGGTTACGGCCAGCCAATCAAGGCATTGCTCGTGGGGCGCGGATCCGCGGATCCACCACTATGGGTCCACGATGGATCCCTGTCCCTAGATATCTGTAAATCTTTTTTCTTTAATAACTCCAAAACTACTGAACGGATTTACACCAAATCACAAAATGAGATCTTTCTGGATCATGATCTAGCTGTCTGCCATATTTGGTGTAATTTGGTCCAGGCTGCAGTTATATCTAAAATCCATATGGGAATTGCCGTAACCTGATAGGAAAGTTGCGCCTCGCATTTTATGTATCAGGACAGGGTCCCAGGGTCTGAAATTAAATGTATAAAGTAATAAAAGGGGTCAAGGTAGAGGTACCCTGACCCCATGGGTGTGATAGAGGGGCCACTGAGGGATGCCTGGGGCCGTATTATGCAATGCAGCGCATTTTCTTTATTAGCTCCTGGCTATATATATTAATATATATATATATATTTATATTAATATGTATATTAATATATATATATATGTATATATATATATATATAGTTATAGTTTGGACACGGTTTCCATAGGAAAAGAGTGTTTCACTTACCTATATCTTTGGCGTAGTTTGACAAATCTTCATGAAATATTCCCCCCCAAAATTCCCCGGCTATTCTTGTTGCGAATGAAGAGTTTCGTGGCGATCCCTCAAGCAGGGGCAGAGAAAAAGGTGGGAAGGACAAACAATGTGTGTTTCCCATGTTAATTCCCGTAGGAATTTTAGACACGACTACAGCCCAAACTGCTAAATGGAATTACACCAAATTTGGCAGGCGGTAGCTGTTGGTCCAGAAAGCGACATTTTTATAAATTGGCGTAAATGCATTCAGTAGTTTTTGATGTGACAAGAGAAAAACCAATTTGTGTATATATAGGGGTGCAAAGGCTTCACGAACCCTCTTGATCTCGTGCCGAGATCTGATTGGCTGCCAGCACTTCAAACCAGGAAGTGTTGTTGCCATCTTGGGACTTGGCTTAAGCCAAGTGCCACAAAAAAACATTAAGAAAAGAGAAGGGGGCAGGGTACAAATACCCTGACCTCCTAGGCCTCTAAGGGGCTCTCATAGGGACCCCGCAGGGCAAAAAAAGCATTAAAAAAAAGAATTGGCCGGAGTTGCACTGAATCTGCGGCTCCCTCAAAAAAAAACCAGAAGGGTGGATTCCCACGCTTCTGTAATCTTGAGCACCCAGGTGGGCCAGGTCCTGGGGGATGACGAGGCATAGAAAGGAGGGGAGGCACGGGCCCCCCTTCGCCGGCTTATAAAAGCCCCATGGACTGCCACCTCCCTGGGGCACTGTTTTTAATTTATTGGGGGTTGCCTGCGCGGCAACCCCTGCGCCCTGGGGACCGTCACCTCCACAAGGAAAATCTGAAATTACCGCGGGGCCAGCACGACCCCCCCGCAGCCCCAGGGACTGCCACCTCCCTGGGGCTAAACACAACATTAATGCGGTGGGGCGTGTGGCCCCTGCAGCCCCTGTGACCGCCACCACCCCGGGGCTCAAATAAACATTGGAGTGGGGATGCGCAACCCCCCTCCTGGAGCCATAGATGGCCCTGGGGACTGCCACCCCCCACGGATGGCTCCTGCGTTGTCCTGGGAACCCGCGTGGTACATTGCTGTTTGCTGTAGCTTGGCGGCAGCAAACACTCTGCTTCCAGCAAGCGAGAGCGGAGTAATGCTCCTGCTTGCTGGAGGCAAAGCATTCAAATTGTTTTCAGACACAGGGAGCTGCATTTTTAACAGCTCCCTGTGTCTGAAAGCAATGCCGGCTCCTCCAGGATGCAGGGAGCTGGCAGGAACCACAGGGGCCTTGAGGCCTCCCCCGCGGTCCCCAATGGACGTCACTGGGTGCCCTGGGAGGGACCAGGGCACCCACAATGGAGGCCGGACCCCGGGGATGGGGTCCCGGGGCCAAAATTGCCCCGGGGAGTGGGGCTGCGTGGTCCCCCACCTCTATTATAACTAAAACAATAAAAAGAAAATTTGAGGCCCTGGGGTATGCGGTCCCTGGTGCCAAAATACACGCTGGAAGGAGGGCTGCGCTGACCTCCTCCCCCATTTGGTAATAGCTGGGCCCCTGGGAATGGGGTCCCCAGGGCCGAAATCGGCCCGGGTAGGGGGCCACCTGATCCCCCTCCCCATGGCAAAATGGCTGGACCCCGAGGGATGGGGTCCCCGGGGCTGAAATGGGCCTGGGGAGGGGGGCAGCATGGCCCTCCTCCCCTATTGACAAAAAGAATGTAAAAAATGCCAGCCCCGGGGCAAGTCTCCTGGCACACAACTTGTTGGGGTATGAAGTTCCCTTGGCTGCTGAGTTTCCTTGGGGATCAGCAACCCCTCCTGTTACCTCCAGTAAGTCCCACACAGCAGGATTGCTGGGAGGTCATCCAAGACCCCATCCCCTTTCTCAACCCATCCTCAAACACGCCTCCTGCTGCACTACACGCTCAGATGCTGAGGGCCCTTGGGGGTCAAACTCCTGTTTCGTCCAGTAAGTCCCACACAGTGGGATTTCTGAGAGCTTGGGGGAGGCCCGCACCCTTTTCTCCAACACTCTGCAAACCCACCCCTGGCACACTACTTGATGGGGGATAAAGTCCCCTTGGCTGATGAGGGTCTTTGGGGCCAACAACTACTCCTGTTACCTCCAGTATGTCTCACACAGTGGGATTGCTGAGAGCTCGTGGGAGGCCCACCCCATTTCTCCACCACGCTGCAAACGCACCTCCTAGCGCACTACTGGTTGTGGAAAGAAGTCCCCTTAACTGTTGAGGGCCCTTGGGGGCCAACAACTCCTCCTGTTACCTCCAGTATGTCTCACACAGTGGGATTGTTGAGAGCTTGTGGGAGGCCCGCCCCCTTTCTCCACCACTTTGCAAACGCACCTCCTAGCGCACTACTGGTTGGGAGATGAAGTCCCCTTAACTGTTGAGGGCCCTTGGGGGCCAACAACCCCTCCTGTTACCTCCAGTAGGTCCCACACACTGGGATCGCTGAGAGGTCCTCCGAGGCCCCGTCCTCTTTCTTCACCACTCTGCAAAAGCACCTCTTATCGCACTAGTGGTTTGGAGATGAAGTCTCCTTAGATACTGAGGGTACTTGGGGGCCAAGAGCCCATCTGGTTACCACCAGTAAGTCCCACAATGGGAGATTGCTGAGAGCTTGTGGGAGGTCCTGCCCCCTTTCTCAGCTAGTTAGGAAATAGAATTTAAAAAACCTTAGAAACTCACTGAAAAAACCAAAGGTTACAGGGACGTTATAGTTAGGAATTAACATTAAAAAACATTAGAAATTCACTGAAAAAAATCCAATGGATATAGGGATGTTATAGTTAGAAAATAGAATTTTTTTAAAAACTAAGAAATTCACTGAAAAAAACAAAGGTTACAGGGACATTATTGTTACGCTCAGACTTGTACAAAACCATGGAAATTCAGCAGTTAGACATTCAAACTTGTCACTGACCATTTCATGAGTGATGTAATAAGTGAGGTCATAAGCAGTGCATTGCGGGGGCATAAGTTATAGTTTGCTCAGGTAACCAGAACAGCTCAATTTCTATGGTTTTGTATGAGTGAAATCTGAGTCTAACTATAATGTCCCTGTAACCTTTGGGTTTTTCAGTATATATGTATAAATATATATAAATAGAAAGAGATAGGCAAACAGGCATTGTAATTTTAGGTTTTATATGTCATGTGCTCTGTTTATTTTAAACGGTTCACTGATAGAATATCGATGCTGAAAACATCGATGTAAAAAATATGGAGAAAATAAATATAGAATGCAAAAATATCGACTCCCTATACTTAAACAGGTAAGTACAAAAATATTGAATCAAAAATATCGAAGTAAAAAATATAGATGTGAAAAATATTGATTTAAAAATGTGAATAAAATAAAATAATATATATTAAATGTATAAAATATTTATCAGTTTGATCCATGGCAATTCTTCAGGACCTACTCAGTGAATCTATCTACACCTCGTGGTGGGGTTATTTACTACCTACCACGTGTATACACTATGGGTCAGGTTTTCTGTAGTGTTGTTCAGTAATCTCTCTAGATTGAAAGTGTCACCTCAGTCGGTGCACGGCGGATCAAATGGACACCTGGAACACCTGGAATCCTGATCCGGTGCCGGCGAGAGGGGTAGGTGAATCGGCCTCGTTTCCCCAACGGAAGGGACACCATGTTCCAGGTGTGCATTTAATCCGCCGTGCACTGACTGAGGTGACACTTTCAATCTAGAGAGGTTACTGAACAACACTACAGAAAACCTGACCCGTAGTGTATACACGTGGTAGGTAGTAAATAACCCCACCACGAGGTGTAGATAGATTCACTGAGTAGGTCCTGAAGAATTGCCACGGATCAAACTGACCAATAGGCATGAAACATGTTGACCTGGAGAGATGAGCATTGCTTAAACTGAACCTTCGTGTCAGATAAGCTGCCACTCTGTTTGTTTTAATGAGGTGGATAGCCAGCCTGAATAAAAGTTTTATTTGGACTATCCTACTTCTTTTAAATCACCCTTCCACTATATGTACACACTATAGGCCACACACCCCCACTGCATCATACGGCGAGGAACAAAAGATCTCTGATAAAGAGCCCCTTTACGGGTGCCCGTTGGGTATTGCAGCGCCGACCCGCCAAGGAGCATGTTCATATGATGAAGCTTGACACCTAGCTCGCTGGGTGTGTGAGGACCCTAGTTCCGAAAGGAGGAATTCCTCCACTCTCTTTCACACATCATACACCACCAAGTTTGTCACTACGAACGACGGTGTCTTGGTCCATTGACTGATTATTTTTCTAGGCACTACTACAAGAGGAACTGCATATCTTTAGATAATACATTCTTCTAGTAGACCACGGTGAGCTATGAAGTGTATTTGGCTCGTACACCTTGTAACCCTGACTGTCTCATGTAACACATCTTGTACATTAATTTACACACTTACATGATTTATTTGGAATGGATAATGTGTATGTTATGGAAAGTGCTCTTACACTCTGCATTGGGATGAGTAGCGCTATAAAAGAAATAAAATAGTGTTATTTAAATTATTTGTGTAAATACTGAGGCAGACCAACCCATCTGACATTCTTACAGTGCATGCACTTAGATACAACAAAGTAAAAAGCATGCATCTCTTAAGTACCTGTGAAGAGATAACAAGCTGTGTGCTTTTGTTTTCTCGCCTCCAGTCCCATACTCCATCAAAAGGAGGCCTAAGGGCCCCTTCACTTCTGTCTTTATCGTTGCCCAGCTGGAGGTGGGAAAAAAAGCCCCCTCGCTGCCTGCACGTTGCTGCTGGGAATCCAAAGCAGACAATGTGCAGGAGCTGATGAACGTTTCCCGGTGTTTCAAAATTACACCGGGAAAAGTACAACATATTTCTGTGGGGCCCAACTTCTTAGCAGGGGGGACTGCGTCCACCCTGTGAAAAGAGTGGGTGGACGCCGTGTACCCGCGGGTACCCCCGACTCGTGCCCTGGCCTTGAGTTTGTCATACCGAGGGTCTAGGTATCCATGGCCTCACCCGACATTGTGGGTAGGTTCCTTGTACCTTTTTTATTGAGTTTTTTTATTGAGTCAGTTTATATTGCATGCATACTAGTTAGAGGTATGCATATAAGGGGTTGTGGATTTTGCTATTTCTTGCTTAAAGCATCTACTCTGTTTCTCTTTCTAGGGAGTTCCCTGACCAGTACAACCTGAGTCTGAGGGACATTTCACTCCACCTACTGGTTTGGCATGCACATTTCTTGCACTATTTCAAGGCAATTCATGTGGTCACTGTTATTATCTTTTACACTTTGTTGATGAAAGCCGCTGCATCCCTACGGGGAGCATCAGGCTGAAACATGTCGACCTATCACCAGCTCTGACAGATTGAATTTCCCTCTGTTTGTGCTTTATCCTTTTAATCCTGACCTATGATTGCAACATTAAAATTGCTGAGCATATCATAGTTAGTTTTAATAACTTTCACCTTTTTTCACTTACCCCCTCCACACACCCTGCTCATCTTGAGGTTTAGTCTACCTCGTCATCTCTATCAAAAACATCCCTGAGCTCCTCCCTCTTAGAGAGGGGGTTGTAGCCCGCACTACGACTAGGTTTGTAGTGCAAGGAGATCTCCTATGATGAAGCATGCCACATATGGGTGGGTGAGGGGAATCGTCCCAAGAAAGGGATACCCCATCACCTTACACTAAATTAGGCCCAGGGGCCAACTTTTGTGTCTTTCAAGAATTACAAATGCCAACATAGTTGAGTTGTTTTTTGGTGGAGATGGTTGCAGTTCTTGATGCATCAGTTGCAGAGCGAAAGGGAGGATCTTTGTTGCAGCACGGTGGTGGTAAATTAAGCAAAGTAACAACAAGCACATAACAAACCAACTTATCAAAACATTGTAGCTCGACATGTGAGTGACTTTTATTTCTTCCTGAGATAAAGGTTTCTCCAAGGAGAGCAAAGCTGGAAATTGCTCAAATGATGGGGACAGAACCACAGAGCAACCTTCTCATTTCGCTTTGTTTTCATTAAAAATAAAGTGTGTACAGTTGAGGCTCCCACAAGAATAAGCACCAGCAGCCAAGTTGGCTCTAAGAAAGATTAGAATAGTTCGAATACTGGTGCTGGTTAGTATCACAAGGAGTAAAAGAACTCACAGTAACAAGACCACCATTGATAAAGTACTATAAGTAGTGAGAGGATCTCCGAACTTAACACCATATATTGCAACCTCCTTTTTCTTCTCTCCACCGCACACACACACACAAACATGCATGCACTCACGCACATGCATATACACACACACACACACACACACACAAATCATAATGGAAGGTCGCAGTCTTAGGTTAATCCTCAGAATGAGTGGAGCTCAAAGTCGTCTTATAAAGAAAAGTTTAGAAGCCAAAACATTGCTAATACCATAAATTGAAACATATTTACCATCTAGAACTGAAACAACAGAAAGGGTAAATCTAAACAGTATTGCAGTGATAAATAAGAATTTGGCCGGCATGGTATTGAAAGAGACACTTGATAATCCTACTAAATCATTGTGTGCTACAGAAAACTCCTCAAACATTGGAGAAATGTCTGCCAGTAAAAGAAAAAAATACAAGTACTCAGTTCAACTAGGGTGGAAGTAGAGAAGTAAATCTAATGAGAAAGAGCTAGTTGATCCACTGGGCAAACTCGTGGAGGAAGAGGGCTTAATGCAATGGGGGAATTTAGAGAAGATACATACTTCTGAGATGGATACCAAGCCAGGATAGAAAAGACAAGCACACAGGATACAGAGCCTAACCTAGGTCAGAGGCAAAAAAACAAGTGAGGGGGAAATTTCACCTGTGGCGGATGCCAAGCAACAAACCAAAGAAATGCCTCAGGGGTTCCAAAGCCTAAATGAAAAGGTATTGCACTTGCAATTGTCTTGACTTAACATTGATTTAGTTCTCAACAATGCACTCTTTGAAATTGAATATTTCCTGAGACTTCATGGATTGCTAGCAGTGTAGAAAAAAAGTCTGGACCACCTTCAAAATAATAGCTAAAGGTCACGGCGTATGATGAAAAAGATAAGGGAAGAAGAGAAGAGAATCTACAGTAAAGATTGTAAAATTAGGATATACTGTAAAGGACATCAGGAAAAGCTTCTACATCCCAAAGTAAAAAAAAAAAAACTGTAGGCCTCCCTATGCGGCTAATGTCCTCAAAAACATTCTAGATTCAGACCTTTATATCACTTCACAGATTCAATTGCAATGAGTGATTTTGAAGAACCCAGCAATGAGCAAACTATGAATGAAATCTCTAAGGGATTCTAAAAAAGTCAAAAGAGATACAAACTGAATGTATAAAAAAGATGGACAAAAACTCAGAATAAATCATCTGCAAAAGAACGACTGGAACTGAGCCTACCAAGATACATAACATACTGTGTATTTGTAAAGCGCACGTTCCCGCAGAAGGGTATCTTGGCATTGAATAACAGATGTTTATTGTTACCCATCTCAATGCTACTCACCCAGCCACTCAGAAATAGCACAATGAAAACTTTGACCATTTAATCAAGAAGGTTGACAAACGTACAGAGAAAGTGTTAGTGGTGGTCGCAATAATAAGTCTTACATATGTGGAAAACTTAAATCAGAGCTCGAAAGTGATAAAGAGTGTCAAAACAACAGGTTGAAACAATTCGAACGAAAATGTGAGAAGATCCAGGCGAAACTACCTGCACTTAAAAGGGTTATTGGAGGACTCGGAAAAATGTTTAAAGGTAGAAACATTATTAAATGGTTATCTCAATTACTAACAGAAGAAAGAGATTCATACCCAGAGCTCATATCAACAGCTAGGGCTCACCATCTTCTAGGCTTAGCCTATGAACAAGGGACTCCACCAAGAGCTATCATAGTATTTTTCCAGGACTGAATGGTGAAAGAGAACATTTTAGTCAAAGCACCAGAAACAAGCTTTAGCCATGCTACACAGCACATGTGCTACTAGACAACATGGCTAAAAGTCATTCACATTGACAAGGCCAATAGCTCGGGCATTGCCGAGATCTATTGGCTTCGCCAATGCTTGTTCAATGTTGACGGGGTCTTGCAAAACAAATGTCGTAGTGATAGTGAGAAGCAGTTGAGGAGCTTTGAAGTGAAGTGAGAATGTGGAGTAACGGCCAGAGCTGCTGACAGGGGAACTGGGGAAATGCCATCGGATCGTGCAAAAAAAATAAACATGTGCTGCTCGTGTTTTAACAACTTTTTAAGAAATGCAATTGTTTATGTACACATGCATGCATTTTAGTGGTATGTGTGTATGTGTACAAGGGAGACAGCCTGAAAACACAAGTACTCATATGGAGTGCTTGAAACAAAGAAAAAATAGCTGCGCAGTGTAAGGAGACATGTACATGGTCCATGCGCTATAGGAGGGCCAAACACAAAAAGAGGGCATGATGCCCGCATGCCATGATGTATGACATCAAAGAAAATGAGTGATGCTGAAGATGGGCGGGTTGTAAGCCCACAGATAGAACACAACATATCTCTTCGAGATAGCGCATGCGCTGTCTAACCAAACCCACATGCGTTTTCTAGCCGAGACCTAAAATCAATAGATTTTGCACAGGCCAAATCAACTGGCTTTGCCAATGTTTGCTGTGCTTAGAAACGGGGAGATTAAGTGATTTCTCCGTAATCACAAAATGTGGAACTGAGGTGAGGACTAGGGAGATGATATGGTGTCGTTTTGGGGCAGGGTGTGGCATACGGGCCAGAGCTGCTAACTATGGAGCTGGTAAACCGAGTTCGAGTTTCTGTGTTGGCTTAACATGCTTGATTTTGAGCAAATCACGTAATCTCGCCGTGCCTACAAAAATGACTGTGCCCTGGTGTAAAGTAACTGGTGCTAATGTAAAGTGCTCCAATACCTTTGGGTGGTGTTGGTGCTACATAATACTGCACAAAAAAATTTGAAAAACAGAGTTGGAGGAGGAGATCTGTGCAATGCAGTTTAGTGGGGGCAAGCAGCGACGGGCGGGAGGTGGACGGGCAACCAACAGCAAATGCAGGCAGCCATGGGGAGATTAGTGATTTGCCCGTAATCACAAAATGTGGCACTGAGGCAGAGGCTAGAGAGATGATGTGGCGTCTTCTTGGGAGAGGATGTGGCATAAGGGCCAGAACTGCCTCTATGGAGCCGGGAAGCCACGCTTGAGTTTTGGCATCTGCTTAACATCCTTGATTCTGGGCAAATCTTTTAATCTCCCCACGCCACAAAAATAAATGTGTCCTTGTGTAAAGTAACTGGTGCTAATGTAAAGCGCTCCAATACCTTCGGGTGGTGTTTGGCGCTATTTAAAACTGCACAAAAAATGAAAAAGAATCACAGTGCTAGGCTGGTTTACAGTAGTGAACACGAAGAAATACATCGCATGGACAACCTCATTAAAAGGACTCATTTTGCCATGGACACTGAGGGGCAGACAGACCTCATGACATCAAGAATCAGGGTGGCTCCTTTGAGGAGAATTTAAATTAAGTATCAATGGATCGCAGAAACTTCACCGGTGAATGAGGAAAAAGTAAGAAAGTGTCCAGACGAAAGAAGTTTGAAGAAATAGAGTCCCAACCTATGCAATGGGGAGCAACAAGGTGAGACATGAACAGTTCAATCATTTCACACAGAAGAAACATGGCTATGCAATTACAGCAGAACACACAGGTAGTTTAGAAGCTCCGACATGCCCTGTGATAAGGCATACTTGATTCACTTGAGGTCTGATTTTCCAGCTATAAATTATAAACACCATTGCTGAATGACCACATATGGTGTAAAAACGCACACACAGCTAGTACCCACACATGCAGAAAATAGACAGAGACTTCACGTGTTCCAAGTAATAGAAACTGTGCACACATGTTCCAATCAGCACGTCAGCTATACACTAACAGGACATTAAATGGCAGAACACCACCATTCACTAGAACGAAACTGCAAGCACCAGTATCTGTGAGGGAGCAAGCAGAGACAACAGGGAGGAGGTGGGGAAAACGGAAAGCAGCAATGAAGGGAAAAGCAGTAACGGGGAGGAGATCATCTGTGGACGGGGCATGAGGGCAGGTGGGAGGAGACGGAGCTGGTAAACGCCTGAGCCCTGTGTAGAGTGATGAAAAAGAAAGAAAAAAGTAGGTTCTAAAATGGTCGTAAAAACGGGAGCAGTGGATGTTTACAAGTACTTGGTCCATGCTCTGAGGGAAGGGCTAAACACAAGAAAAGGCATGACCATGCATGCCAGGGACAAATGGTGACAAAGAATATGAGACAGACAATGGAGCGAGCAAGTGGGAAGCCTGTGAGCAAGATGAAGCCCGCCGATTAAACACAACATGTCTGTTCGGGGCAACGCATGCGCTCTCTAGCAGAGACCTAAAACATTAAAGTTAAATCTTCTGCTGTCTACTCCTCTATCTTTCCATGCTATTCTTTTGGTACAGCAGAGCATTTAAGGGAGATGTGCATCTCCACCGCTATGTATACCATGACAGAGCTAAAGGTGTCATGGCAAAGAGAAAGGCACACTTTTCATGAGCCTGAAGAAGTGCAAGCCTTTATGGTCAGAATACAAAAGAAGTAAAATATGCACTGATTTGCCCTTAACCTTAAGGGACATAGGAGGGTATTTCACAAAAGGACCACTAGATGCAGTACAGCTAAACCACTTCCAGAAATACTGACACCTGCAATCAAAAAATACTGTAATGAATGTGTTATGAACCCAGATAATGGGTTCTGGCTGGACATTCTAGTACAAAGGGAGAGACATTGTTAGGGGGAAGGAAGGAGGTGAGACCCGAGGCAAAAAGAGAAAAATGTCATGATAAATAATTGCCAAAGAATTAATGGTGTAAAAGAAAACACAACACTCATGATAGTGCATAGAAGTGATGTAATCTTCATGTTTTTTGCTTATGGACCCCATGTACAGTTCATATATTTCATGTATTCATTTATTTGAGTGCATGGTTCTTATTTATAAATGCATGCTGCATTTAATGTTGTTTGCACACGTATACTGTATAACATTTGCTTTATTATAGTACGATGGCATATCTGTTATTCATATATGTATTCACATGATTCATAATGTTTTATAGAATTAAGAGAAGGGGCAGCAAGAGTAATATGTTAATTCTTACATTTGGCTTAATTCAATGCAAGGCTACCCTTTTCAAAATAATCAGAAATGTGTGTTTAATACGACGTACACACGAGTGTAAGGCTGAGAGGAAATGTTTGACTTTCAGGGAGACTTGATTCGAACAAGCAGAGCTGTAAATATCAATCGTGAAGGCCATAGGCAATCATCATGGAGCCAACTCGGACATATCGGCTTGATGGATACTCCATAAAATTCTGAGCACAGAGACAGAGAATGACCTTCTCAATACAGACCAAACACATCTGCTGTTCTTCTAAGGTCCAACTTAGAAACTCGTACAGGCTCCTTTGGTGCTAACACAGCTTAGCTAGATAAAAGAAGTGAGGGGTTTGAGAACGAAGACTGGTTTAATTTTTCCATGCAAGGAAATCTTGAAATACTATTACACTGTTCCAATTCTTTTAAATATTGTGAATATGAATTACTTTATTTGCCACTATTTTGTGTATCATTATAGTTATAACTATAAAAGTTATTAGGATGGGATGTTGATTTTAATAAAACCCATAAAGAATATTCCTAGTGTGTATTCTGGAGTGTGTCTGTTCATGATGAAAAGAGATTTGAAACCTATTAACAACAAATACTCTTATGAGTCTCACAGGACTGATCCTCACCCTGAATGCACCATCCTCATGTAATGCTGAGGTAGTTTGTGAGTTGCAGTCCACCAGGTTTACTGTCTAAAATTGGTAGGTTGCCTGTGTGAGTGCCTGTGCCACAGAAAGAAGGGTGAGACGCCCTTTCGGATATAAAAAAGAATCAGGTGAAAACACTCGTACATGGGACAATAATCACAGAATATCTGAGAGCCAACGCTGCTCCAGTTGGCTTATATGTCAATAAAAGCAATCTGTGTTTTCTTGGAGGATACACAAAGCCCGAGTCTTTAATAGCGTACAGCAATAGATGTTTTCGAGATTGACTAATTCTAATAATCAACACAGCAAAATACCTATCCAATGTCATGCTAATCAAAATAAAGACAACGGAGCACAATCTAAAGACACAGTTACAAATAGGCCTGTTTAAGAAGGAGTTTGATGAAGTCAACAAAGACATCTCTGACTTAAGGGAGTTTTTAACACAAAGCAATTTTAACAAACTCCAAATGGATATTAAAAAGTTCAAACACAAAACAGCATACCCCTAAATATAGGATGAATACAATTATAAACTACTGACAACTAAAAGTCCCAATAACTTCAGAGGTTGGTCCCCCAAATCCAACTCAAGGGTGGACCAGCGACGAATCAACAAGCAGCACAAGAGGGAGATGGAAAGAAAAGCGGGGCAGAAGACACTATGGTCAATGTTTCCTAAAAAATCACCCTCAATGTATTACTGACCCAGTCCATACAGTTCCATCACCTCCTCCATTGCCCATACAAGCCCCTTTTTACCAAGGCAATAGTCCTGTTTTTTAGGGAAATGCAGGTGGATGGGAAAAAGAGATGATTAGAAAGTTCACTTGGAAGACAGTAGAGGAATTGACACCAGAAGCAAAAGGAAACCAGGAACAAACAATATATCGACCTAGTGGTATATTTGATTTCATTCATTTTGACACCAGAAGAGTGTTCTGAATGAAGGCCTAGGATCCATTTCCAGTAAATGGATTAAGAAATCTAAACTAAGATATGAACTGGAAGAAGTTTTCAGGACAATCTGTGTTCAGATGTTTTTTAGGGACTCTTCAAAAACTACCATTGACTGTAACGGCACAAGCCACTGGAAAAAGTATTTCTTTAAACCAAGCACTACCACCATACTCCCTGAAATTATGGACTTTGAGCAGGCCGTAATAAAGGAAGATGAGGACATGGGCACTGGAACAATAAGATACCACAACCTATCAAAAAAAGAGCAAGAGGGGCTCACATCTATCAAAACCAATGTGGATCTGGTCATTAAACCAGCCAATAAGGGTGGACCAATTGTTCTTCAAGCAAAAGAAGCATATAACAGTAGATAACCCAAGAGTACCTTACTTTTATACATTACCAAAGATTCATAAATAAAAATACCTTCCCAGCTGGGTGACCAAATGTATTAGGAATAGGCTTGGTATTGGAACCTTTATCCATTTTTGTCCATTTGTTTCTGGAACCCCTAGTATCACACATGCCCTTCTACATAAAAGACACCAAACATATGCTAAACATCCCGTTCAACCCTAAACCAGAGATAAAGACAGGCCTTGATATGGAGGCGCTTTACACTAGTATACCACAAAGAGCGAATCTAAGGGTAATTGAAGGGAAATTTCACAGTAGCTACTGGACATTTACAACACCCATACATTTTATGATGACCATAGATGAATTGGCCTTCATGAAAAGCTATTTCGAAATTGAAGGAACACTCTACTTACAACATGGAATTTCTATGGGAATCAGTTTCACACCAAGCTTTGATATAGATCAGTTTGCCCTACAATATTTTCTCATTTGATTATCAGTAGAATAGAAGACATAAGTCTGGGCAAGATTCCCTGAATATCTACATCTCATTGTCACCTGTTACACACGTTAAGATAGAGAGATGGTATGTGCACAAGAGGTGATGCATATTAGGAACACTAGTTCTGGCTGGATTTTTCCACAGCGTGTCTCTCTTGCCTTTCACTCTTAATTAGCTAGATTAAGCTGTGGTCAGTTTGCTATATAACCACTGAGATTGGACAGTCAGGTTGGAGTAGTCCTGAAAGAAGTCAGATTCCAGAATACTAGTTGCTGTCCCTTTTGTGACCGAGACTGGACACCCACACAGAAGTTGAGGTCAGCTGAGCTCTGTTGGCAGGGCGCTTCCTCCTGCTCAGATGTCAACTGAGATTGTGATAACACAGAGGCACGCTGTGTTGCAGGTATGCAGGGCAATAATCCAAATACCCTAATTAGGCAGAGTTCGTTTACTTTAGCTTCTCAGGCAAGAGCTAAAAATGGGGCAGAGGAGTTAGGAAATAAATTCTTAGGAAACATGGTATAAATGTTTGTCGTTCTCACATCTATAGTATCTCTGATATAGCAATATGCTTTATCTGTCTTGTAGTCACAATGCATGGTCTAAGTAGCAGGTTATGACTATACATGTTTTCAACATGTAGTGTGTCATTATTAGTACAGATGCTTGAGTGTGAGATTCTAAACACAAAAGGCAAGTTACCTAATCACCTAATCACCAGTGTATCCCTGAGAAGGGTACTGTTTTGTTTACCGAAAAGCACTTCTCTCAAATGAAAGTGCAGAGTGCATGTATCCAGTAAACAAAATCTGCCTTTCTAGTACATAGAATATTCAACTTAGTCCTTGTGTTATATGATTAGGAGATCTAATCCTGTAGACTTAAGGTAAGAAGATAGTTTGTGCTACTTGCTGTGTGCACCAATTAGAACTATATACAACGTATGGGTTAATAACCCATATCAAGAACACATACGTCTCAGACCCGATACATTAATAATTTGTTTGCCATCTGGCGATGAGACAGAGACTTGGCATTAACATTTGTATATTGGCTAAATTAACAAAAAACAATATTTAAGATTTACCCACTCCATGAACAATTTGGTGTGTGAATGTGGCTCCCTGGTCCCGGCACCTGGGGCATATATCGACAGTAGTGGGATACATATGTGCCAACCTATGGCGTGTGAGATACGTATGATGTAAGTAATTGAATTGGGTATTCTTCAGTCTGGCGTTGGTCTAGATAGTTTTTGGGTGGTTGAGACATTGCGTCCATTACTTATCAGAAAGGGTGGTGGACAGCTTGGCATCCCAGTACTCACGGAGTGTTGTCAGTGCGGGTGGATCGTCCAGTCCAAAAGAGGTGTAAATGGCCGTTACGGTATGTCTACCCCATCCGTGCATGAGCAGCGTTTGCAATAGGTGTGATGTGAAAGGTTCGGCGCGGACAGTATCCCACGCTTGATGAGAGCGGTGTGTAAGCAGGGCGTGTAGCAGGAAGGAGCCCTGCGGTACCTCGTAGGCGTCAACTAGCTCCTCGAATGTTTGTAGCTGTGAGTCTACATACATGTCTCCCCATGTGTCTAACCCCCTCTCCTTCCAGTGCCCCAGTTCCAGGCATCCATGAGAGGTGAACGTACCCGGGAGTACCTCCAGGGGCATATGGCGCGGTCCGGTCCTTGGGCAGCACGTATCTGGACCAACTCCGCCTAGCCGCTGCCATTAGAGTGTTGCCTTGGTGTTTCTGAGTCAAAGTAGTTGTGCCTGACATCCATTCCAGTAGCAACGGAGGGTCCCAGGATCCGATAGTGGTAGGTATAGTTTGTGGAGAGCCACCCTGGCCCTAGAGTTCCCCCATATCAGGGAAACTAAAAAGGATTACAGCTCCATGAAATTTTTTTCGGGGCAGGCGGTGTGGAAGTGTGTAAAAGAAGTACAAAAGGCGCGGGAGAACCAGCATCTTGGAAATAGCCACCCTTCCCATGGGAGACAAGGGGAGACCTAACCAGAACAGGTGAGTCAAGCGGGTCCCGGTAATGGCCCGACCTCGGTTGCCGTCAATAGTGTCCGCCCCTGAATGGTGGACCTGGACCCCCAAGTATTTAAAAGTGTCAAACGCCCATGCCAACGGTGTGCTCGGTGCCGCCCATCTCTGGGTTGGCGACATAGGCGTCATCGGAAACACCACCGATTTAGGCCAGTTGACTTGGAGTCCGGAGACCCGTGCATGTTCATTTAAGAGGTCCATTATCAACTGTAGTACCTCAATCCGGCCGCGCAGATAGATTAACGCGTTGTCCGCGTACAGCGACACTATGTTCCACTGGCAATCGACATGTAGGCCCCAGTCCATGACCCGTTGCCGCAGTCTACATGCCAATGGCTCCATGGCCACGGCAAAGAGAATCGGTGACGGGGGGCAACCTAGGCGTGTACCCCGCGCTATCGAGAAAGACGGGGAGAAGGTGCGACCTGTCTTTACCCTAGCTTGTGGGTTGTAGTACAGCAATCGTATCCATCGTATGAAGTTGGGACCGATACCGAACCCTGTTAACACCGCTATCAGATAATCCCACCTCAAAGTGTCAAACGCATTCTTGATGTCTAAGGATGCTATCCAGGGCATCTCCGCCTCACCCCTCGCCCATTCCAACAGCGCAAACAGACGACGTAGATTGAGGCCAGTATTTCGCCCCAATATAAAGCCATTCTGGTCCTCATTGACCAATAGGGGGACTGCCGCGATTAGACTGTTCGCCAGTAATTTCCCGAGGATCTTGTAGTCGACGTTTAACATCGACAAAGGGCGATATGAGGCCATTTGGAGCAGGTCACGACCTGGTTTCGGCAGGATCACTAGCATCGCCTCCTTCAGAGTGGTTAGCAATGCACCCCTCTCGAAGGCTTCGGCGTACATACTGGCTAACTGAGGTGTTAGTTGTGCGGAATAGGTAGAGTAAAACTCCGACGGCCAGCCGTCTGTCTCCGGTGTCTTACCAGTCGCCAGCTGTCCAATTGCTTCTGTGATTTCATCTACCGCTATGGGGTCTTCTAGGGACTCGTAGTGTGGTGGTGTAATCTGAGGGAGTGGAAGCTCTGTAAAGAAGTCCTGGATGGAAGTAGGGTCGTGCATGGCTGGGGCCGCGCATAGCGCTGTGTAATATTCCTAAAAGGACTGATTAATGGCGTCCTGCGTGTTCACAAGAGTCCTGGCAGAGGTGTATATGGCAGCGATGGGGGGGTTGGGAAGTATCGGACCTAAGTAGCCACGCGAGCAGCTTGCCTGCCTTGTCTACCTCCTTTTGTCTGTGTGCTAAATATGTCTTGTAGTCTAAAGCGCAGAGATCGTCCATTGCACTCTTGTACGCAAGACGGGCCTGCGCTAGAGAGGGACCGACCCGGGGGTCAGTGGGGATGTGCTGTTCGCATCTCTGTATCTCTGACTCATGTGTGTGGAGCGCAGTGGTCAGTGACTTTCGGGCGCCGTACTTGGTTTTGATGGCGTGTCCACGAAGGACAGCCTTGAAGGCGTCCCATTCCACCCCTGCTGACGAGGCAGTGCCAGCATTCGTCGAGAAATACGAATCAATGGAGTCCGAAAGGGTGGCACGGTAGGATGAGTCAGCAAGCGCGGCACACAGCAGTCGCCACGTCGAGATCTCGGGTCGCCTCGCGCCCCAGGACAAACTCAATTGTAGAATATGATGTCTATCCGGGTGTATAAGTCATGTAGTGCCGAGTAGTGCGAGTAAGTGCGCATCAGGAGATGCTTGCTGCGCCATACGTCATGCACCTGCATGTTTGACACCCACTCCATCATATGTTGTGCCAGCTTGATAGATTGTGCTCCCGGGAGAGGGGGGCAGAGCGGTCCAGGTCAAGGTCTTGTACCCCATTAAAATCACCGCCCCAGTACATGGGAGCCGTGGGATCCGTGAGTAAGGATGGCGTGAGTGTTTGCAGGAAGGAGGTTTGGCCTGAGTTCGGGGCATACAGAGACACCAATGCCAATGGGGACCCATTCAGGAGGCCTTCCATAGTGACAAAACGACCCTGCGCATCTATTCTAGAGTGTGTGACTTGCAATGGGGTCCCTGGTGCCACCCAAATGAGCGCATCCCTGGCATACCCCGAGTACGGTGTGCCCAGGATCGTACCCCTCCAGCGCTTAGAGTGATTGAGCGGTGAGATGTGTCTATTGTAACAGGGCAAACGTGATCCCATGACTGCGCAAATATTGATACACTTTGTGACATTAAGCACAGCCCGCCAAGCCCCTCACGTTCCAGGTCAACAAAACATAATCTCCAGCCACCATTTACCTAGTTGTGAAAGGGGAATTTAGTACAGACCAGGCCCGAGCATCCAGTCGCCCCCCACTCCGCAGCCTTCCCCCCACGCATTGTGTTGAAAATATACCACCAACCCATACTCCCCACTTTACACAGGCAAATAAAGAGATCGATACATTAAGAAAGATTCCCCAACATCCCACCCCAGGCCTGCTTGCCAACAGGCAATGGGCCATTCGCATTGAAATGCGGGTCAAATAAACAACAAATATAACATAAAATAAATAGGAACCAATATAGTGCTATATCAGCTACTTATCACTCGCTGAGGAGGGCGCAGCAGAACTAGTAGACAGTGCCTGGGTACCGCCTCTCATGACTCAGCCTGGCACCAAACGTGCGTGTTCAGATCGTCCAGTCTTTGCAGTGAAAGCCTTCTTAGGGTTCAGGAATGTTCAGCCCAGTGCATCTGCGGGGTGAGGGCCGGGCCGTCCCCTGATAGCGCCTCAAGCTGTGAGGCCGTTATGGGTAATGTCTGATCCATAGTCGTGTCCGAATCCAGTCTTGGGGATGATGCAGGGCTACCTATGTGTTCCGCCGATTTAATGGCCTCTGCACGTTCCTGGGCCAGCCTTGCCTTCGTTGGGCGACGTATCCGACCTTTACCACGGCTCCTACGGGGCTCCACTAGTTTCCAGGTCAGAGAATAATCTGTCGATAGTGTGGGAGGCCCATGCGCAAGGCCTTGCTGGTCAATCCAGGTCCACGCCTCCTCGGGTGTGTTGCAAAATACTGTACCCTCCTTATGGCGAATGTGAAGGCGTGCTGGGTATTGCAGAGAGCATTGGATGTCATGGTCCCTCAGGCATTTTTTGACCTCCAGGTAGGAGGAGCGACGGCGCTGCACTGATAGCATATGGTCCGGGTAAATATGGACCATGGAGTTGACGACCTGCCAAGGGCCCCGGGCGCGAGTGGCTTGTAGTATGTGGTCCCTGTCGCGGTAGTTGAACAGCCTTGCCATCACCTGTCTGGGGAAGGCTCCCGGGCAGGGGGGGGGGCCCCCGGTACTCTGTGTGCACGTTCTATTGAAAAGAAGGTCGAGATCTTACCCTGCAGGCTGTCTTGAGAAAACCATTCCTCCAGGTAGAGTTCCATATTGGGGCCCTCTGCTCGTTCGGAGAGGCCCACGATGCGCACGTTGTTCCGGCTTGAGCACCCTTCCTGGTCCTCCACACAAGCTTTCAGATAGTCCACCTCCTGTTGGAGGGATTGCAGCTGGGTGGCTGTCGCGGTCACCGTGGGGCGCAGTGATGCCAGTGTGGATTCAGACTCTTCCTCCCGGCCCTATAGCTTCTTATGGTCCTCCCGGAGGTATCCCATATTGATGCTCAGGGAGTCAATCTTCGTGCCTAGGGCAGTTTTAATGTCAAGTATCGCCGCCAGTAGCTCATCAAATCTGTGTGAATGATCATTGCGGTCTCCTATGGCGGAGGGCCCCTGGTGGTCTGCATTCTTCATGTCTGGGGGCGCTGATTCCACTTCCGGGGGTTGTTCCTGGGACTTCTCTGCTCTGGGCTTGCCCATCGCGCCATCCCCAGGGGGCAGGGGGCCAATTATAGAGGGCCGATTCCAGGGCGAGGAGCTGCACAGCAAGTCCGTGGGCCCCCAATAATACGTCGAGAGTTACCAGGCTTCAGTACCAGCCCACGCGTGAGGAGCGTGTCCAGGCCGGCTCACATGGGAGTGCAGGGACGTGAGGGCGATGTGTCGCAGTCTGCCCGGGTGGGAGTACACAGTAAGCCGATTAAGGAGTGACCTACGCCTCCCCGGTGTCCGCGGTAGCAGAGGTTCTTCAGGGGGTTCCACGCCTAGTCGGCACCAGTACCAGGCCCAGCGACACGAGGCCCCCGGGGCCTGACAAGATTATGGGCCTTTTCTCTCCGGCTCCCCTCTCTCATCACGCGTGGGACTCGAGGTCGTTCTGGGGTGCCGACGCTCTGGCACCCACGCAGTTCTCAGAGGAGTGTGGGTGGCAGGCACTGTGTTGGGGGATGTGCAGTCCGGGCAGATCGGCCGTGAGCGTCTGTGGAAGGGTGGAGGCCTAGGTCACCCCGCTCAGTGTGATGACGGAGAAGGGCCATGGTCCGAGTTGCGCCCCGCTGTCCCAAGGAGGGGTCTCAATAGCCCGACGGGCTCGCGTTTCGTCAGGGGCACCCCCACCTCAGGGCAGTCTATTGTGGGCACAGGTCGCGCAGTCCAGCGTACCTGCGCCTCGGAGCAGTGTCCCCAGCGTTGTAGCGTGTTCCTGAGGCAGGGTTGTTTGTAGCATGGTCCGGGTCCCCAGTGGTGCAGCGGTGGAGTCAGAGGCAGTCGGATTCCCTGATCCTCGACAAGGGCTGCTACGAGCATGCAGGCCGAATGGGCGGAGGCCTTCACCGAGTCGCCGTGTCTCCATCCGGGGCTGCCGGGCCTCGCAGGCACGGCGCCGGGGCACGTAGGATTCGGGCCTCACAGCGGCCCCGCAGGACATCCAATTGCGCCGGTATGCTCGGGAAACGGTGTGGAGAGCCTTCCGCCGCCGTTCCCACAAGAAGAAATCAGCCAGGCGAGGTGAAGTCAGGATTCTGCCAGCGAGCGGAGAGCGGAGAGCGGAGCGCAGAGCAGTGCGACCGCTCTCGCCGCCATCTTGGCCACACCCCCCATTGTCCCACCCACTTAAGTAGCTTTTTAAACATGTCTTAGACCTGCCATTGCAGCCTGTGTGTGCAGTTTTAACTCCCTTTTAAATACATATAAGTCACTCCTAGGGTAGGCCCTCTCAGCTCAGAGGGCAGGGTGTAATGTTTTTAAAAAGTTGGACATGTACTGTTATGTTTTCCATGTCCTGGTAGTGCCACTGTGAGGTCTACCTCTCCCATACTATAACATTGACTTCCCTTATTACATTTAATTTAAGAGCAGATATGAATGTCAAGTTTCGTGTCTACAGAATTGTAATGTAAAACTCTCTTCAATTGTAACGTAGGATTTCACGTCATAATTCTGAAAATGCGTCTTTTAAAAAGTTGGCATTTTCTTGTCCTAACCATTTGGTGCCTGCAGCCTCTATCCTGGGTCACATGACTAGGTGTAGCTGGAATGTGGTCTTTGTGTATATCTTCCAGACAGTAAGACAAAGAGGAATAGGTGCTGGCACGATGGGCTATCTCTGACTTGATGAGGGGTGGGAGTTGTCATCTATCATACTTGCACAACACAAAGGCTATCCCTGAGCACACTTGCAAAGTATTTGACACTAGACTTTTAGTGACTCCAGACAAGTTGGGGCCGGAGCAGGGAGGCAGGAAATTTCAAACACCTCTGGGGTGCAATCCACTAGAAATTTACCCTACTTCAAAATGAGCACCAGTTTTAAATATAGGACCCTCAGACCCAACTCTTCAGTACACCTCTAGACCTGTGGATACTAAAAAAGAAGGAATGCTGTGCTGCTCTGCTGCCAGAAGGACTGCTACCCTGCTGCCATGCTACTCTGCTGCCCTGCTTCTTGCTGCCGTGCTTACTGAGAAGGAAGACTGGACCTGCATCCTTCATTCCAGGCTGAAGTGACTCCAAGGGTCAGCTGACTGACCAGATGTTCTGAGCTATATGAACATAACAAACTCTAGAGGCCTCACTGCATCTGCCCAACTGACCTGCTGCCTGGACCAGCAACTGGACCTGCCTGAGCCCTGCTGGACTCTGTTGGAGTGAGTTCTTGATCCCCAAGAGGTGTCCCTCAGGTCTTGGACCCTGTGTGCGGCAACAGTTGAGCTCTCTCTTCCCAAGAAAAGGAGAATCCTGACGTTTTGGGCTCACTGCATCTGCAAATGGGCCGGTTTGCACCAAGATCTTGCACCAAGATCTTGCCGCCCGTACTTCCCGTCAACAGTGAACCCAACTCTTCTCGCCACAGGGACTGCTAGCGACACCCGGTAACGTGAGATATGCACTTCATGCAACTGCATCGACAATCCGTGGTGATCTCCAGCAACAACCATCCACATCACTCTCCCTGCTCTTTGCGGCCCCTTCTACGGCAAACCGGACTTTTCGCCCGGGCTCTATAAGGCAACTTTTTCATCTAAACTAACCTGGTTCCTATATGCGTCCCATGCTCCATCGTGGTCGGCCTGAACTTGTGACTGTCACCCGGTCTTGCACGGCCAGATAACTACGAGTGGCACTTTGTGCTTTTAGGCCCTATACTTACCTTAAATCTTTAAAATTGCATTTCTACAGTTCTACTAATTGGATTCTCGTTGTTTTGGTCCCAAATAATTTATAAAATTTTACTGTTTTGTGTTTTCACTTTATTATTGTTTGAAGTGAGGCAAGATGGCGGCCGTGAGTGCGGTCGTGTGAGCTCCACTTACCGCATTATTGGCTCTGGTTTGCTGACTATGGTTATTATCATGCGGGATTAGGAGAAGAATCGAGAGTGGATGGTGTAGGGGCATGTATCGGTGATGTTGTGGAGCGTTTGCCGAGCTCCCCGTCTGGCTCTCTGGCGGCTTCTGGCACTTGCAAGGCGGGCTTCCGGGTATGCGCACGTCGGACTCTGTGAGCATAGAGCGTTGACGGAAAGGAAGTTTGACGCAGACCCAGAGACGAAGCGCAGCGCCACTATACCCCCGAAGGCAGGACGGGGAAGAGGGAGAAACACAATGGAGCCGTCCGATAACGGGGCGATGCGTGAAGCAGAGAGGAAGAAACCCGACCCAAATCCTGAGAAAATTCGCATGGAGGGCGGTAAGAAATCAGTTCCTGCACTGTTTCTAACTGGGAAGCCAAAGAAACAACTACCCCCCACATTAATGGCAACTGTTAATATACAGAACAGGGGAAATGATACGCTGGGGGAGAACTCTTCCTCTGACCTGTCGGCTGATAAGGAGGGTACAGCGGGGGACAACCCCAGAGACATATCTAAAGAGGGGGAGAAAGGTGTAAAGAGTGTTGAACTCCCCTCGGAGAGTGTTGATTTGGGGATTAGTGGAAAAAAAGCTGGCAATCAGGATTCTACAAAGGAGAGTGACTCGGGGGACTTTCCCTTTTTCTCGATGTCAGACCCCTCTGACACCTCTGGGGATGAGACCGATTCAGAAACTCAGGCTAAACGGAGGGGTGGCCTTCCTAGTGTGGGTCGTAAGGAGTTTAACAGCAACAGCAGCAGGCAGATGAAGGAGGTCGCAGAATGGGGGATCGAGTCGCCTGGTACCCCAGAAAACAGCGCTAAAACAGTGCGTAAGAGGGGTGATTCAGGTGCGGGTGTAGGTCTTCAGATGTGGAGAGCACAGACTCCTTCCAGTGGGATTATTCATTCATGGGTGAGGCCGGGACTAATGGAGCGGCTAGTGGGATATAATCTAATTTTAACGTCATGGAGAACCCTGAAGACATCTCTCTGGCAGTTATCTATCAGAGTATTATGGCCGACAGGGAGGAGACCCGCACTGAGAGTCAACGCACACAGGGAGCTTGCAGGAAACTACAGAACTCAGTGCGGAGGATTGCGAAAACATGCTTTGAGTTTGTTGATAGGTTTAATGAGGCAGAGACGCGCATTTCGAACTTAGAGGATGAGCTCGCCGTGCAAAAAGCAACAACGGAGGCTCTTCGCACCGCAAAGGATGACACCCTCTGGAAGATCACTGACCTGGAGAATCGCCTGCGGCGCAATAATCTCCGTGTATTAGACATTCCTGAGGGGGCGGAGGGGCAGGATGCACGGAAATTTATTATTGAACTGTTTTCTGATGCTTTTCCTGGGTTAACCCAATGGGACTGGGAACGGGAGATCCAGCGAGTGCACAGGTTCCCCTTCACACAGCGTAATAGATCAGGCCAGAATGCTAGCAGACCAAGGGCAATTTTGATATCAGTTAACAACTATTTGGCGAGAGAGGCTGTGTATGATTTGGCGCGGCCGGATCGTAAGAAAAGCGGGAAGGGGATAGAGTTTTTTGTGCGCCTTGATTACTGTGCCCCTTACTGTTGAAAAGAGATGGCAATTGCGTCAGCTCATCACCCCATTTCGAGATAAAAATGCACAAGCCTTTCTGCTGAACCCAGCCAAGCTCAAGGTCATTTATAATGAGCACGTGCGGTTCTTCACAGCAGAGACAGCGGCTAAGGAATACCTGCATTCTCTGTAAAGGCGATAAGGGGAGAAACTCAAATGTAAAGGGGTGCGGGTTTTAGATTATTTACACTAATGAATTGTGCTAGATGTACTTGGATTAGGACTAAATTTTTAGATTAAGCGGTGAATGGTCTTTGGTGCTTTTTGTGTCACTTAGGGGTTTGTTCGTAAAGCATGGTTTATGTGTTGGTGGTAGGGCAGGTGGGTCTGGGGGGCAGAAGCTCGTTCCATCTCGGAGGCCTTGTGTCTCCAAGCCTCTAATTTGGGGAAGGGTGGGGGGTCACGAGCCTGGCTGAAGCCGTGTTGGGAAGGGTGGTGGGGGTGGGCAGTGGGGGGTCATTAGTAAAAATAATCCATGATGGTGCAGAAAGATTTAGTAAGAAATTCAATGGTTTTAGACATATGGTCCTTATGCTTAAATATATGGGGAAAATAGATGGGGGATAGATGTATAAATAATGGCATACGGCTTTGCTCCCTGAATGTTTGCAGGTTGAACAATTATAACAAGAGACAACGGGTCTTGGCTGAATTACGTTTGCTCCAATCAGACCTGGTATGTGTTCAAGAAACTCACATTCCATGGAGCAAAAGAAAACTATTGGCGGAACTTGGGTTTAATGTGCTAGTATGCACAGAGCAATCCACTACTATACGGGGGTAGCGATACTGGCAAAAAACCATATACAAGGGACCGGAAGAGTGTTGGTGGATAAAGTAGGGAGGTGGGCCATTGCGGAGTGTATGATTGGTAGTTCAAAGTATACTATTTGCTCTATTTATGGCTCAAACTTTGATGAGGCCTCAGTATTAGAAGGGTTAAATGTGGAATTAGCACTATGGCCCACTCCATTATTCATGTGTGGTGATTTAAATATACATCTTGAGCCAGGGGTGTTACAGGATGACAGCAAATCGTATAGTGGGAGGAAACCTAAAGTTTTTAAGGCACTTCAGTCTTTACTGGGGGATCATGGTTTGGTTGACGCGTGGGCAGCATTGAGGGGTACTGACCCCGGGTATACCTTTTATTCATATCCGCACCAAAAATTGGTAAGACTAGATTTTTTTTTTTTATCCGGTCGCTTGCTTTCGGGTGCTAATATTCAGGTGCACCCGCGGATTTCTTCGGATCATGGACCCCTAGTGCTGAATCTTGGTATGCTCAGGACTGGAACTAGGCCGCGAATATTTTCTTTTGATAGAAAGCTGCTTCTTGATAGTGAATATTTGACACATATGAAGGTCTGGATTGTGGAATTTTTGGCCATAAATCGCAATACGGCACGGATTGGTTCTGTATGGGACGCTTTAAAGGCGGGCTTTAGAGGGGAGACTTTGAGTCTTGGGCTGCATAAGCAAAAACAGATGCAAGCAGCTTTACAGGAATTATGTGGCAGCCTATCATTAGCGGAAGTAAAACTTATGCAGGGGATTCAGGCTGGACTTGAGATTTCTGAGCTGCAGACGCAGGTAGCCCGGTGTAAGGCCAAAATAAACTTGCACTGGAGTAAAGAAATAGCCAGGAAGCACTCTATCAATAGGAACCAAAGTTATGAATATGGAGAGGTAACCGGGCGCTGTTTGGCGCAAAAGGTGCGATCAAGGGAGGCGGCGCAAAGAATTGGATCAGTAGCAGACGCTAGGGGGAATATGGTAGATACAGATATAGGGATTTTAAAGGTCTTTCACGATTATTATGAGGCACTATACACTGAGGAGTGCTCTGATACACAGGTTGGGGAAGCCCTGCTGCAGAGTCTCAACTGTAAAAGAGTGGATTTGCCAGATGCAGAAAGATTAGACGAGCCCATTACCATGGAAGAGTTGGAAGGAGCTATTAATAGTTTAGCTTCCGGTAAAGCAGCAGGGCCTGACAAACTTCCACTGGAAATTTACAAAACTTTTTTCAATGAGCTTAAAGCCGACATGCTTACCACTTTTCTCCAGGCGCAAGCAGGAGCTGCCCCTTTGACTTGGGATGAGGCTAGTATAATAGTTTTTAAAAAGAAAGATAAACCTGCCGATCAGCCGGGTTCGTATCGGCCTATATCATTATTAAACGCAGATGGCAAAATTTATGCCAAAATCCTCGCGACCCAGTTAGCTGACGTGATAGCCCCGTTGGTTTCAAGTCGACAACATGGATTTATACCTAAGAGGGGCACGACTAATCATATAAATAGAGTGATAACCCTGTTGGATATAGCTAACACTATAGGGAGTAAATTCAGCTTGATTTTATTTGACGCCAAAAAGGCGTTCGACCGGGTCGCGTGGAAATTTTTATGGGCTGTATTACGACAGGCAGGTTTTAAACAAAACTTCATCTCAGCAATTCAAGTTTTATATAGACGCCCAACAGCTAAAATCTGCATAATGGGTCTTGAATCAGACTCTGTATATATAACACGGGGTACAAGGCAGGGGTGTCCCTGCTCGCCTCTGTTGTTTTCTTTATATATTAACCCCTTTTTAATGATGTTGGAACAAAATGTAGGGATAGAGCCGGTAATTTGGAAACAAGAGCACTATCGAGTGTTTGCATATGCAGACGATGTGGCAGTGGTTACTCCAAACCCTATGGGGGCTATGTCCAAGATAGAGCAACTAGCGCTGGAGTTTGGAGCCACTTCAGGATATGTTAAATGTATCCAAGACACAAATACTGTGCTTAAATCAAGATGGCTTTAATGATCAACGGGTCCTGAGTGAGGTATCATACTTAGGGGTTACAATAAGGACATGTTTAAATCATTGGTGGAGGTCAATTGGGGCAATATTTTAGTCTCGGTGCGGAAGCAGCTAGACCGGTGTGAATGTTTACATCTCTCACTTGTTGGACGGTGCAGTGTCCTTAAAATGTTAATCTTACCTAAAGTTTTATATTTTTTTAGATCCGTTTCATTAGAAATCTCTTGTGTCCAGCTGGCAGCATTGCAGTCAATATGTGCTAGGTTCTTATGGGCGCAAGGGAAACCTCGAAGAGCTATGCGATACATGATTCTACCTCGTGAGAAAGGCGGATGGGCAGTCCCTGATTTTACTTTATATTATCTGGTGTGTATGTTGCAACGTATGAATATTTTATTAACGGGGGTAGAACCGTCTAGCGTTGCCGAAGCTCCCTCTATATACCAAATGCTGCTGGGTAGTGATGCAAAAAATCGGCTGTTTGTGACCCTGGAGCTTAGTTATTACAAAAAAAACAGGTTTAAGGTTTTAAATGCTGCCTATAAGGTGTGGAAAGTGGTGTGAAAGTGTTACGGATTCGAGAGGGTCTCCCAATATACCCCGTTCACAGCCACAACTCTCTTGCCCCCTATATTCTGGGATAGGACTGTAGACAGATGGCAGATAAGGGGCATTCAATGTATTGGGGATTTATATGTTAATGGGGGTTTGATGTCTTTTGAGATGCTAGTCGGGAAATATTATCTTCCTAGAACTGAATTTTTTAAATATTTACAAATCCGTGATTACCTATGCAAAAGTCGATGGAAGGTTGATTTAAATCCTGTAGTTGAAGCTGTAAGGAAAAATGCGTGCATTGGTTTGTTATATAATTTGTTATTAGAGACTAAGGGCGGCGATGTAGACAGACATAATATTAAGTGGGAAAATAGGCTTGGGTGTCAAGGTATACGGGTGGAATATTCTATCGAATTAGCGGGGAGGTTATTGATGTCTGCTAACCTTCGTGCACAACACTATAAGACTGTGTTTAACCTCTATTAAATGCCAGCCAGGTTGCTAAAGTGGGACGGAGTAAACGACGGCAAGTGTTTTCGCTGTGGTACTGATGATGCGGATATTGTGCACATTTTTTTTTCATGTGGATATTTGAGTAACTTCTGGGTGCAATTAGAAAATTTCTTAGCGGAATTGCTGGGGGTCCAATAAAACTAGATTCAATTCATGTGTTGTTGGGGGTAGTGGAGAGTGATGGATCCAACCAGCTGGCTTATAGGTACCGATATTTGATCTTTATGGCTACAGCCATAGCTAGGTTATGTGTTGCCTCAATGTGGCTCCATAAAGATGCCCCGACATTCGAACTATGGAGGGCAAGATTTTTTACTATTTTTAATTTAGAATACAGTTTATATGCACTAAAAGGGGTTCAAAAGAGGAAATTAGGTAGGGAAATTTGGGGGCCGGTGCTTTCTTATATGGATGAGTGATGTGTCGTTTGGCAGATTTGAGCATTCGCACTTTAATGAACTGTTATATATTTTGTATGTTGCACCTTGCACTTTAGAGCTTAAATAATATCGTATGTACTGTAAAGGATGAACTCGTTAACCACTATTTCTGCTTTACCCAGAGCATTTGGATGTTTATTGATAATGTAGCTGATGTTTATTCTTATACCATTGATTATATAAATGTAATGTATTGTGACTATCATGGATTAATAAAAAAAATATAAAAATAAAAAAAATTATTGTTTGAAGTACTGCATAAATACTTCACACATTGCCTCTAGGTCAAGCCTGAATTCTTTTGTGCCAAGCTACCAGAGGGTTCAGCACAGGTTAATTTGGGGTTTGCTTGTGTTTCACCCTGACAGGAATTGTGGTTGCTGCTTGAGTAGGGCTTCACCCCTTCCTACTAGTAGCCCAATGTCCTACAATGGGCATGGGCAAGACAAAGATTAGAGGTTTAATATTGGTCCTGATGAAAGTTTAGGACCCATAGTGGCCAGTGAACAGGCTGAAACATGTTGACTATTATGGGGCTGTATGGACAATAATATCCATAAACATGCAGCTACGGGCCCAGATGTACTAAAATATCATGCAATGCAGTGCAGCGTAGCATGAACGGGAGAGAGCAGAAAAGCATCATATCTACTAAGATGTGGTGCTATTCTGCTCTCTATCTGCACTGGTTCACTTCTGGCTGGCATACAGATGCAGACACCATTAGGCCATAGTCCAAGGGTATCTGCGTAGTGGTAAGCATAGTTTTTGTACAGGAAGTTGACCCTTCCAGAACAAAAACTATACTTTAAGGTGTTTCACGCTTTGTATGTGCGTGGCAGAATGCAGCACACATACAAAGAGGGAAAAACAAGGAGATATTGAAACATTTTTCCTCATTACGGCTGCCTCAAGGAGGCACAGATTCTTGGTGCAAATCCCAGTCTACAATTCTTTGTAGATAGGAATTTACATCAAAACCCATCGGCGGTTGCATGGGAACAGCCATTCTCCATCCATGGAACATCTCCTTGAAGCAAAGTAATGCAGGGAGGCACATTGTGCAGCTTTGCATTATTTTTTGTTACAATTCAATGCAAATCGTTATTTGCATTGGAATGTAAATACCACCTCTATACTTTGCGTCGGGTTTGCTTAAAGAAAGTAACACAGACCCAACGCAAGGTGTCTGTAAATCTGAACCACACTCTTTTTAACCATACAAAATCCACACACTAAATAAAGGGAAACCAGGGTGACCCTTAGGTATTTTTTTTCGAACCCCATTAGGATAATATTGACAGTGCTCTCTCTGACAAGGTTGAGCCCACCCTGGTTTATAGGGACCAGGATGAGGCCCAAAGATTCAGCTTGACACTAATAGAGCGGGTGAGGGTTTTATAAATAAGAAAATGGGTTCCACATCCCCCACAGTTAGATTCTTTTCAGTTATAGGATACTTGCTTGGGATTCCACATACAAACATACACATGCTCACATACAGAGACATTAAAGGGATTAATGTACCCCAAAAGAACTGTCTCAACACCCAATCTACTTAATATTCCTTGGCTCTTCTACTGTAGCCTGGCAAAGCAAATATATTCCTGTCTTTGTGACTACTGTACTCCGAGGTGGCACAATCAGGACTAAAAACGCATATGTAGCTCTCATTTGTGGTTATCTGGGCTTCACCCTGCCTATTTTCTGCTAATTTTTTATTACACAAAGAAGGAATAAGAGTCTATTATTAATTACTAGTATAACAAAAACAAAAGGAGCACCTGGAGTAGGAACAGAAACTTCTCGGCCAGCTAAGGGAAGAAAAATGAGAAAGAGTGTTTATATGTGAGCATGTGTATAACCTAAACTGTGATTAAAAATGAGTGAGGGAGCGAAAATGAGTAAGATTGCATGTCAATAAGGAAACATGAGTTAGTCAAAGTGAGTGAGAATGAGTGAGTGAAAGAGTGACTGCAAGTGACAGAGTAAGAATAAATAAATAGGAATGCATGAGAGGGAATGTTAGAGAGTGAGAGGGAATGTGATAAAGAGAAGGCGAGTGTCAGTGAGTAAGTGCAACTGTGAATGAGAATGAGTAAGTCAGAGTGAGGGAGAATGAGTGATTCAAAGTGAGTGAGAATAAGTGAGAGTGAGGGATAATGGGTGATAGAGTAAGTGTCAATGCAACTTAGTGTTACTGAGTGAGATTGTATGAGAGAGTCAGTGTGACTAAGTGTGAAAGAGTGAGAATAAGTGAGTCACAGTAGGAGTTAGTGCAAGAAAGTGAGAATGATTGAAAGATAATGGGCAGAAGTGTAAGTATGTGAGTGAAAATGAGAATGTGTGGCTAGCCTTGTAAGTCTACTGTTGGTCCTGGCATACTGAAGACAATTCTTGCCTTATAGAGGCACCCAAGAGAAAATGTTGGCACTAGGCTATTCGAGGCAAATCTTAGTAAGGTAATTCTTGGCTTATAGACCCACCCATGGCAAAATATTGGCACTGGCATATTAGAGCCAGTTCTTAGTATAACTGGCACATATGCCAAAGTACTGGCACTACCGGTAATATTTGGTACTGGACTACTAAAGGTAATATTTGGCATATGGGATTCCCATGCCAAATGCTAGAGCTGGCATACTGAAGGTAACTTTTGACATATGGCATCCATGGAAAAATGCGAGCTCTGGCACTTCTTGCCATGGGCTCACCATTGGCAAAAAGCTTGCAGTGGCACACTGGAGGTAATTATTAGCATAAGGAAGGACAAACTTGGCATATGGAGGGGCTACCCATGACAAAGTACTGGCATACTAGAGGTAATTTTAAACACACATGGGCTCCCATAGCACATTTTGGAAAAAATGAAATCAACTCCTGGGGAGCCTTAGGTTTCATTGTCTTGCACACTATCAAATATGTTGAATATTTAAAAGTGGGCTTTGAAAGGCTGTGGCTTTTGAGCAAGTTTATGTGAAAATTGAGCTTTAAAATGCACTATTTAACCCCATTTTGTTTCCAAATTGTTCTTGGGGGGGGTCTGGCTCACTCATTTGCTACAATTCAGGGCAAGTATTACACCCCACCCCTTACAAAGATCACTACTCCCCACTAGAAAACAGAATGCAAACAGTGTCTTAATAAGCACTGGTTACATTCAGCAGCTTCCGCTGTGGGGTGGATATTGCACTTTAGGTTTTGTAAAATAGATACATTCAGCAGTGGAATGTCCAAGCTACAGATTAAACAAAAATGCCACAAAATGCAAAAACCTTTTAGACAAATTGTTGCTATGTTTCATTGATGCGAAAACATGAATGTGTTTGACTAAACAAATCACCTCAACTTCAATTAATACGTGTGGACATGCGGACATAACTACTACTGTTTTTATTTAGAATCTCTTTTCCATGTCCTATGGTTTATCAGTACATTTCTCGTTGTGGTATACACTAGAGAAACCTTCACACCTTGACTGTTTGTGATTTTTCATGTAACGCAAACAGAAATGATTAACATTCCCATGGCAAATAAGGTCAGCACTCTAATGTATGTGAAACCTAAAATAGACATTTTTCTGTTGTGTTGGTATATTAATCATGCAGGTGTAATGGAACCTCAGCGATGCTAATTATTGTGATGTCATAAGGGTTAAGGTCATGTGACATCACTTCAGGGAAGATTTAGAACAAGAAGTTATATGATTTCACTTTCTGTGATGTCACTTCTGCTTTGCATTTTTCATGGCCACATTTAAGGTAAATGTAAAAAGAACAACTGATGGACAGAATGTTAAACAATATCAACGTTCACCCCAGTACAGACATCTGGGCCTAAATCCATCGTTTTTTTGCTCCCCATGCCATTCCAGTTTGAACCCAGCCATATGCAAATTAGTCTTGACCCTGTTCCCCATGGGATCAGTCCAGCCCAAACTGCCAGGCCAGGTTCTCCCTGGAGCGGAAACAAGCATCCTGAGACTGGTTTCGGGGGAACACACCTCATCAGCCAGGCTAGCTTGACTCCAGTGGCATGGAGAGCACCGGACCCACGTCTGGCCATACCCGTACCACTCGGGGTGACAAATGCAAAAAGAGCATCTGATGGGCAGAATGTTGAACAATGTCAAACATTCACCCCAGTACAGAGGGCTGAGCCTAAATCCATAGTTTTTTTGCTCCCCATGCCATTCCAGTTTGAACCCAGCCATATGCAAATCAGTCTTGACCCTGTTCCCCGTGGGAACAGTCCAGCCCAAACTGCCAGGCTAGGTTCTTCTGGGACTGGAAACAAGCATCCTGGGACCGGTTTCGGGCTAACACCCCTCATCAGCCAGGCTAGCTTGACTCCAGTGGCATGGAGAGCACGGGACCCATGTCTGGGCATACCCGTCCCACTCGGGGTTACAAATGCAAAAAAAACAACTGATGGACTCACTTTGCCACTGGATTCAAGCTAGTCTGGCTGATGAGGGGTGTTACCACGAAACCGGTCCCAGGATGCTTTTTACTGGTCCAGGGAATACCTGGCTTGGCAGTTTGGGCTGGACTGTTCCCATCAGGCACAGGGTCAAGACTGATTTGCATATGGCTGGGTCTGAACTGGGGTGGCGAAGTGAGCTAAAGAACGATGATGGATTCAACCCAGATCTGTGACTGTGGGTGAGAGTCTGAAAAGTTTCAGCGCTCCGTCCATCATCTCCTTGTGTTTGCTTTATTCGCCCTAAGTTGGCAGGGTATGCCCAGACGTGGGTCCCTTGCTCACTTTGCCACTGGATTCAAGCTAGCCTGGCCGATGAGGATTGTTACCCCGAAACCGGTCCCAGGATGCTTGTTTCCGGTCCAGGGAAGACCTGGCTTGGCTTGGCAGTTCGGGCTGGACTGTTACCATTAGGCACAGGGTCAAGACAGATTTGCATATGGCTGGGTCTGAACTGGGGTGGCGAAGTGAGCTAAAGAACGATGATGGATTCAACCCAGTTGGGTGAGTGTCTGAAAAGTTTCAGCGCTCCGTCCATCATCTCCTTGTGTTTGCCACATTTGAGGTAAAACCTGGAAAGAACAAGAAGTACTGTATGATATGAAAATCAATAAGCTCAATGCCCAATAATCTACCAGATCCACTCACACGACTCCGAAAACAGTGGCAGGATGATATAGGGCCGCTCGAAGATGACGAATGGCAAACTGCACTAATGCCCCCTGGTAAAGCTGCCATACCGCTTAGACTCCGCTTGATACAACTTAAAATCCTACACAGAACATATTTAACTGGGGCGATATTAACCAAACTGGGCCGCATAGACAATGCATGCTGTCTTCGGCTTTGCACGGAAGAAGCCACATTCTATCATGTGCTCTGGAGCTGTGCTAACATAACGTCGTTCTACGAGAAGATCACACGACGTAAGCAAACCGCAATAGGCAAAGAAATCACGCTTACACCCAAATTGGGGCTGCTCAATGTATGGGACGCCACAGACCTCACTAGCACTGAGCAACAATGGGCCACCCTGGGGCTTACATTTGCCAACCTAAGTATAGCCATGAGATGGGGAGTGGGGACTTCACCAACAACGAGAAATTGGGCGAACGAAATGGACAAATGTATGGTAGCAGAGATGGAGGTCTTTAAGAGCAGCGGCTGCCCAAAAAAGTGGGATAAGAAATGGGGCAAATGGAATGCATATAGAGGAGAGATCTGCATCTCCCCATCCTCTGAACTAACAGAAGATAACAGAACCAGAAACAGACTCGACTAAAACACTCCATGAAAATGTGGAACTCGAAGGTTTATTGTTTAAATGTGAAATGTTATGTATGTTAACTGAAAAGACTATCTGACATGTACTATAAATATGTTTGAAACTAATAAAAAGATTTATTTAAAAAAAACAAGCTCAATGCCTTAAAGGCAGTACAAATGGAGATAAAATACAAAGGTAACAGGATTGGAAACAGGAGTACTTAGGATACAAAAGAGTACCAAGATGGCTGCCCGGTTAGGAGCTCCGGCCGGGGGCTCCCGGCCAGACATAGCCTTTTTGGCTAAATCCCTGGATTCCCACCTCCTCCGGGGATAAAACCTACTCACCTGGGTTTCCGTCCTCAACTGCGGTCCTCGATGCTCCATTCCTGCGCTTGTGAGCATGCGATTCTCGTCAGAATTTGCACTTGAGGCTTCCTCCCCCGGAGTTCCAGGACCAGCATGGCCGATGTCCGGTGGAGCCGCTCAGTTCAGCTATAGGGGAGTCTGGCCCAGGTATCTCGCCGCGGCCGACACCTACCCAGCCGGGCATCGGGCACAGCTCCCCTCTCAACTCTGCTGTTCGTCTTCCTCCTCCCCCACCTTCCTCTCTGACGTCCCTGGTGACCAACATTCGGCTGAACCCTTTACAATGCTGCCACTGCCTCTCTGATCTCTCCGGATGGCCGCAGAGGAGCCGGGTGGAGGTTCTACCCTCCCGACTCTCCCCTGCCTCCAAGATTGATTACCGCTGCCTTCCCCTTCAGTTACCTCGCCACTGCGCCTCCCGCAAGTCAACGGGGTCGATTTGGGATTTAGCAGAGGTAAGAACTATCAGCACTGCTCTGCGTGGCGTTCTGAGCCTGTCACTCTCCCGTCCGTGCCGGAGAAGCGCCCATGCTGGCTCCAACTTTGCTGCCTCCTGTTCTCTTGGTCTGCTGCACTGGCGCCCGTAACAGTTCCTCCCGAGACCTCTCGACAACGGATCGGACACCGCTGCCTAGAACATTTGCACATGGACACAGCACAGCTGCGACTCGAAAATAGACTGCCCCCCCTCCCGTGACTATCTGGCTCTTTTCCCCATCTAGTGCCTCTCAATGAAATCAGATCTTATTTTTCTTTTTCCTCTGGACTTAGCCTCCCTGGCTTCTGGACTTGGACCCTTATGCTCCCCGCCATTTTGCGACTATCTTCCACTGCCTCTCCTACCCTCGATCCGCCATTTTAGCAATCCCTGTCCCATCGTCGGTCCCCGCTGGTCTGCTGGGCGACATCGCGATTGTCTCTCGTTCACCATGGACCTGCTCCTCGTTTTTCTGTTTTTGTTGACATCTTTGGTGCCTTTTCCGTTTTGTTTCCCTCTCACCTTCCTGTCCTTATCTGCTTTCCTTACCCTTTCCGTGCTCCCCCCTTTTTTTTTTTTTTCTTCCCCTGCCCCTTAGGCTGTTTTTTGCCGCTGCTTAACCTCTGCTTTTACTGTTATTCCTCTTGTTGTTTGTTGCCTCATCATGCGTCTTCTCAGTGCCATCCTCGAGTATTCTCATATCCTTAACTCGTGTTCTTTTTTCTTCTCTCTATTGTGTAACATTGTGTAATTGTTTTGTAACTTTGTGTAAATTGCTTCGTGCTGATACTCTGTAAAGCGCTCTGATACCTCCGGGTCTAGCCAGCGCTATATAAAACTCAAAAAAAAAATGAAACTTGAAATGGCTCAGATATCTTGAAGTGTGCAGTTAGATGTTTTGAGCAGGACAACTTCAGGGACAAGGATGCTTGTGGGCTACAACACCATGCAGTAGTGGTTTGACCAGCTAAGAAAAGATTCCATCAAAGAAATAAATGAACAGGAGATAGTCGGAGATGGATTCAATGGCCTTATGTCAGCTCCATGGCTGTTCTTGATAAAATAGTCTCAAAATAAATAACAGGTTTTAGGATGGTGATTGCTTTTTCATATGCTAAAGTTAGATATGTGGCCCTCTGATCATCAATAAAGAGTTCTCGTGGTTGGTTCTCTCTCACACAGACTTCTGAAGCTAAGTTTTCTCTAGGAGAGTGGGTCGCAGGTGGTCTTCAAAGAGGACAAAGGACAAGGAGCCTCCAGAAACTGAGGCAAGATGTGAGATTTACAGTTGAGCTGAGCTAAACGCATCTTTTGCAAACTCATGCAATGTTTGGAGGTGACTTTCCTCCTTACTGGCACACTACCGTGAGGATTTGCTGTAGCTGGATTTTCCTCTCATGAAAAGTGGGGTATTCAGGTTTAAGGAATCATTTAATGTTGACTGTTGACCCTCCAATACTGAGAAGTTCCTGTTAAATGGTACTAGTTTAAGTTTAAGTTTATTTCCATTTGCATAGTTACTGAAAACCATTGCAATACAAATAAAAGAAAGAAAGAAAAAGAAGAAACAACACATCCTATAAAACTGTAAGAGCACAATAAAATACAGTGCTATGCGCACAGACCTAATAATAACACCTCACAGAAGTCATTATAAAAACATTTGGAAGTTGCTTAAGTGAAGGTAAAAAGAGTAACATTGTTCTTTAGAAGTCAGTCTCTTTACATGAGGGGCTGGTGGCGAGCTAGTTGACGTTACCCACTGTATGGTGGATTCCGAGTGTGTCTTCAACTAGTGGCATGGCTTCTTCTACGGTCGGAGGCTAGTGGCATTTTTTGTTCAGCTAGCATGAGAAAACTTACTAGCTTGCAGTTCAGTTTGGGAGTCCCCTGGATCAAAGCATGCCAGCACCGCTTGCCTCAGTGAGAGAATTCCCCTCTGATTAAAGGGGGCCTTTAGCAGCTGTCTCCTTTCCTGCAGTAACTCCTTGCAGGTGCAGAGTAAGTGCAAAATGTCTCCTGTTCCGGTGTCACACAAGCAGCAAGAAGTTTGGGTCGGGCCCTCAGCCAGGGTGGGAGGCTCTGGGCGCACAGGAGAAGACCCAGACAGTGCCTCAAAAGTTTTATTTTTAATGTTTTGGGGCACTGGTTGAAATTATTTTTGAGGTGCAAGTGTCTTGTAATTGTTCAGGGGTATCCAGGCATGCGATCTGACTGAGAAGGAGGGTTTGCCCTCCTCCAGTGAGAGTTGTTTTAGAGATTTCCAAACCAGTTTCTTGAAGGTTAAATGGAAGATCTGTGTATTCCAGAGATCAGAGAGCCCGGTGGTTGCCAAAGATTCCTGAAGATAGCTTCTTGCAGGAGATGTGTCCCGCTGCTGAAGTTCTTGCTATAAGAGTTAGTTTAAGGTTTCTGAGGTGGAGGATCTTATCTTGTTCCAGCAGATGATGTAGGTGCTGTGCCTGGCCAAGAATTGTTTTAATAAGCCGAACTCCAGCCTTATTTGAGCTGGTGAGGTATAATTTGGGAGACTGAACATGATTCTGTATTCTTTAACTAAGATGCTGTCCAATAGTTTGGCATCTCTGCCCCGCATCAAGTCGCTGCTGTTGGATATTGTAGGGAGAATTTTGGCCTGTGCTACCTTCAGGAGAGGACTTAGTATGGGCCCCGTCAGTTTTGATGTGAGGTCTTTTATTGTTACTGCTAATGCCAGCCCTTTCCTTCTAATTTCTTCTTTCTGTCGGGCGAAGGATCCTTCTTTGTCTATGCTAACGCCTAGGTACTTGTAGTCCTCTGTAGGTTCTATTTGTCTTCCGCCCAAGGTCCAGAGCCTCTGCCATTTCCTCTGGTTGTTGATGGACATTGTCCTTGTTTTCCTAAAGTTAATTTTTAGCTTGTTCTCTATAACGAAATTCTGCAATTTGTTGAGGAGGTGTTGCAGGCCAACCTGGGTGTGACTAAGTAGGACTACATCATTGGCGAACAGGAGATTGGTCAGTGTTTTGCCTCCCAACCTGAGTGCGTGGGAGTTGCAGATGTTGAGTTCTTGCTGTAAGTCTGCCATGAATAGATTAAACGGGGTGGGCGCGAGCCCGCAACCCTGCTTCAGGCCTTTGGTTGTTGGTATTCTTCTAGAGAGGTGAGTCCCTGCTCCCAATTTCACCTGGACCCAAGTGTCTGTGTGGAAAAGTGTCAGCATATTTAAATGGTACTAAAGGAGACAACAGTAGCTGTGATCTGTGGCAATTAATGTATCCACTACCACACAGGGCTGCCATTAACAGCAGTGGGCAACCAATTGTCTCTCAGAAGCAGTGTGTCAATGATTGCCCTCCACGTGAGCCAGACTAATGCAGAGCTGCAAAAGCTTCCCCTTTTTAAAAAAAACTTGCCAAGCTTCTTAAGGTTGCATATCAGCAGACTTGAGTACTTTGCACTCCCCATTGACACCTTTGAATCAATTTGCCCTCATGTGGTTCTTGGTGGCTACTGAGACTCTCTGAGTGTGACAAGCACAGAGAGATATCCAGCTGAGCTACCATCACCTCAACTGGACTTTATGAGTTGTTTTTGCCTGCTCTCATGGTCCTTGATGCTTTTTCACACATAGGGCTGATTGAGAGTCGGTGGAGGCCATCACCTCCACTTTTCCATTGATCACTTCCCACCTAATTAGAAACCTTCACCTGGCCGCAGTGGATCTAAGTGCCCACAGCGCATTCACCGGTGAGTCGGTTGCACTTTAGGCACTGAGGAAAGACAAACGACAACCATGTATTTAGTCCCAATCAGCATTTTCTTTTCACAAACAAACTTACAAAGGGAGAGTTAATTTCAGAAAAACAGAATATTCATGCCACTGACCCGCAGGGGATTTTCTTTTTGTGCATGGGGGAAAGTGATCAGGAGAAATTTCTTCTGCACAGTGCAATTTGGGACAGTCAAGATATTGGCCCAAAAAATAATTCGAGTTTTGATAAAACAAGTGTTCTGAGAGCTTAAAACAGCACAGAAATGATGGGAGGCGTGACTCACTGTATAAATGCATTTAGAAATGAGGATACGTAGGAGGGAATTCACAAAAGCATTTTTAGCTGTAAACATACACTTCAAGAAGAAAATGCCTTCATTTATGCCTGCCAGGAAGTCACAAAATGAATCCTGACATAAATGTGTATACTACTGCATATTTGTCCGACAAGCGTGCGAAGAAATGTGCAGAAGTAACTCCCACTCAAACTCAAGTCGTGGAAATTAGGTGGACAAGTAGTAGCTAGCCATGTAAATTTTTGATTGCCCACAAACCTGTACGTATGTGCCAATCCCAAACTCCATTCCAACCCTTTTCCACCCTGAAATTGGTTGGACAGACATTCCAGCAAACAACATGGGTAACTCCCCTTCCTGGATGAAAAGGGGACTTGATCGCCTTCAAAGAGGTTGCCACCTTCAGCGATCTGTTCACATTTTAAAACTCTACAAAGGCCAGACATGATAATTAAATAGACCTTTATATAATATTGTCAGTATTCATTTTCGAAATGGCCTTTCTGTCTTTGTTTATAATTATCAGTCAGGGGTCACTAAGGCAGCTCTAGAACGCATTTTAACGCACTTTCGTCTTAACATTTAGGCTCTCATTATGATGTCGTCGGAGTTGCCTCCGTCCGATACGTTGCGGATTGGGAACTGACCGACCTCAGGTCTGCAGTTCCGACCGCATTATTTGGATGCAAGCGCACATGGTGCGGTCAGAAACATCAATTTTTCAATGGGAGCTTGTGCGGCAGGCTGAAACCGCCCAGAGCACAAGCTCCTGTTGAAAAATGGAAGTTTTCAAACATTCCTGCACCGTGGGGCAGGCACCTCACGGTGTAGGGGGCCAAATGCGGAGAGCCAAGGGATAAGGGGGCACTGCTAGGGGCCCCCAAAGTCAGTGTCCGACAGTCAATCCATGTCGGAAAGGCCAACATGGATTGGCTGTCGGAAACTGACATCATAATCCCGACGGCGGAAACGCCGTCAGTAAGGGATTATGAGTGCTTTCAGACTGGAGCCCGTAGGAACCGCCTCTGATTCCCTGGCTGGATTAAACTCCGACCGCCGTCATCATAATGCGGCAGACTGACTTTAAACCTACCATGTCGGTCGGAAAGCCTCCGACTAGCGGTCGGAGGCTTTCTGACCCACATCGTAATCAGGCCCTTACTGTTTAAAGTAGGTAAAGTTAATGGGAAAAATACCCATTTCAGGTGATTTTCCTAAATTTTATACCAGCTGGGAATTTAAAATACCCGCTTTAGGTGATTTTCCTAATATTTATACCAGCTGGGACATTAAAATACTGGTCATGCCGGTAAAAAATGGCCAGGTGGCAACCCTACCTCCTAACTTGGAGATGTAGTGGTTCTCCTTGATGAAGAAAATAGTTTCACATGGAAAAAAATAAAATAAAAAATATGCATTTCAAGACCTGACATGTATTCCCAAAACTTAAATATATGCTAAGTAGAATTACGCATTGGGTAAATGGGAGACTGGGAAATATGTCAAAGGCATTTCCTGTAATATGCCTGGAAATCTCCTCTAGTGCTAATTCCCAAGGGTTCTACTTGATATGTTTATGAATTTCAAAAAGTAGTAAATGTGCACCTGTACATAGGAGTACTTTTATGGGTGTAGATATAATTACTACTTTTTTGTGAATGTCCCCATTTTTTGTAACTGACAAGCATTTTGCAGTACATGGATACTCCGTTACCTACAGTGCAGGATATGAGGCTGGAGAGGCACATAAGTGAGCCAAGAGCATTATACTTTTTCATATAAAGGAAAGCTGATGCATAGAACAATTATATGTGAACTCAGAAAATAAACAGTAAGCATGTCCCAACAGATCTTTATGATTTAAAAAACATTCTCATATTCTAAAATATACAAAAGATTCTCTCATCTCTCTCTCGTCTTATATGTCTTCCAAACAGAATAGCAAAAGAGGGCTAAAACGCCAGCCCCTCTCAACCACTGGCCAATGTCAGCCCATATTAAAAAACCTTGGTTACTTGAACTGTCATCTATGATGATTGGAGTTTTGCCTGTGTACTGTGTAGAGCCATTTAAATGGAACAGCAGATGAATGAGTCCGCCTAAGCAGTGCTTCTTTGAAATGTATAGTGGTGAAGTATCTACTCTGCCTCTCAAATACTTCCTACACACCACTGTCTATGCTAAATCGGTTCTGTGTTTTTCATAGATGTATAGACTGTCATCCAGAAAAACAGCAAAAGGTACTGTCAAGATCCAGTGATGATGAATCCAAGCAGGCTTCCCCACAGCATCTCTGAATCCTCTGATTCTTGGTACTGTTTAGGATATACCAGGCATTGGGGCTCAGGGGTGGGAAGGAGATGGAAGTAACACTGAACGTCTGGCTGACTTGTGACTGCACAACCCCAGACTACTTCCTGAAACAGCAGGCATAAGCACTCACATTCAGGGACAGAAAACATGCAATACTTGTGTAATAATGTAGAAAATAGGGTAGGCAGAGTTGATAGTGAATCCAAAAGGCATTTTATTTTATTATTTAGATAAAAGTAGGCATCTTAGGTTACAGGAATTGTAGATTAAAAGATGGTTGTAGCAGTAGCAGAAGCCCCACCGGGAGCAGCATCCCAGCTGCTCAGTCCATATTCACCAACTGACATTTCACTCAACCAGACACACAGGAACATTCCATGACATCACTCACACAATGGCTGAGCAGCAGGACACAGAATACAAAGGAAGGACTGAATATCAAGAAGAGCAGGATACCACAACTTGTTTGTTTTCCAGGTAAGTGAAATTTATGAATCACCACCTGGAGGCAAAAGGTCAGCTCCGTCTGCTGGGAGAATCTAGGATTCCACAGAAAAATAACTCAGCCGTGGCCCGTGCAGGTAAGAGTGGCAGGCCGCAACTGAAATAACTGGAGAAGACAAAAGTCAAGTAGTAGCAAAAAGGAAGTAACCTGCCTGAGGGAAGTTAGCTGCAAAGTTGCGAGGGAAATAAAAAAAATGGGCACAAAGGGAGAGCTGCATGCAAACTGGGCTGGAGAACAAGAGGCCTATTAACATGCACATTTGCCATGCAAAGTGAAAAACTACAAATCTATGCTTCTTATACTGTACCAGCAAGTATCCGTGAAAAGGATTCTGGACACCATTTTGGATTGGGCTGATTCACATCCCCATTTACTACCAACCTGGAATGAGCACTTCGCCAAGTGCTTGATCTGCAGGGGGTCAGTGGTGCAAACGAGAGAGCAGGTGGATCTTAGATGAGAGCAGGGAGAGCCCTTATATGCATGGGGAGGACACAAAAAGAAGGAGGCTTGGCTTTTAGTGCACTGGGGGAGGGAGACAGAACTTCTGTTGTTTTCCCGTGATGAGCATTGATACTGATAGCGGAGAACTGTTGTACTTTCTCATCGGAGTGAGCCTGGGAATCAAGGTCATCTCGCCAAGCTTGGTAGCATCGCTGCCTACTGGAAAGTTACCTATGAGGAGGTGGCCTGACTGGATGGCGTGATCCGCAAAGGACCCTGGGATACTACCTGTGGTATTGATGTATCGTAACTAGGGAAAGTGTCAGGGGACCTCTGCCTTGCCTTGAGAGAGAGGGCATCTTAGAATGAACTCTGTCTTAGTAGCTTTATGCTGCTTGACCCAACCAATGTGGGGAGACTTCTTAGGAAGGCTTCACTCGCTGACACCTTAACTGATCTTGCCTGGGAAATGCTATGTAGAGATGTCACGTTAATGTTAGTGAAGGGACAAATTAATGCTTTATACTCACGAACTTCAGATGAAGGGGAACCTGGACGTCTGCTCAGCAATCTTTTGTATCCTGATTCTCGAACTAATCATTTTGTGCATGTTGCACCGCCTTAACTTCATCCGTAGATTTGGCTTTGTATTAGTTCCAATGTATTTCTACACCCTCACTTCAGGTGCCTGTACGTCCAGTTATTCTTGGCTTAGGAATAAACCAACTAATCTTAATTTGTAGTCTGTGATTCTTAAGAGTCATAGTAAATGATTGATCTGCTGTTTTCTCTACCCCCATGCTTTCATGCTGAGAAAAAGTACCATCTACTCGAGTTTCTAGAGCGAATCTACAACATGGAACTCGGCTCCTTCAGTTGGTAGCAGAGTAGGATGGTTCTCACATGAAGCGAGGGGGAGAATCCAGAAAAATCTAGATAAGACCTAGACCCCTAGAGTCCAACATAAAACCCAATGATCGAGAACGGAGAGCGACGCACTTTGGTGGAGACTGACGGAGTTTGACGGTGCTGCGAGAGCAGCGGCGAACAGAGGAGTGAGTATTAATAGGGATGCGTTGTGTGTTAGATTGCGGGAGTGATGTGATCGTGTGATGTCTGGTGGAGTTTGTGTGAAAGTCGAGTGAATGTGGTTTCGGGCCAGACGTGGTCCAAGGATTAAGATTTGAGTTTCAGGTCCCGAAGTGGCCTATGATCCCGGGATATATTAAAAGGTGTAGAAGACACTGAGTTACTGTGATTGTCTGACCGCAGATTTGAGGAGTTGTCATGAGACGTCATTGGCAGTTCCACCTAAGACAGGGAACTTTGTGTGAATGGGACGTGTTGGAATCATGTGGTAAACCTTGTGTACAGGGGTGGACTATACCGATTCAGGTGACTAGCGCAGATCGAGGGTCGCTGTGTGTGAATGTTCTTGGGTGATTGAATTCCATCGATCTTGTAGAAGGGAGACAATTACAGAGTTGTGATTGTGTGAGTGAACGTGGGTGGAGAAATTGTGAAGGGGTGAACTGCTGAGAGGAGTGAAGGTGATGTCAGAGAGTGCCGCGCTGCGATAGGTCGGTTGGTGTAGCGCCGCGTTGGGATGGGTGGTAGTCATCAGGAAGCTGTGATTGAGAAAATTGTCTATTGAGGGGAAATTTTGATCTAACCATGCGATGTTTTAGGGTGTTGCGAGATTTGTTCAGGGGAGATCAGGGAGTTGTTACTCGAGTGGGTGAGGAAGCACCGCCCGAGCATTCTCCAGCACATTATATGGCGACAAATGTAGGACTCCATACTATAATTTGGCTTCAAAATGGCATAAAATCACTGTAAAAGGGGGTGATTTGGCATTTCCACGTTATGGTTCATTTCGATTGGAGGTGTTGTATCAGTTGAGGGGAGTGATGTCTGCACTGCGGCTTCTGCCTAGACCTACACAGTTTGAGGCATTAGATGCGTGGATGCGAGCAGCACATGCAAAAAACAGGGAGAGATTTCAAGGAAAAATGAAAAAGGCAATGAAGGCATATCAGGATGCATGATGGGATGCACAACTTAAAAGATGGAGAGTAGACACAATTGAAGGAGATAGGTTGTACCCAATGCTGGTGAGAGAGGGGAATACTCAGGATAGGAATGGAGGAGAAAACCGAAATGATGGGAGTGATATGGATGACAGCTTGTTAGGTTATTATCGGAGTGTCCTCCACCTTACAACCCACATTCACAGGAGGGAAGGTGAGAACTGGCGAATGCAGGGAATACGGAAAGAGTGTCAACATCACAGACAGGCCCTAGTGCAGGGATAGTGGGAAGGATTTCAACGGGAGTAGAAGGAACAGGGATACCTGCTTTAGGAGGTGCAGAGTCAAGTGGAGTCAATGCTGCTTTATGGTTACCAGAAGCCATTATGGTACCGGTCGCCATCGGACCTGTAGTCCCTGTGTATGACCCGAGCTTATTGGGAAACTCTAGTCAACAACAGTCAGGGTTGGAGGAGAGAATCCGCTTAGGAAGGAATGAGACCACAAACGGAAACAGTCCGTCTCTGGTGCCTGTGGAATCTAGTACCCCTTTGCCGGCGACTGCAGATCCTTCGAGAATATGCATTGGGTCTAGTACCATATGATCTGTATCCTTAGCGAACTCAAATTCAGTTTTGAGGATGTGGGAAGCTCCAGAGGACCAATGGGGATAACACCAGAAGCAAGTGCAGGCCAGGGATCCTTTGGAAAGCAGCATGTCCTAGAGACCACAAATTTCGAGAATTGGCAGAGAAATCGAAATAGTGATAGAGAAGGACAGAATAGCACGTGGAATCAGGGCACGATTAAGGCTGCGTTAAAGGCAGAGTTGTTGGATGTGGTGAGGTTGAAGGCTTAGGTGGATGAAATAATCAGTGGGAACTTGCCTTTGGAGAATTATGAGCAAGACGAGCTATTGTTTGTGGCGAAGGATGTCACCCGTAAGGCGAGACGAGCACATGAGAAATTGATGGAATTGGCTCAAAAATATGATGTAGATCTGTCTAAGACAAAAATGCTACAGGGAAACCATAGGTTTAACTACTGTGATCAGGAACTGGAAGAGAAAAGAGTAACAGGCTTGAAAACACACATTCAAGAGCTGATTATAGGGATACACGCTTGGAGTATGCTTGACAAATGGAAGGAAAGGTGGTCAAAGAAAAAGAGCTTTAGGAAGGTGACGGGGGAAACGAAGTCTCCAGGAGGAGAAACAGCAGGAGTTGAGGCTTACCCACAGCGAGAGGTGTCTAGTGGAGGGTATGTCCATGTTCCTTGGAAAAGGGGTGATCTAGCTGCGTTCACAAACATTTTCCTCAATTGAGGGAGAAGCCTGCTGACTGGTATAAGCAAGTCAATCGCTTTGTAAAGATCTCGAAGGTGTTGTGGATAGATCTGAACACGTTGTTTGACACTGTGGTTCCCAGTGATTTATGGTCTGCTTGCAAAATTGCTATTGATTGGCCTTCTGCTGAACCAGAGAGGGAACCTTTTGGTTATGAAAAAGTTCAAACATGGTTGCAGTCCAAAATAGCCCCACAAGATATCGATTGGGTTAAAATAGATCAAACAACCCAGGAGCCTAAAGAATCAGTACATGCTTACTATGAACGGCTTTTGAAAGACTTCAAGCAATACAGTGTGTTAGATACTCTTGACCCCAAATACGTGGGACAGTTTGTTTCCAAATTTGTGATGGGTTTAAGACCAGAGATTAGGGTTATGATCTAGCAACATTTGATCTGCTGGCAAAATAAGTCAGTGGATGAAATTTTACAATATGCCAGGTATTGATGAGGTGGATTCTAAGCACAGGAGGATAAAGGAAAAGTTGATGCTGGTCCAAATGAGGAATGCCGAAAGAGGAGATCAGGCGCAGACAAATGGAGGAACAATGGATTGGATTCAGAGGAATAATCAAGGAGGGGTTCAGAACGTTCCGAATAACTCTGGACAGGGAAAAGGGAGAGGTGTCCCTATGGACCCTAAAACAGGGATAGACATTGCCACAATAAAGAAAATGACCGCTTGCCATTTTTGCCACAAAATTGGGCATTGGAAGCGCGAGTGTTGATTAAATCCAGCAAATCAGATGCAAGAGGGAGAGTTAGTGCAAGTGCCAGATGTGGTAAACACCGTGACATGGCCAAGATCCTATAATGGGGGAAGTCAAGACCAGTTAGTGCACATGCCACAACCTCCAAGAGTTCTGCAGAGTAATCGAGCATACCACCAAATGCCCTTTATGGAAGCATTGGATGGACTTGATCAGGACCTGGCACAATGACGGTGCCTGAGGGGGGAGGAAGGCTGTACCCTTGGAGCAGTCTTGGAGGTAGACCAGAGTAGACCGTATGTGGAGGCAGATGTAGGCGGTCATCCCATCCCATTACATTCTTGATTGATACTGGTGCTACCCGTTCTACTGTGAGATCTGCAGTAGTCCTAAACCTACCCCTCTCAGGTAAACCGATCCATGTTGTAGGAGTTGCCAATAAGAGAATGACAAATCCTTTGACAGAAGAGCTACCAGTGAAAACAGTAACCTTTCAGGATCGACACCAATTTGTGGTGTGCGATTCGAGTCCAGTCTGTTTGTTAGGGCGCGATCTCTTATGTAAATTGAATTGCACCATTTAATGCACACCAAAGGGAATTGAACTGCAGACCAATGATGATGACATTGCGTTCAAATTGGCAAATCAGAATCACTGCAAAGACATGTTTACCGTACTGACAGTGGAGGACATGCCACTGGATCTGAGAGACACCGTCTCTAGAGTGGTGTGGGACTTCACGGGAGAAGAGATAGGGCTGATTCTAAGATTTGAGCCAATCCGTATACAAATCAAGCCAAATGCAGAATTTCCAAGAACACCCCAGTACAACCTGACCCCGGAGATGGTGGCAGAAATTACACCTGTGATTGATTCCATGATTGTGCAGGGTATATTAAAGGAGATAATAGTAATCCCATACAATTCACCTATCATGGGATTGTAGAAGGTGAGCGGAAAATATTGCATAGTTCAGGATATTAGAAACATAAATACAATTGTGATTACTTGTTGTCCTGTGGTACCGAATTCATCTGTGATCCTGTTTCACGTCCTTTGTGAAGCTGTTTGGGTTACTCTGATTGATCTGTGCCAATCATTTTTCTCCATCCCATTACATGAGGAAAGCCAATTTTTATTCGCTTTCCATCTGCAGAGAATATATGACGCTACAACGCAAACAATTACAACGCATACTTTTACAACACGGTTTTTACATCGCAACTACCATTACATCGCATGATTTTACAACGCATGCCATTACAATGCATTTTTAAAAACTACCATTACAACTCATTCCATTACAATGCATACCATTGCAATGCATACCATTACAACGCATAATACTTTTAGGGCAACAGTAAGATAAGTGTTGGATAGTGTAGGGGTAAAAATTACTATTCCCACTCCAGTGAGTGCAACAGTAGGATAAGTGTTGGATAGTGTAGGGTAAAAATTACTACTCCCACTCCAGTGAGTGCAGCAGTAGGGGAAAGTGTTGGATAGTGTAGGGTAAAAATCACTATTCCCATGTACCCCAAAACCCATACCCACCCTAAAACTAAAAAATCTCCATTACTTACCTTATAATGCATTGTAATGGTATGCGTTGTAGTGACATGCGTTGTAATGGCATGCGCTGTAATGGCATGCGATGTAAAGGCAGTTGAGTTGTAACAGTTGCGTTGTAAAAGCAGTGTGATGTAATGACTGCTTTGTAATGGATGTTTCCTGTCTGCAGAATCATGTTTTAACATGGTGTCGTATCCCACAAGGGTATACTGAAAGTCCATCTATCTCTGAAAAAGAACCTTGAGAGCTTGGTACTTCCATAGAATTCAGTGCTGGTGCAGTACATAGATGATCTCCTAATTGCATCGGAGACAGAAGAGACTTGCAGGGAAGATACCATTGCCTTACTGAACCATCTACCTGAAAATGGACACAAGGTGTCGCTGAACAAGTTTCAGTACTGCTTAACAGAAGTTCAGTATTTGGATCATAGCATTGAGAAAGACAAGAGAAAGGTGTCATCAAACCGCATTGAGGCGATCATGAAAATGAATGCGCCTACCACTCAAAAGGAAGTCAGGATGTTTTTGGGAATGGTTGGCTACTGCCGACAGTGGATCCCGAATTTCTCTTGAAGGAAAAGCCCTTCCAGAGGCTGACACACAAGGATGTAAGCGATCCGGTACCCTGGGATAATGATTGGTTGGTTGCCTTCTTAGAGCTGAGAGAGTGCCTTTGTCGCGCTCCAGCTTTGGGAATGCCTGATTACAACAAAGCGTTTTCGTTATTCTTCTGCGAGAGGGAGGGTTGTGCTCTATCTGTACTCACCCAGACACATGGGGTGTCCGTACACCAGTGGCCTACTTCTCAGCTACATTAGATCCTGTAGCTTCAGCGTTGCCCGGATGTCTCAGATCCATTGCTGCAACAGATATCAGCATTGAAAGATGTGAAAGATTTGTGATGGGTCATCCACTTACTGTATATGTTCCACACTCAGTTGAGCTTCTGATGACGGGAACCAAAACACAGCATTTGATGAATAAAAGGCTAACAAGGTATGAGCAAATTTTGTTGGCATCTGAAAACGTCACCCTGAAGCGATGTTCTGTGTTAAATCCTGCTACCTTGTTGCCTATTCCAAATGCTGATGGGGAAGATTGTGAGGACCATGACTGTCTGGATGTGACTGAACTTTGTACCAAACCGAGAACCGACATTGTCCATGAACCACTGCCTGACTTTGATCAAATCCTTTTTGTTGATGGTTCATGTTTAAGAGACAATGAGGGTTACCGAAGAGCAGCTTTTGCTGTCTGTACCATTTCTGGAGTTGTAGAAGCTACTTGTTTACAGGGAATATACTCCCCACAAGTGGCTGAAATCATCGCCTTGACTTGTGCATGCCTTGTTTCTGAGCAAATCCGAGTCACCATCTATACCGACAGCCAGTACAGTTTCGGGGTAGTTCATGACTTTGGACAGCTATGGCCACAGAGGGAGTTATTAACGTCATCAGGATCTCCCATAAAACGGGCAGTATGTGAGACAACTGTTGGAAGCCATGCAGTGACCAAAAGAAGTGGCTGTCGTAAAATGCGCTGCACACGGGAAAGGGGAAGACTTTGTGACTGTGGGCAACCGATACACGGACAAAGTCGCCTACTTTTGTGCCACCCATACATGTATTTTTATAGGGAATATTCTGGCGAGAGCACAGAGAGAACTGAGCTCAGCATGATGCTAGCCATTGCAGATACCTGGGATGAGGTCAGGCATCTGCACGGAGAAGCATCAGATCAGGAACCGGCTGGTTGGATTAAAGCAGGATGCGAAAAGAGGGAAGATGACATTTGGGTTTCAACTGATGGTAGAGCAGTGTTGCCGGAATGTTTGCTGAGTCCCATGGCGAGACAGATTCATGGAGCAGTTCATATAGGGAGAGATTCAATGGTGAGATTGTTCAGGCAAACGTGGTTCAACCCGAGATTCCGTGTGATTGCTGATACAGTGTGCCATCAATGTGTCAAGTGTCAACAGATGAATGCAGGAAAGAATACTGTGGTTGCTTTGAGTCACATTGGAAGGTCGGGAGGTCCTTTCAACCGAATACAGTTGGACTTTGTCGAGATGCCTGTGTGTAATGGTTTGAAATACATTCTGGTTGTTGTGTGCATCTTTTCACAGTGGGTGGATAGCCAGTAGCTTGCACCTTTTCCAGGGTCATTGCATGCATATTGTGGGGCCGGATTGAGCCCTGACTGTTGAGGCAAAGTTATTGTTGAGGGAGATTATCCTGCGCTTCGGGTTTCCAACTACATTGGAGTCAGATAGAGGGACGCATTTCCATAGTGAGATCATGAAGCTGTTGTGCACTGCCTTAAACGTTGATCAGAGACTGCACTGTGGTTACAGGCCAGAGACGTCAGGAATGGTGGAATATATTAATGGGACTTTAAAGATGAAGTTAGCAAAGGTGTGTGAAATGACATCTCTGAAATGGCCTGATGCATTGCCTTTGGTCTTGATGAGCTTGTGCAGCATTTAAGACAGGAGGACTGGGCTATCCCCTCACGAGATCATCATGGGGAGAGCGATGAGCTTAACTGCAGTGCCATCCACAGCGTTAACTAACATCACCGATAATTTGTTTCTTGATTACTGCAAGGGATTGGCTGATGTGGTTCGTTCTGTGTCTCACCAGGTTGAAGCTGCGACTGCACCGACCTCAAAGGACCTCTGCCATGACTTGGGCCCGGGAGAATGGGTCCTGGTCCGAAAGCATGTAAGGAAGAACTGCCTTGATTCACTGTCGCGTGGTCCGTACCAGGTGATCTTAGTGATTAGTACTGCTGTGAAGTGTGGAGGTTTGCCAAACTGGATACATGCTTCACACACCTGTAGAGTCTCAGGGCCCTTGGAAGAAACAGCTCCTCTCCCAGAAGTGACTCCAGCCGTGGTTGCAAGACCACCGGAGAGGACAGGCCAAGCTGTGGGTATTCCTGAAGTCGAGCTCAGGGGGGTCAAGTTACACAAGGCCCAGGTATAGACTCTGAGGGACACAGTAACGTTGCGAGTGGTATAGAGTCTGACTCAGCTGAAGAGACTGATGTGAAAAGTGGTCGGGTACTACCAAAGAAGACAGGGGTTGCAAGAGATTCGTGGCCGGTGAGACAGAGAAGGCAAAACCTGAGACTTACATCCAATAGAGATCCTGCTTCCATAACTGAATCCTCTGAATCTGACCAAAGTGAGTCAGAACAAGCTCAAGAGAGCGTGAGGAGATCGAGGAAGGCAAGAGTGACATGCCAGAGATACGCCTCTCCGGAGTGGACTTACCTTGCTACAAAAGTCATGGAGAGTGAGGTCCGGGACGTTGATACTGATAATTGAGATTGAGTTGAGAGTTCCCAGAGTAGATGCTAATGGTGTTCTGACATTGACTGTACCATATCCACCAAGACTGAGTGGCTTACGGAGTTTGATTTTGCAAGATCCCACATTTTCAACCTTTGGAAATCAGACTTCGCCTTGAGATTGTAGCATTCCGAATTGAAGTTTTGCAGTGAGTCATTGACGAAGTTGGCTCTAATCTCATAAGGGATGTAAATTGAACTTTGAAATGTAAATAAAAATCCTTTTTGCCTAAGAAGATAACCTAGGCCGAGTCGAAGAAGAATAAAAATAGGGACTTTTCTGTAGAAGAAGAAAGAGGGCTAGGAAAGTCTTTCAAGCTGTGTAAATATTGTGCCAGAGACTGATAACTGTTTCCACGATTTCAAGGAACTGTTTACAAACTTTATTGTGCATCAGTAAGAGGCGGAGAAAGAGACACTGCGTTAATCCTCTTATAGCTACAATCCGAACCAGTTAGAAAATGGAGTCTGGAAATCCGAACCATAGGCACAAACGTATAATAGGTACACTTATTGTAGGAGTAATTATAGTAATATCTGTAGTCATCATTACATCAATTGTTGTATGAATATGTGGATACCATGGATGTGAGAGATTATTATGTGTGCATGCAACTGCCTGGCTCGGTTTAGAAGGGTATTAGGTACTGATGGAGCAAGGTTTCGCAAATGAAACTTGCTCGGATGCAATCTTTCTCATTGTATTAATATTAAAACTTGTATTGTCTGTATTAATATTTGCACACACTACATGAATAGTTAGGACGCTTGCCTATGTGTTTTTCTAACAAATAACGCTTGTTCCTAGTCTAAAATGGCCGCTTAAGCGCGGGATTTTAACTGCGCATGTCACAACCTGATCACATGGTGTGACGTCTTTCTTTGCTTGGTGGGAATTTCTGCTTCTGCGCAGTGTGCATTAAAATGGTTGTTCAATGTTCTCACATGCTTAAGCTTGCTCTCGTGTCATTACTAAATTGTCATTTCTTAACGCAATTAATGCGGGATAGGATTTATAATTAAATGGGATTAGAAATGAGATAAGTAGGTATACAGTGAAACGCTTTTATTTTTGATTTTAATATTTCCTTCTTGCACTTTTAGTAATTCGTAATCTTGGGCCTGGGTTGGTGACTTGAAACTCGAGAAGCAGAGGGTTCTGCGCATGCGTCCTGAACGACTGCCAAATGAAGTCAACTTGGACGTCTCACAAGGCCGTGACCTGATAACCAAAGATGTTATAACTATTGCATTTCCTGTTGGTTATAGATACATTGTCTATGAAAATTGGTGTACATTTGTCATGAGACTGGTGGGAAATAAAGCGAATGTATAAATTTGAAGGGTGGGAACGCAAATACAATAGGCTACACAATTTAAGCCAAATTTGTCATAGTACGAGAATCCACCCCCGGTCCCTGTCCAATCAGAAGTAGTGGTCCCATATTTTAGCAATATTTAGGGGAGGCACAGGGGCGTAGAAGGGTATAATAGAATATAGCATTAGTAATTAGTTAGCACAAGCTCGGAGAGAACAGAAGATACTGAAGCACAGAACTAGATTCCAGAGAAGAGAGAACATACAGAAGAGCTCCAGGCTGCCCAGCTGATCGGTTGCTGACTGAATCCCATTCCCGAAGAGGTCCTGAGGAGGGGGCGGCGGAGTCCATTAGAGGAAAGAATCGAGGAGAAGTCGAGTGCAGGAGAGGGGAACGGCGCAGGCGTCGTTGTAGAGAGGTCACCACTCTTGTCCTGATCCTGAGGAAGGTCTTTGCTCTTCATCCTTCCAGGGTCCTATCTTTTCAAACTCCTTGGCTAAGGGTTTGGTTCTCGCATTTAGGTAAATATATGCAACCTTTAGTTGCGCTGCTGTTCCTATCTCTCTCTTTCCTTAAACACCGTCATTGATTAGCAAAAATCATTCTATGCTTTCCTCCGGGTATTCTGATCAAATACTGTGTCTTTTTCTGTATTTTACTCTGCTAAAACTTTAGATAAACATTTTTAAAACTTCCTGACTTTGTGATTATTTCAGAATTATGTATTATAGTGAATGTCACTCATTTTAAATTTCCCAATTAGCAAAGGATCCATCGGTAAGTTATTACTCTTCAATCAGAAGGTAATTGGTAGCAGGAATTTTGATATAAGAGTATATCTGACACCCAGCGTAAGTATTAGTATAGTGTGAATGTATGGGCCCTAGTGAGTATATGGTGTATGAATGTAGTTTGCTAATATCGCGCTGGATCAGTTTTCTGGTAAGCAGAGGACGGTTTGTGTTACTCTTTGTTAATTGGGTAATGAGAAGTTATTTTGCATTTTTATGAACTAATACCCGTTATTTTTTAGTATTGTTTTATGTTGTCCAGAATACCCCGGGGAAAAAGAATAGTGGGTGGCAGGTAGAAGCCATACTGCAGTGAGGTTATCTGTCAGGCAGAAATAGTACTGAAAAGTTAAGCAGGGCTATCAGTACTTGTTAGGGACTCTATGTACGTAAGTATAGCAGAAGGAGTACGCTGGTGAAAATTTGACGTTATATCACCTAGAAAGGGTAACATTGAAGAAGTAACAGGTATTTTGGAAGCTTGTGGGAAAAGTAAACAGAAGGGTTTTACTCAGTAGTGTATGTTTTAGTAAACGGAAAGGTTTTACTAAGGGTGTAAGAGAAACTATCTTTCTGAATTAGAGAAACTGGCACGATAGCGAATGTTTTATGTTGTTACTTAATCTTAATTAAGAAATATAGAGAAAATAAGCTTTGCGTAAGAATTTTGTAAAGGAAAGGTCGATTGCCGGAGAGGGAGCTGACGTCACAAAACGCCTCGCTGGAATTGGTTGGATCCGCGGGCGTGGGGAAAATCCTTGTAAAGGAGGGGTCAGTAGTCAGGAGTAGTACTGATGTCATAAGTGCCGCGCTGGGATTGGTTGAACCAGCGTGAGAACAGAAAAGAGCAGATTGTAAAGGAGGGGTTGACAGCGAAACGTCACCAAAAAGGCCGCGCAAGGATTGGCTTAGAATTAAAAGTTAACAAAGCTTTGATTGGTTGAGAGTTTGAAAGGGTAATTCTAAGGGTAAAACAGCAGCCCTCATCCTCCTGGACCAATCAGCCGCCTTCGACACGGTCTGCCACCACACACTACGAACACGCCTTCACGACGCCGGGATCCAAGAGAAGGCCCTGGACTGGACCACATCCTTCCTTTCCGGCAGAACACAAAGCGTCCGCCTCGCCCCCTTCTGATCCAAGGCCACCAAGATCATCTGCGGCGTACCCCAAGGCTCCTTCCTCAGCCCAACGCTGTTCAACATCTACATGGCACCCCTCGCCCACGTCGCCCGACAGCACAACCTCAACATCATCTCCCTACGCCGACGACACCCAGCTGATCCTCTCCTCACCAAAGACCCTCACACCGCCAAAGCCCACCTCCACGAAGGAATGAAGGCCGTCGCCGAATGGATGAGGACCAGCCGCCTGAAGCTGAACTCGGACAAGACGGAGGTCCTCATCCTTGGTTCCAACCCTTCAGCCTGGGACGACTCCTGGTGGCCAACATCACTGGGAACAGCCCCGCCACCCACCGACCACGTGACGCAACCTAGGGGTCATCCTCGACCCCACCCTCTCCATGACTAAGCAGGTCAACGCCTGCTTTCCTCATCCTGCTTCAACATCCTCCGAATGCTCCGCAGGATCTTCAAGTGGATCCCCACCGAAACAAGAAAAACAGTCACCCAGGCCCTCGTCACCAGCAGGCTGGACTACGGAAACGCCTCTACGCAGGAACGACGGCTAAGCTCCTGAGACAGCTGCAACGCATCCAGAACGCCTCTGCACGTCTTATCCTCGACATCCCCCGACGCAGCCACATCACACCCCACCTGAGAGACCTGCACTGGCTCCCTGTCAACAAGAGGATAACCTTCAAGCTCCTCACCCACGCACACAAAGCACTCCACAACTCCGGACCAGCCTACCTCAACAGACGACTCAGCTTCTACACCCCCACCCGCCAGCTCCGCTCGACCAGCCTCGCCTTCGCCACAGTCCCCCGCATCCGGAAAATGACCGCCGGCGGCAGATCCTTCTCCCACCTCGCCGCCAAGACCTGGAACACCCTCCCCACCAACCTCCGACAGACCCAAGACTTACTGGCCTTCAGAAGACTCCTCAAGACCTGGCTCTTCGATCAGTAGCAGCACCACCCCCTCTTCCCCCAGCGCCTTGAGACCCTCGCGGGTATGTAGTGCGCTTTATAAGTGACATGATTGATTGATTAAGTGAAAAAGAATTGCATGTTAAAATGCGATCCGACTTTAACAGGGAATCGTCCAGATAGGAGATTTCTAGGGTTTGCAGAATATAATTTTATACATAGGTACTTGCCTAAGATGTACGGAGAAAAGAAAAAGATGTCAGTTTTACAAAAGATCAAGAATTATTTCAAAAAGGACAAACCAATCAAGACTAGGGAGGGAATTATTATTCCCCCAGCCAAAACGCCCGCATCATATATGATGATGGAGAGAGGTTATCATACTTGTGTATGGATAGAAAATTGGAGAGAATATACCAAAAGTGACGGGATACTAGAATTTCCTGAGAATGGCACATTCAATGGGCGAATTCTTCAAAATTTGAGACAAAGGATGAATGATTTAGAACCTAGACCCAGATTAACTCAATACGAAGCTTTAGAGGAGTGGGAAACTGAAGCATTTGAGCGTGATCGATCTCGAAGTAATGGGAGGTATCCAGGATTTTTCCCAGATATTTACGGGAAAATAGGGAAGGTCAGATGAAGCAATGGAGAAGGGCAATGCTTGTTGAGGGATTATATCCACTATTCACGGAAGGAGAAAATTCAGGAGGCAAGTGTACAGAAAAAGACTAAACATTTAATGAGACATGAAGACTCAGAAGATGAGTTTATGGAAGAAATATTGAGGAATCCTCCACCGTATCAGGAAGGGTCAAGTGGAATTCCTCCTAGTGCCCCACCACAAACACCAATGGTACCTCAGGTACTACATGAATTCACCCCAAATAGAATACTTCATGAGAAAGAAAAAGAAGCATTAGAAAAGACCAGAGCAGAATTAGTACGGAAGATATCCCAGATAAAAACACATCCTTATTCATTGACTATTCCTGTAACAATTGGTCCAGTAGTACCATTATATGGTACACAAGGAAATTGTCCTCCTCTGATACCCGTATCTTCTCCTATGAATACTCCCGAAAATTTTCAAAAACTTGAAGCTCCAGTTATAATTGAAGATCATTTTAGTGATTGTGATTCCACAATATCTCTCATGGATTTACCTATCAGAGGTCCAGTAAAGGGTACTCCAAGAAAAGAATTACCTGACCGTTCAAAAGATGAAAGTTTAATAACTTCATCAGGGGCAAAGAGTGCCACCATAGTAACACCTGAAGATTTAGAAAGGTGGGCACAAGGATCAGATAAATTGTGCACACCTCCAAAATTACTAGACATTCAGAAATTAAAAGCAGAGTTAGAAGAAATGATAGCAGGAAAATATAGGAGTAGAGCGCTTAAACACTTATGATGAAGAAGAATTGCTGTTCCTATGCAGGAGTATCACCAGAAATGTAAGGTTATTTCATGAAAAATTGTCCAATCTAGCTCTACAAATGGGAATTGAAATAGGGAGATCAAAAGTACTACAGAAGCCCTATAGAGCAGAATTTTCAGACAAAGATTTAGAAAATATGAATGCTTCTGGAAGAAGATTGCAAATACGAGAATTAATGTTAGTTTTGCAAAAATGGGGAGACCTAGATAAATGGAGAACTAGGTGGGCAAAGAAAAAGGAAGAAGCTCGCTCAAGTCGAACAGCTTCTGAATATGTAATGAAGGAAACAGAAAAGGCTGACAAAATGTACCCGATGCGAGAAGTTGCAGGAGGAGGGTATGTACATGTCCCATGGAGTAGACAGGATATTTTATCATTTACGAATGATTTTCCGAAGTTAAGAGAAAAGCCAATTGAATGGTACAAGCAGGTTGAAAGGTTTGTAAAGGTGTCAAAAGTATTGTTGAAGGATTTGGATGGTCTATTTGACATAGTGGTACCTGCAGATTTATGGACAGATTGTAAGATCACAGTCGATTGGCCGAGTGATGAGTATCCCAGAGATCCAAAGACAGGTGCCCCGTCAAATGATGTGATGAAAAAGTATCAGCAGGTAATAACATACCTGAAAGGGAAAATACCACCGAAAGAAACAGACTGGGTAAAAATAGATCGAACTACCCAAGAAGCCAGTGAAACAGTGCATTCTTACTATGAGCGCCTCTTACAAGTGTTCAAACAGTATAGTGGTTTTGAGGACATTGGAGACAAAAACATGAGTCAGTTTGTATACCGATTTGTGTATGGTTTAAAGCCCGAGATTTGCCAAATGATTAAGCAGCATATGCTTTGTTGGCAAGGGAAACCAATCGATGAAATTCTGAAATATGCAAAATATTGTGGGGATGATATTGAGGATAGGCACAAGAAATTACAGGAAAAGGTAATGTGGGCACAGGTGAAAATGGCTGAAAAACAGGGAATTAATTTAGATAATCCTAATGAAACTCAGGGAAAAGACTCTGGAACGAATGGTGATTCTGGAAATGGTGGAAGAATGAAAGGACGAATGAGTAGAGAAGAGGCTAAAAAGAAATTTCCTTGTCATGGATGCGGAAAATTGGGGCATTGGAAGGACGAGTGTAAAAAGATTCGAAATAATAATGGCCCAAATCAAAATTTAAATTCACAGACGCAGAATGACTCACAGCAGGGGGTAAATCCTCAGAGTCAGTTACCATCTCCACCTGTTCAGGGTAATGTAAGCAGAGCAAAGCACGGTACAGACATCGGATACTCATGGGGAAGTGGTAAGAATGATTATATGACCTCACAATTTCTTTTGCAGGATGATTTTTGCGGGTTCGACGCATGACGGTGCCTAGGAGAGGGGAGAAGGAATGCGTACTTGGCGCATCCCTACAGGTAGATCAATCAGGTCCATATGTTGAAGGAAAAGTGAGAGGTAATGATATTACTTTTCTTTGGATACTGGTGCTACCAGGTCTACTGTGAGAACAGTAGATGTCCCAAACCTTCTCTCTCTGGTGAAGATATTCAAGTTGTAGGAGTTGCTAACCAAAGAATTAGAACACCACTTACCGAACCAATGGAGGTTAAAATTGGAAATTTCAAAGAAATGCATCAATTTGTAGTATGCGATTCCAGCCCAGTAAACTAGCTAGGTAGGGACTTGTTGTGCAAAATGAATTGCACCATTTTCTGCACGCCAGATGGTGTGGCAGTACAGACACCAGATGAAGATCATGTATATAAAATTATGGTTGCAAAACAAGGAACAGAAGTAGATGAAATGTTTTCATTGATAACAAAAGATGAATTGCCGGAAGAATTAAAGGATACAGTAAACCCCATAGTATGGAATTTCACTGGAAAAGAAGTAGGACTCATGGCTAAAATAGATCCAGTCCAAGTAACTGTAAAAGAAGGTGCAATTTTCCCAAATACGAAACAGTACAAAATGAGTGCAGAAGTAAAAGCAGGTGTCATTGAAGAGATCAATCGGATGGTCAAACAAAACATACTGAGAGAAGTGATGAGTAGCCCATGTAGTTCACCAATAATGGGTTTGAAGAAACCTAGTGGAAAATATAGGATCGTTCAAGATCTGAGGAAAATCAACAAAATTGTAGAACCATGTTGTCCTATAGTGCCAAATCCTGCAGTAATCTCTATACCAGATTCCTTGGAATGCTGGATGGTTCACAGTTATAGACCTGTGTCAAGCCTTCTTTTCAATTCCGTTACACCCAGACAGCCAGTATCTATTTCTCATTTAAATTCGAAAACAAAGTCTATGTATGGAATCGTGTTCCTCAGGGGTACACAGAAAGTCCTTCCATTTTTAATCAGATATTGAAAAAGTGCCTTGAAAAACTAGTAATGCCAGGAAGCTCAGTCTTAGTCCAATATATAGACGATTTATTGGTAGCATCAAACACTAGAGAGGATTGTGTTGTTGATACTATAGCACTCTTGAATCTTTTGGCAGAAGAAGGACATAAAGTTTCACCTGAGAAATTACAGTTTTGTACAACAACTGTTAAATACCTAGGACATCAAATTGAGCGAGGAAAAAGAAGAGTAACCTCTGAAAGAGTAGCATTAATAAAAAGAATGCAAATGCCAGTAACGCAAAGACAAGTAAGAATGTTCTTAGGAATAGTAGGTTACTGTCGACAATGGATACCAGGATTTTCCATGTTGGCTAAGCCCTTGATTAACATGACCAAAAAGAAAGAAAAAGATCCTGTTGAGTGGGGAGATGAAAGTGTAGAAGCCTTTGTAAAATTGAGAAATTCCCTTTGTTCAGCACCTGCCTTAGGCATGCCAGATTATAAAAGAGAATTTGCATTATTCTGTAATGAAAGAGAAAATTGTGCACTTTCAGTTTTAACTCAAAGACATGGTCTGGACAGACGTCCTATAGCATATTTTTCTGCTACGCTAGACCCTGTAGCATCTGCGTTGCCAGGATGTTTGAAAGCAGTAGCAGCAACATGTTTGAGCATCGAACAAAGTGAATCTATTGTGATGGGACATCCTGTAAAAGTATATGTTCCACATGCAGTTGTGATTCTGTTGACCAGAACACGAACCCAACATCTCACTCCTAGTCGGCTGACTAAGTATGAGAGAATAATAATGGGTGCTGAAAATGTGTCCATGGTAAGATGTACAATAATAAATCCAGCAAGCTTATACCAGATCCATACCACGAGACAAATAAAGATGATGAAGAAGATGAACATGATTGTGTACAGATTACAGAACTATGCACAAAACCTCGCCCAGATATAGAGGAACAGCCTCTTAAAAAGGCAGATAAAGAACTGTTTGTTGATGGCTCTTGCCAGAGACATGAAGATGGCAAGCTAACCGCTGCCTATGCAGTATGTGAATTAACTGGAATAGTCGAAGCATCCTATTTACCAGGGGTAAAATCTGCACAAGTAGCTGAATTGATTGCACTGATAAAAGCATGCAAAATTGGGAGAAATCAGAAAATAACCATATTCACGGATAGTCAATATGGTTATGGGGTTGTGCACGATTTTGGCCAATTGTGGATGCAGAGGGATTTCATGACTTCTTCAGGATCCCCCATTAAAAATGGACAATTTGTAAAAGAATTGCTAGAAGCAATACAATCACCAAAAGAATTGGCTGTGGTGAAATGTGCCGCACATCAGTCAGGAGATGACTGGGTGGTAGTTGGCAACAGATATGCAGATCTGGTGGCTCAATATTGTGCCAAAACCAGAACATCAGTGAATAAGAGGGTGGAAAGAATGGGAATCAGCTGCCAACTTATGCTATTTATGCCACCTGAAACCTGGAACGAAGTGAAAAGATTACAAGATGAAGTGGATGAGGTTGAAAGAAAATTATGGATTAAAACGGGTTGTTCTCAAAGAAGAGAGGATGAAGTATGGGTCAGTACAGATGGCAGACCAGTCATGCCAGATTGTTTACTCTCTCAGATGGCCAGAATGTATCATGGAGACACACACATAGGGAGAGATGCAATGATTAGACTATTCAGACAAAATTGGTACAATCCCAAATTCAGAGCTGTTACAGAAAGTCTTTGCCAGAGATGTCTAATTTGCCAAATGCACAATTCAGGCAGGAAAACAATAATTGGATTTGGAAAGATTGGGAAGGCAGAGGGCCCATTTATAAGACTACAGTTTGACTTCATACAGTTACCACCATGCAGAGGGTTGAAATACGTACTAGTCATAGTGTGTCTGTTTTCAAAGTGGGTGGAGGCATATCCAACTAGGAGAAATGACAGCATTACAGTTGCCAAGCTATTACTAAGAGAACTCATACCTAGGTTTGGTTTCCCAGTATCTTTGGAATCAGATAGAGGAAAACATTTTAACAACGAAGTGATCCTGATAATCTGTGAAGCATTTCAAATAAAACAGAAACTGCATTGTGCATATCGTCCAGAGGCTTCTGGAGTGGTTGAACAACTGAATGGCACCATAAAGTCAAGATTGGGAAAAATGTGTGCATCAACATCATTGGAGTGGCCTGATGCATTGCCACTCGCTCTGATGGGACTCAGAAGTATACCTGATCGAACAACAGGTTTGAGCCCCCATGAAATTATGATGGGAAGAGCGATGAGACAAACACATGTTCCCACAAATAGACTGGTGAATATTTCTGATGATATGGTGTTGGACTACTGTAAAGGATTGGCTGACCTAGTGCGTTCTGTCTCTCACCAGGTTGGAGAAGACGCAGTTTCCAGACAGCCTGAACTAGAACATGATCTGAATCCTGGTGATTGGGTGGTAGTGAAGAATCACACCAGAGAAACGTGTCTATCACCCAGGTGGAGCAGACCTTGTCAAATCATATTGACCACAAACACAGCAGTGAAGTGTGCCGGATTTCCGAACTGGATTCACGTAAGTCACACCAAGAGAGTACCAGACCCAGAAGAAGAAAACACTCAGACGACACCAATCACTGAAGAAGCTGAAGGTTGCCAAGCTGAAGAATCTCAGGCTCGAGGTTCAAGAGAGGCTGACGGAGAACAACCGAGCACAAGTCAGGATTGGATACCAGTGGTTGAAATTCCTGAGGTTTTCCACCGAACAAGAAGTCAAAGAAAATTAAAAGCAATTGAAGAAGATCTGATAGGTGAAGAAGAAGGGGTTCAGGATCAAGAAGACAAGCTAGTAAACGACCCTGAACCAAATCAGATAGGGAAAGAAAACTGGATTGAAAGCGGTGAAGAATTAATAGAATTTGAACAGGGAGAGACAGGTTTAGAAGAAGCAGGTCAGGCTGCAGAAGTACACAGTGCAATAAGCCCTGATCAGAAGCAGTTAGGTCAAGAAGAAAATACAGAAGAAATAGAGACTGAGAAAAATGGACATAAAGAAGTAAATACAGAACAAAGTGAATTATTGGAAACTCACAGGGGAGCTGCAAATGAGAAACCAATAAGACCAGAAAAAGAACAAGCAGATAAATCAGAGAATACAGAAAACAAAACAGTACCAACCAGTAAAAATAAACAGACACCTGAAGACGAAAATAAAGAAACAGTACGAACAGAAAAGCCAAGAAAAGGAGACCAGTGGCCAAGTTTCATTAAAAGAGTAAAGTGCCATATAAAAACAAGAAGTGAAGGTCCAGATCAAGTACCGGAAATAACAAGTCAAACAGATCAAGAGAAAAAGTCTGGGAAGAGAAGAAGTAAAAGATTAAGACTTGTGAACAACAAATTCAAGGGTCCTGATTGGACGTATATCATTCTTGAAGACTTTGAAAGCTCAGAATCAAGTGACAGTGGTGGTGAAGGAACAAGTGCAGAAATAACTTACGAAGAAGAAACAAGACCACCCTGACTAAACAAAAGAATCCACTAAAGAAAAGGAATAGAGATAAGAAGAGCAATCTTCCTTGTGGGAAAATGCCTGATGAGAGAGATACTGAGAGACCAAAAAGAAAATGTTGTAGAAGATGCTGTGCAATTTGCATATGTAGTCTAGTATTGGTGCTTATAGTATGGTTAGTCCTGATTGTAGCAGTTCCTTACCTGATGATAATAGATAAAAAGAACAATAATGAATCTATAGGGAGGACAGCAAACATGAAGGGAAATAGAGTAGAACTAATGGCAGAAGACGATGAAGGAATTCATCATGTGATAGCTGATAACGACACTAGTTTAAATGTATTCACGAAGTTATTATTTCAGTATGTAGACACCATGGAAGTTAGTAATTGTTATGTCTGTATGAAATTACCTGAATCAGTAGCAGAAGGATTAACATACCATCATTTACCATTGACATATGGCATTTCATGTAGCGTATTAACAAGTTTATTTTATAGTACAGGTAGATTACAATATTACTATTCCAATATAGATGTTGTATTTTCTGAAATTCCTATTCGCAAGAGCATGAACCCAGTGCTTAGCGCCTTAGATGCACAGTTTATGGGAGAATTTTTCTTAACAATGAAATCAATAGACTTAACACATGCACGTAGACACAATCTAACATGTTCTTTATTAGAAGAAGAGAAAATATTTTTGAATTTAGTAGAAGATAGAAGACAAGATTTTCAAAAGAAAGCTACAGAGCATAAGGCTCATTTACCACCTTGGGCGGAGAAAGAAGGAAGTTACACACCTGGCAAAGATCAAGCTGCTATGGCTCTGGATTTCGAAAAGAAGGGGAAAATTTGTCTTCATAGGTTAAAAACTGACTATAACAATGTTTTCATCGGTACCAGTGATTGTGAACACAATTTTTTAATATTGGGAGGTTGGGGACTTAAAGGAGGAACAGATTCAGTTTTTCCTGGAATCTATTATGTCTGCGGGAATAAGGCTTACTTTAGGCTTCCTGCACGGTGGTATGGAAGTTGTTACTTTGGAATAGTTTTTCCGAAAATATACCACGTAAAAAGAAACACTGGAAGCAATGAAAACAATGGTGAATTAACACGTAATAAAAGAGCTAGTTTTTCAGAAATAATAGGTGATATATTTGGTGCATTGATACCTTCAGTGGGAATAATTCTGAACTCAAGGAAGATATGTAAATTGTCTACAGTAGTTGATCGTTTATCAACTAATACTGCTGGAGGGTTCCTAATGATTAATGCGGAAATGGTTGCGATTAGATCAATGGTGATGCAAAATCGACTTGCTCTTGACATAATATTGGCAAAAGAGGGCGGAGTCTGTAAAGTATTGAAAAGAAAACACTGTTGCACTTATATTCCTGATAAGAGTGCAGAAATTGGGACGTATATTAAGAATATAACTAAACTTGAGCAAGAACTTAAACCACTGGAAGTTGATAGTGTATGGGAAAGATTGACAAATAGTATATCGTCAATCGGAACCTGGTTTTCTAATATAGGTAGAGGACTTATAGGTCAAATACTAATTCCCTTAGTAGGGATAGCAATAATAGTTCTGACAATAATATTTTGGTGTAAATGCTGTAGAAAGAATGGAACGTATAAAGTGACAGAAAAAGGGAAGAAGAGAAAAAGGGACGAGATTGAACTAGAAGAATGGAAAAGTGAATTATACAAAAAGATGAAGGGAGATTGTAAAAGTAGAAAAGCTAAAAATGAAAATGAGAATGAAGTGATTTGCTAGAAGTTGGCATCTGATTGAGGGTACTTTTTGATGGCTCAGAAACGCCATCAGAGAGGGGGATTGATGGAGCAAGGTTTCGCAAATGAAACTTGCTCGGATGCAATCTTTCTCATTGTATTAATATTAAAACTTGTATTGTCTGTATTAATATTTGCACACACTACATGAATAGTTAGGACGCTTGCCTATGTGTTTTTCTAACAAATAACGCTTGTTCCTAGTCTAAAATGGCCGCTTAAGCGCGGGATTTTAACTGCGCATGTCACAACCTGATCACATGGTGTGACGTCTTTCTTTGCTTGGTGGGAATTTCTGCTTCTGCGCAGTGTGCATTAAAATGGCTGTTCAATGTTCTCACATGCTTAAGCTTGCTCTCGTGTCATTACTAAATTGTCATTTCTTAACGCAATTAATGCGGGATAGGATTTATAATTAAATGGGATTAGAAATGAGATAAGTAGGTATACAGTGAAACGTTTTATTTTTGATTTTAATATTTCCTTCTTGCACTTTTAGTAATTCGTAATCTTGGGCCTGGGTTGGTGACTTGAAACTCGAGAAGCAGATGGTTCTGCGCATGCGTCCTGAACGACTGCCAAATGAAGTCAACTTGGACGTCTCACAAGGCCGTGACCTGATAACCAAAGATGTTATAACTATTGCATTTCCTGTTGGTTATAGATACATTGTCTATGAAAATTGGTGTACATTTGTCATGAGACGGGTGGGAAATAAAGCGAATGTATAAATTTGAAGGGTGGGAACGCAAATACAATAGGCTACACAATTTAAGCCAAATTTGTCATAGTACGAGAATCCACCCCCGGTCCCTGTCCAATCAGAAGTAGTGGTCCCATATTTTAGCAACATTTAGGGGAGGCACAGGGGCGTAGAAGGGTATAATAGAATATAGCATTAGTAATTAGTTAGCACAAGCTCGGAGAGAACAGAAGATACTGAAGCACAGAACTAGATTCCAGAGAAGAGAGAACATACAGAAGAGCTCCAGGCTGCCCAGCTGATCGGTTGCTGACTGAATCCCTATCCCGAAGAGGTCCTGAGGAGGGGGCGGCGGAGTCCATTAGAGGGAAGAATCGAGGAGAAGTCGAGTGCAGGAGAGGGGAACGGCGCAGGCGTCGTTGTAGAGAGGTCACCAGTCCTGTCCTGATCCTGAGGAAGGTCTTTGCTCTTCATCCTTCCAGGGTCCTATCTTTTCAAACTCCTTGGCTAAGGGTTTGGTTTTCGCATTTAGGTAAATATATGCAACCTTTAGTTGCGCTGCTGTTCCTATCTCCTCTTTCCTTAAACACCGTCATTGATTAGCAAAAATCATTCTATGCTTTCCTACGGGTATTCTGATCAAATACCGTGTCTTTTTCTGTATTTTACTCTGCTAAAACTTTAGATAAACATTTTTAAAACTTCCTGATTTTGTGATTATTTCAGAATTATGTATTATAGTGAATGTCACTCATTTTAAATTTCCCAATTAGCAAAGGATCCATCGGTAAGTTATTACTCTTCAATCAGAAGGTAATTGGTAGCAGGAATTTTGATATAAGAGTATATCTGACACCCAGCGTAAGTATTAGTATAGTGTGAATGTATGGGCCCTAGTGAGTATATGGTGTATGAATGTAGTTTGCTAATATCGCGCTGGATCAGTACCATCACCTGCCTTTGACGTATGGCATTTTTTATGGAAAGGGTCATTATGAAGACTATTTCTCGAATTATGATCTGGTGCTTTCAGAAGTTCCAGTTTACAAACATCTGAACAAATGCGATTATTATAAACAGGAGGAGAGAATGGGAAAGTATTTTGTACCTATTATTACGCTAGACACAGTTTATGCAAATAGACACAATTTAACCTGCACACTAACTGAGATAGAGAAAAAGTTTGTAGATCAAGTAAAAGATAGGCATAGGGGATTGACAGTTAAACTTGATAATAGGGAAGAAGTTTTCAAATGGACCAAGGAAGAGTTAGCTCACAAGGCTAATTGAAGTTATGGTCCAATACCTCTAGATTAGGAACAACGAATGGTACTTGTTATGTGGCTGTTGTATTTCTCAAGGTATACCCCGTAGAAGATTTGTTGAGTTTGGAAGGGAAGTCATCACACAGAGAGAAACGTGGAATAAGTGCAGGGGAAATTGTAGGAGACGAGCTTGGAGCAATGATACCTAGTTTGGGGGTGGTCTTAAATGATGTCAAGATTAGAAGGTTGTCAAATATAGTACAGAAGTTTTCGGTCAATACAGCTTAGCTCGTAGATGGAGAGATGGTTTCGATAAGAGCTATGGTTATGCAAAACCGTCTTGCTTTAGACATTTTATTAGCAAAAGAGGGCGGAGTCTGTAAAATGTTGAAGGTCCAACAGTGCTGTACTTATATCCCAGACCATAGTAAGGATCTGAGGAAGTACCTAAGTAAAATCACTGAGATACATCATGAGATACATGACTTGGCAACTGAGGGAATCTGGGATATGGTTGGGAAAGGTTTTGGGAAGGTTGGAAGTTGGTTTGCGAATCTTGGGAAAGGAATCTTTGGCTATATCTTGAAACCAATAGTGATAGCCGTGGTCTGTGTCATCTTGTTGTTGGAAATAGTGAGGGCCTACAAGTGGCACCAGTCTAGGCAAGCAGAGAATTCCATTTCCAATAGAGAAAGGACAATGGAAAAACTGCAGGACAGTCACTATGAGAATGTTAAGTGCTTAGAGAAATTTCAACAGGGAGGCTGGCTATGATATCTGTTTAGATCGGTCCTCTCTACAGGCAGTTGTGATGGGTGTGATGACACATGTCATCAGAGTGGGGGACTGATGTAGCGCAAAATTCTATTTTCATTTGTAGGGGGGCTTCATAATCACAAGTAGTTCGTACCCGCATATATTCCTTTGTTGTATTAACATGAGACAGTAGAACGTGAACTGTAATAATATGAATTGTGGTGTATTAGGGACATTTCAATGTAAACGTGAAGAGATTAATGTTGAAACTAGATGTGATTAGCTGAAAACATTAACGTGTAGAATTCGTGCAGGCTGCTGACAATTGTTCACGTATTTGATGTGCTTATGTAACGTGTCAATTTAGAAGTGCTCAGTAAAGAATGTTCATTTTATATGTAATTTCATAATGCCTGTGTGCCATTTTCTTATGTTGGCCGATTTCTGTACGTCTGAAATGTATTTTCCCTGAAAGCTCTTGCATTAGGTTTAATAGTTGAATTTTATGTGCACGTTGGATTTGTTCTTTCTCACATTTCTGTTGCAGGTGGAAGAATCATCCTTGTTAGTTAGAATAATGTCTTTGTTTTAGGAGTTAGGCTTAAGGAGAACAGGATACATTGAACGTTGATACCGATAGTGGAGAACTGTTGTACATTCTCATCGGAGTGAGCCTGGGAACCAAGGCCATCCAGCCAAGCTTGGGAGCATCCCTGCCTACTGGAAAGTTACCTATGAGGAGGTGGCCTGACTGGATGGGGTGATCCGCAAAGGATGCTGGGATACTACCTGTGGTATTGATGTATCGTAACTAGGGAAAGTGTCCAGGGATTTCTGCCTTGCCTTGAGAGAGAGAGCCTCTCAGAACGAGCTTTGCCTTAGTAGCTTTATGCTGCTTGACCTAACCAATGTGGGGAGACTTCTTAGGAAGGCTTCACACGTTGACACCTTAACTGATCTTGCCTTGGAAATGCTATGTAGGGATGTCAGGTTAGTGCTAGTGTAGGGACAGATTAATGCTTTATACCCACGAACTTTCGATGAAGGGGAATCTGGACGTCTGCGCTATAATCGTTTGTATCCTGATTCTCGAATCAATCATTCTGTGCATGTTGCATTGCCTTAACTTGATCCATAGATATGGCTTTGTATTAGTTCCAATGTATTTCTACACCCTCACTTTGAGGTGCCTGTGCGTCCAGTTATTCTTGGCTTTGTAATAAACCAACTAATCTTAATTGGTAGTCTGTGATTCCTAAGAGCCATAGTAAATTGGAACTGAAATGATTTATCTGCTAACGATTTCCTCCCCCCCCACCCTTTCATGCTGAGAAAAAGTACCATCGACTTGAGGTTTTTGAGCGAATCTAGAATATGGAACTCGGCTCCTTCACCAGTTTAATTTTATTTCTCCTCTCCGCTGCCTTGAAACATGCTTTTGTGTCACTTGCATTAACCTGCATTCCTGCATTATGCATTATGCGTCTTTGGCTTTCCCTGTTTCCTCATTTAAGACAACGAGGGGAGGGTGATAGTGGAGGAGATGAGGGCTTTAAATGCAAATAAATTACTGAAATGAAATCCAAACTGCAACTGAAATGAATTCCAGGGATTACTGTGGAAAGGCCTTTCATATTCCACTAAACTATTTGTAACTGAGCTTTTACAACAGGTTTTCACATTTAACTATAAATATCCTGCCACTTCTGGAAAATGTGTCAGGACACTCTGTTATGACCCAGATGCCATCTTTAGTGTTAGAGGGATAAACAGGGGCTCGTAACAAGGAATGTTCAGTGGAGCAGCCCAATGTTTGGCATTATAAAGCTAGAAATAAAATTACTTGTTTTTAGGATTTGCTAACAAAGGCTGACAAGTAGTTTCCACAAAAGGTATTCAAACAAGCTTTGGCTAGTCCAACAGGTCTGGCTTTTTTTCCTGGGAAGTGTTAGTTGGTCATTTTTGTGTGTGTTGCCCCTAGCAAACCCTAGAAAAAAGCATCCCACAATGAATCACCATCTCAAGCTACAACAATATGGAAGCTGGGAGCAAGACCCTTTTTTGTGGAAAGAACGCATTAGCAGAGATAAGCAGAACCCTCAAAGAAGAGCACACATACTTTTTAAACATTGGCTCTATGACAGAATCTTGAGAACAACAACATCGTGACACCAGAAATATCATCTACAAAAATATCGAGTTTATATACTTTGTATGTAAACTACTAAAACATCAAGTCTTGCTTGTTCTGGCCTTTTCACCGTAACTTTCCATCCAAAGCTAGGCAGCTCCAAGGGAAGGGCTACTGTCACGTCTCACCTTGGTAGGCGGTGTTGGCTCTGCACCCTGGTTTATATAATGTGGAGAGTTCTCATTCCAGGATCTTGGCACTGCACTCAGAATTTTTCTTTGTTGTCCTGTTGTCCTGCTGCACAATATCTTGTGGTATGAGTGTCACCAACAGCTCTGGCCACTATGACATATCCATTACGAGAATTTGAAAAGGTTTCCTCAGTACCAATTGTGCATATATCCATTTTTCTGTTTGTAGTGGACATTGAGTACTGGGATCTGTGTGCAGGGCATGGCTGCAGTGCACACTGTACTATCAGTGTCCTTTGTACATGTCGTGTGCTAATTACCCTGGAGGCTGGAACATTACTTGCAAAGAGCAGTTGTAGAACAAGCATTTTGGTCACAGCCCATATGCACATTTCATAGTGGGTACTCGCGAAAGGATACTCAGCACAGGGCATGACTGAAGGCCACACCGCATTCCCAGTGCCCGCTGTGAGTATATGTAAACTGTTTATGGGGTGATGCCTGAAGGCCATGCCCTGCAGACAAGAATTGCTACTGTATGCAGCAGTCACTGAGTTCAGGGGTGGTGCATGCAGAACATTGGTCACTCCCCTGCACCCATGTGTCCAGCAAGCATGGATGAAGGTCATCTTCAACCTCTACATGAAACTGGTTTGTGCTCTACTCATAGATAACAGCATCAAGATCCACAAATACGCAACTCTACTTAAAAATCTGCTTTGCCTCAGACATCCTATTATTCAAACACTACCTTTACATGATCCAGACCTGCATGCCCATCACATACCTGAAGCTCAACCCCATCAAGACAGAATTCCTGTTATTTTCCAAGAACACCAAACAAGAAACAGTACTAACCTGGCTCAATGACGTGAACCATGATGGTTTCGAACCCCAACTTTCACTGAATGCCAAGTCACTTGGATTCGCCCTGGAGACCAGCTCCACCCTCATGGACCACATTGCCAAACAAAAAGAAAGATAGCCTGGTATCAGCTCTCTGTTCTGGAGAAGTGAAACCATTTCTTTCAGAAAAAGGTTTCAGAACTGCTGTTAAAGCCCTCATACTCTTGCATTTATATAGTGGTAACACCCTGCTCCATGGCCTCCCAACACTACACTGGCACTGCTTAACGGCATCCTCTATGCCACAGAACATGTCATGCAGGGCCTGAAGAAATATGATTACATCACCCCCATCCTGATGGAACTCCATTGGCTTCCCATGGTGGCCCACACAATCTTCAAAAGCAGACGCATCATTCACAAAGCCATCAAACCCAACACCCCAGCTTACCTTGCAGAGAAATGTATCACCTCTGGTGGTTCCCCGCTCACCTGTGGCCAGGATACCAGACTAAGAAGTACAAAAACTGAAAAACAAAGCAACAGGGCTTTCCCTCTTTGTACCCAGGACCTGCAACTACATCCCTGTATCTATCAGGACCACCACAAAGCCGCTTCAGTTAAGAAAAGAGTTGAAGGCGCAGCTCTTTAAAGATCACTACATCACAATGCATTAACTGTCCACAAACCAGCTACCTTTCTTATCACTTGTTGACTTTACGCTAGTATTGCCCCTCTAAACTCTCCGCAGCCTTTTGGTGAGGTCAGTGCTTTAGAAATGCCACATGCATACACACTTGCATACATACAAACATGTGCATCAAGCTCTTGGGCAGGGGTGCTGGAGATAGGGAATGACTAAATGCCAATCAACATTTGTTGACTGACAGCTGGGAGGCTTTGGCACAGGGCATGGGTGAAGTCCACACTCTTTGACTCATGCCTGCTTCCCACACTCTTCAGCCATTGAAGATTGGACAATGAGGACAGGTGATTCATTGTAGGGTATTGTCAAGGGCTACGCTTTGAGCTCAGTGACCAAAGTGCAAAGCCAAAGACCATGTGCCACTGACTCTGGAGGCAGGGGCTTTGAGCAGATGATATGCACTAGGCATGAATACAAAGGGACTAGATACATGCCATGACCAAAATTAAATCATACTCACTTCTCAGCAACCCCTGTACATCACAAAAGGGTTGGGCCAAGGATGAGACAATGATGTTCTGGGGTTCAGCGAGGTAGCCCTGTTTGCATGAAGTCATTGATGGTGTGCTACAGAATGAATTTACACCAAATCACAAAAAGAGCCTATTCTAAGTAAAACTATTTCTTTATTCCAAGTTTGATATAATTTCATTCTGCAATTTTTTCTGGAACAGGGAGGGAATATTTTTATGGGACTTCGACTACAAAAGTGAAATACTATTTTTACATCACCACAGATAACTTTTTCCTGGCTAGAGTGATATGAACAAAATATTCCATGAAGACAGTAAAATGAATGTTTCAATGAACTACCAAATTTCATGCAGAATAATCAACCAAATCAGCACTAAAAGTGTTATCAAATGAACATTACGCTCATTTAGTATGCCCAGTGCCCATCTTATTTTTAAAGAAGTGCCATCTGGTTTGGGTGTAATCTCAAGACAAAGAAGCAACTCAAGTAACTACACTAGATCAGATACGTCATCCAATGGTGGCCACCTGAGAACGGAGAAGATTTTGTGTCAGCATAGTCTTTCAAGGCACTCCACTCGACCCTCTAGAAGACAATCAAGGAAAGTGTGCTCGTTTGGAATGGGGAGAACCTCGAAGATTGAGCTCTAAAGATTCCATATTTGCTAGACTTCCTTCAGAAGAAGAGACCCTTCTCTCTACATCTCTCAACCATGACTCAATCCATACGAGCTTGGTTACAAAGGCCATTATCCTTTGCCCCATGGTGTTTAGTTTGTTGTGCACTTTTCCTACGCAGGCCATCACAACCCTCTTCCCTTTCATTAGGATGGGCAGACCTTCCTCCTTGGCAGATCGTTTGGTCTGAGAGGAGTTTCACCACAGGAAAATTATGCAGCGGTATACCATGCTTTAATTGCTTCGGGCAGTGCCCTGAGGTCCTAGCTCCCTTGTGACTGTGCTGCCATATTGAGCATTTTTTGCAAAAGTAACATGTGGAATCCACTAAACTCTTGCAAGCACAATCACAGGCGGCAGTAAGACCCTCTGCATACTAAATGGCATGTCCATCTGTTAAACATCTAATCACTGCTTTTCATTGGTAGTCCTTCTCAGTCCAGGTCACACCTGCAGGCCAAGATCAAGCTATCCTCAAGGAAAGGGATGTGATAAATTCCTCAGTATTTCATCCTATCCCTCTCCCAAGGATGAGCACACCTCACAATCCCTCCAGACCGACAACAAGGTTAACATGCCTGCTGCAGACCTCCAGCACAGGTCTCCTCCAGTGGCCTTGTGGAAAGAATGATCAGATTTGAGGGTAACAACTAGGCACCTCTACCTTATCTCCTGGTGGAGCAAAGATTGCCATAGCTGCTCGCGTCACCTGGAGTTATGGTTGGCACCTTTCTAAGACAAAAATACTGGTCTTTGTTCATGTTTCGAGATTCAGAAAAGGCCAAAACCTAATGCTTTAAAAGTGGTTTATGTCAAATCCTCTCTATTCACTCTTACTGCAGCATTTCTGCCTCAGGTTGCTCTCATAATTGTTAAGGAGCAGATTAGACAGTCCGAAAATTCCTCATTGTTTTCACTATTTTCAGTTCAAAGGGGAAAAATCCCAGATTTTGCAATATTTTCCAATTTGAACCAGGCCTTAACTTGAAAATACGGGCCATGTCATTAAAGTACTTATCAGGTGGCAAAACCCCTTGGACTCCTGCACGCATCAAGTCTCCACCACGATCCAACAACATCTTGGGAGCACTGTATGTCACAACATACACAACAATACTATTGATCTGCACAATTATTGACTACAAATGTATCATCAAAGTAAGCATTCAGAACATACAGAAAAACAGAGATGTACTATTCTAACTTCACATCTATCTACATTGATGATATAGTTGTTTGTCGGTATTGTTACAGATCGAAATTAAAGGTTAGGTATTATGTCTCCCCGCCACCAGAAGGTTCATTACCTCCTCGTCCGTCTTCCCCGCTACGGTCCTTACCTGCGCGATTCTATCTCCGCCCCGCAGAACCTGTTACCTATCTGACATACAAAAAAATCCTCCCGACATTCCTATGTGGCAGTAGAAAAGGGGAGGAGTAATGACATCAGATCCTGTCTATATACAAGCAAGTTACAACAATCCTCTATAACATAATCAATCCCACCCCCCTGGGCAGGAAAAAACAGGACTGTATCGGGGAAGACCCGGACTTGGAGTAATGAAGATTACCGGTAAGTAACTGGGCCAATGTCTCCCTCAACCTGCGGTCTCCATCTTGGGGCAGGAGAGGAGGTCCAAAAGCAGGGATCACTTGCAGTGCTAAGGAAAGCACCATTATTTACAGCTCCCGCGTAGCGCTCCCCACCCACTGACAGTCGCCTCACCCACAACAAAGACAGTGCTTCGCATGGGACCTGATCTGTTGTTGGCATACTCCTCAAGGATTTCTCTCATACATGGCATAGAATCAAACAAAAACCACCTCTAAGAAACCTTTCATGCCTGCCTCAAAGCAATCAAGCTCTACTTTCTTTTGAAAAATAGGGCCAAGCAACCCCTTTTAGAACACAATTTTGCAAATTTGTTGGCTGCAAGGCATAGGTTTTAAAGACAGTACAGAATACCTAGATGCACAGTTTAGCAATTGCATATATCACCTTTGTGTTGAATTGCAGCCAGGGCTGCTGAATATTAGTGACCTGTAGGTTTTGTTCGATATACCTTAACATCCCTTCAACTGATGTTTTAGGGGAATTCAAAAGTTTTTGTTTATAAGAAATAACAACAAATTTCCTTTAACTGGGCATTGTCCTAGCGTTTTATAGGTTTTGTAATTATTTGATTTTGCCCCTGTTCAAAACAAGGAACTCCTGAGCTCGAACTTTGGTAATCTGTTGCCCCTTTGGATAGAGGTTGTGTCCTAGTTATATCATTCCCAGTGGCATTACATTAGCCCCTGCAGCCCCTGCAGTGTGGGTAGGCCCCAGCTCCAGGTGGCCCCCTCCGGCACTGTGCATGGGCCCCTGGCCTGAGAGCTCATGGCTGGATCCAGAGCGTGGGGTCCCCCTCCATGTACTTTGAAGGGGAGCCCCTCAAGTTTCGTTATGCCACTGCGTATTCCATAGAATCAAACCATGCACCCCCGAGCCTACTGTGCACAGACTTTTGGCCAGGACCTCGGCTACTGCTGCTCACACCACCTGTGTGCCCAGAACCTGCTGTGTAGAGTCTTTGTTCCTAAACACATTGCATCGAAATCCTAAATGCCCAAACTGCACTGCATGCAGCCTTTAGCCATGTTCAGTGGACTTTGGGCACATGGCATGGCAGAAGAAGTCCCCACACATGGCCTTTTGCTGTGGACTACAAGGTCCAAGCACAGAGTTTTGGGCTTTTAACACGCCCAGCCCTGGTGCCCTCGGGAACTGTAGCACAGTGACAAGAAGAAGGCGTCGCCTACAGAGATGCCCAGAATTCAGCTTCAAATGCTTTTTGAACGAACTAGGATCAATGAGCTCTGGGTAAATGGTGTGACTTTTGGCCATACACTGCACCAAATCCCCATTGCCCCTAAACCCACTGTTCATATCTTTGTCATTTGCTATGGAGATGGATATGACAGCTGAACGTGGTCCTTAACCCCATCTTGGATATAGTCTTCCTTCTCTCCTAACCTGCGTATTCCTTCCATAGACCGTTTTACTCCAAACTAGCCATAACCCCTTGGTGTTCTACTGTGCATTCTGCACTAGACTCCACAATTTAGTTGGTAGAACTCAAATGTATCACTAGACCACACCTTTGCTGCTAGACCACTAATCCGCTGCTAGCCCACAAATGTATCACTAGACCGCACCTTTCATCGCTTGAAACATATCATTAGAAAACACCCTTCGCTTGTAGCCTATAAATGTACCATTAGACAACGCTCTTCGTTTCTAGGTCATTCATTCCGCAGTACACCAAAATGCTGCAGAGCTATAGCACTCAATCTGATCTCAGTGCTGGATCACTGCTCCTCTTTACTAGGCTTCTGTTAGAAATTGGGGGCCTCATTTATGAAGCCCATTTCGGCACTTTTGCGCCGCCAGACCATCACTTTTTTGACGTTCTGGCGGCGCAATGAGCTCAGGGCATATTTACAAGGCCACGTAAAGCCACTTTACGTGGCTTTTCATGGCCTTGTAAACATGTGCCCCTTTCACGCAGAACACTGTGTGAAAAGGTTGTTCCATGGGTGTTGCTGTGGATGTTCCCACGCAACACCTATTGAATCTGAAGCATTCACAGATTTACGAGAAGTCGTAAACCTGGGAATGCGTCAGAATCTAACGCCACCCCAGGGGTGGCGTTAGAGAAGCGCAAGGAGGAGAAATGTTTTCATTTCTCCTCATTTTTTCCTTTTTCTCTGTGTGCTGCATTCTGCAGCAGCACACAGAGAAAAAGGAAATCGACTGAATTGATTGATTTTGTGCAGGAAGGTGTCCCTTCCTGCACATAATCAATTAACCCTCAACGGAGGCACCCTTGCACCATGGTGCAAGGGTGCCTGCGTTGGCATATGGAAGCCCATTGTGCACCAACACAGGGGAAAAGGGCAAGAATGCACCGTATCTTCTAGACGTGGTGCATTCCTGCCCTTTTCTTTTGATGCAGGGCAGCGCAGCAAGATTCCTTGCGGTGCTGCAGTGCACCAAAACCTCATAAATGAGACCCTAGATTTCTGGTCGGCAGAGGTATGCACCCTGTCCAAGCAGGAACCACAATCCTAGTCAGGGTAAGTCAGAAACATACCATAAATTAACCTGTGCACACCCTCTGGTAGCTTGGCACAGAGCAGGCAGGCTTAACTTAAGAGGCAATGTGTAAAGTATTTGTCCAACACTTCAAACAGTAACTCAGTAAACACCACAAAAAGGCTCCACACAAGTTTATAAAAATGATTATGATTTTATAAATAAAATGAGACCAATACGACAAAAATCCAATAAATAGAAGTCGAGATATGAATTTTTGAAGATTAAAAGGAAAAATAGCACTTAGAAGATGTAAGCACCTAGTTGGTTATATGGTGGCGCTGGACCGTGGCAAAGTCAAGGGTTCAGGCCAACTGAGAAGGAGTGTGGGCTAGGTACTGGAGCCACACAAGGCGCGCTGAACAAAGTACCTGGTCGCAACAGCGAGATGAAGTGAGCAGTCGAGAGATGCGTCAGTGTCAAACCTTGCAGTCAAGGTGATGCGTCGATTTTCTCCACACAACAATGGCGATGTGCTGCTTCCAAAGACAAAGCACTGCAGCCAAAATGTGTTGGTTCCGAAGCCGATGCTCCAAGTTTCTCCACGCACTTGAGGGATGCTTCAATCTTCTCACCCTGCATCAGCGGCGCTGCGACGCGTCCAATGCGTCGTTTTTTGAGGTGATGCGCTGGTTCTGAGTGCGATGCGCTGGTTCTGTTCCTGCAACAGCGGATATGTGTCGATTCTGCTTCACGCAGCAGAGGATGCATTGGTTTCACTGGAGAAAGCACCTGGATCTACTTCTAGTGGACCATGCATAGGAACAGGAGTTGAGATATCCCTGAGTCTCAAAACAGGAGGCAAGCCAGCATACCCTTGGAGATCACTCTGGGTTCAAGCAAGGGTCCAGTTCTTCCTCAGCAGGTGCAGAGGGTAGAAGGCAGCAGGGCAGCAGGGCAGCACAGCAGAAAAGCAGTTCTTGCAGCGCAACAGTCCAGCAGAGCGGCAGTCCTTGCATCAGCACAGCAGTCCTTCTTCTTTACAGGTCCAAAAGTGTCTGATTTGGTGGGGTCAGAGACCCAGTACTTATACCCGGTTGTGTCTTTGAAGTGGGAGTGACTTCAAAGAGGGGCACTGAAGTGCACTGAGGTCCTCCCTTCCCAGCCCAGGCTACAGACAGGGAGGTATGCAACACTTTGTGTGGGGACAGAACACTGCCCATTAAGGTGTAAGTGTCAGCTCCTCCCTCCCATCATGCCCAGGATGACCCATCAGGATGCAGATGGCCACTCAGTCACACCTAACCTTTCTTTGTGTGTGGCTGTCTAGAGGGAATGCACAAACCCCAGCTGTCAACCACCCTAGACGTGTCTTGGAGACAGGCTGCAGTAACACAGAGCTTTTAGAGCAGAGAAATGCCATCTTTCTAAAAGTGCTATGCAAACAAATGATGGACAGAATTCTGAATAAATCATACATTCAACCCCAGTCAAGAGATCTGGGTTAAATCCATCATTCTTTTGCTCACCATCCCACCCCAGTTTAGACCCAGCCATATGCAAATCAAGCTTGACCCTGCTCCTTATGGGAACAGTCCAGCACGAACTGCCAAGCTGGGTCCTCTCTGGATCAGAGACAAGCATCCTGGGACCGGTTTCGGGGTAATACCCCTCAACAGCTAGATTAGCTTGTATCCAGTGGCACAGTGAGCAAGGGACCCACGTCTGGCATTACCCATCCCACTTGGGGCGAAAAGTGCTATGCAAACAAATGATGGATGAAATGCTGTATAATTCATACATTCACCCCCAGTCTAGAGATCCGGGTTAAATCCATTGTTCTTTTGGTCACCATGCTTCCCCAGTTTAGACCCAGCCATATGCAAATCTGTCTTAACCCGGCTCCTAATGGGTACAGTCCAGCCCGAACTGCCAAGCCAGGTCCTCTCTGGACTGTAAACAGGCAACCTGGGCCCGGTTTTGGGGTATTACCACTCATCAGCCAGGCTAGCTTGAATCCAGTGGCACAGTGAGCAACTGACCCACGCCTGGGCATACCCATCCCACATAGGGCGGAAAGTACTACTCAAGCAAATGATGGATGGAATGCTGAATAAATCATACATTCACCCCCAGTCAAGAGATCTGGGTTCAATACATCATTCTTTTGCTCATCATCCCACCCCAGTTTAGACCCAGCCATATGCAAATCAGTCTTGACCCTGCTCCTCATGGGAACAGTCCAGCCCGAACTGCCAAGCTGGGTCCTCCCTGGACCAGAAACAAGCATCCTGGGGCTGGTTTCGGGGTATTACCCCTCAACAGGAGAGGATGTAGCCTAACGGCTAGGGCGGTCGATCTCAAATCTGGGGAACTGGTTTCGAGTCCCGGCAATGGCGCTCAACATCCTGTGATTCTGGGCAAATCACTTAATCTCCCTCTGCCTAACAAAAAGGAATGTGTCCTTGTGTAAGCAACTGGTGCTCATGTAAAGCGCTCTGATACCTGATACCTTTGGGGCAAGTTTGCGCTATATAAAACTCTGAAAAAAACAGCTAGACTAGCTTGAATCCAGTGGCACAGTGAGCAAGGGACCCACGTCTGAGCATACCCATCCTACTTAGGGTGAAAAGTGCTACCCAAACAAATGATGGACGGAATGCTGGATAAATCAGATATTCACCTCCAGTCAAGAGATCTGGGTTAAATCCATGGTTCTTTTGCTCACCGTGCCACCCCAATTTAGACCCAGCCGTATGCAAATCAGTCTTGATTCTGCTCCTCATGGGAACAGTCCAGCCTAAACTGCCAAGCCGGATCCTCCCTGGACCAGAAACAAGCATCCAGGGACCGGTTTCGGGGTATTACCCATCATCAGCCAGGCTAGCTTGAATACAGTTGCACAGTGGGCAAGGGACCCACAGTGGGCATCCCACTTAGGGCAAAAAGTGTTACGCAAATAAATGATGGACGGAATGCTGAATAAATCATACATTCTCCCCCAGTCAAGAGATCCGGGTTAAATCCATTGTTTTTTTGGTCACCATGCTTCCCCAGTTTAGACCCAGCCATATGCAAATCAGTCTTGACCACTCTCCTCATGGGTACAGTTTAGCCCGAACTGCCAAGCCAGGTCCTCCCTGGACAGGAAACAAGCATCCTGGGACTGGTTTCAGGGTATTACCCCATATCAACCAGGCTAGCTTGAATCCAGTGGAACAGTGAGCAAGGGACCCACGTCTGGGCATATCAGGCGCACTTAGGGAGTGAAAGCAAAAAACACACAAATGATGGATGGATGAAGAGCAAATCAAACATTCCCCCTCCCCACCCCCAGTCGAGAGATCTGGGTTAAATCCATTGTTATTATGCTCACCATGCCACCCCAGTTTAGACCCAGCCATATGCAAATCAGTATTGACCCTGTTCCTCATGTGAACAGTCCAGCCCAAACTGCCAAGCCAGGTCTTCCCTGGACCAGAAACAAGCATCCTGAGACTGGTTTGGGGTATTACCCCTCATCAGCCAACCTAGCTTGAATCCAGTGGCTTAATGAGTTCGGGACCCATGTCTGTGTAACAGAGAGCCCAGTGCAGAATGGATATGATGAAGGCCCACTCAAATGCCACAGTGCAAAATCACCCTTGTTGATAAAGAAATTGATGTGTTGGCGGATTCGGGTTGGCCTTTCATACTTATTGGGGATAAGAATTGGGAGAGAGTACTTAGAAGTGAGGAGATTCGATTGCAAAAACCTGATATAAATCATGTGGGTTGTGGTAGAGTAGCTGTTGACTTGATTGGCTATGTGCCTATGAAAATTAACTTCAAGGGAAGATAAACATTTGGTAAGGTGTATGCTGCTAACGGGGGGAATCGTTTGATTGGTTGGCGGCATCAGCGTGATCACATTGAACCCCAATGCTGCAGAACAAGTGATGATGGTTTTGCACATCAATGATGATCATGGCATAGTGTTGCAGTTCCCTGATGTGTCTGGAGATGAACTGAGGTTATTGTGCAGTTATGAACACAAGATCATTCTTAAAAATGGTATACAAGCAGATTTGCACAAAGTTTGTAAGGTGCTTATTATGATGATTGAACTCCTCAAATGTGATTTGGAGAGATTGAAGCACATGGGAGTAATTGAGGAGATTGAATGCTCAGAATGGTTGGCACAAGTGGTTTTGGCCCCTAAAGATGGTGATAAAAGTGTATGCATGTATGTGGATCTGCGCAACTTGAATAGATGCATATGGGTAGACAGACAACCTTTGTTTAACATCTCTTAAGAACTTTCCCTTTTGAATGGAGCACAACTGTTTAATGTGATGGACCCATCATCTGCTTACCATCAGGTTGCTTTCAGTAATGAGTTCAAACCACTGACATTGTTTGTAATGCCCTTAGGTGCATTTTATTTTGTCAGGATGCCTTTTGGATTGGCATATGACCCAGCCTGTTTCCAACACATGATGAAGATGGTGTTGCAGGGCGTGAAGAATGTTTGATTCTTCCAAGATGATATTTGGATATTTTGGAAATACAGAGAGGAACATGATAGGAGACTGATGGGAGTTTTGAATAGGTTGCAGATTCAAGGGTTGACTGTGAAGAAGGAAAAGTGTTAGTTGGGAATGTGAAATGTCTTGAACACACTTTTCCGGCAAGGGGATAAGTCTCAAGCAAGCTCTTGCTGAAGTACTTTTGTCGGAGCACCGGCACTGCTGGATAAAGAACAGTTAAGGTAATTTCTTGGTTTAGCAGAGTATTATTCCAAGTTTGTTAAAAGCTTTGCATCTGTTATTCATCCTTTAAGATCTTTGTTGAAGAAGGGTGTCGAGTTTGTATGGCCTGTGGAATTTAACCAGGCATTTAAGCAAATCAAGGAGTAACTAGGATATATCCAAATGTTAGGACACTTTGATGTGTACAAAAACACTGTCCTTAGGGACTGATACCAGCCTTAGGGGACTTGAGCAGTGTTGTCACAGTTTGTTGATGGAGAGGAGAAAGTTATAGTGTTCACCTCTAGGCTCTCAGAGGAGCCGCAGTGAATTATTCCGTTATCAAATGGGAAGCGCTGGCTGTACATGGGCTATTCAACAATTCAAATTTTACTTGTGGGGGTTGTCCTTTATGATTGAGAGTGACCACAAGCCTTTCCTTTTTTTTTTCAAGGAGGGAGAGTCAAGGCATCTCGCCACATGTTGATAGATGGATGGAAAGAAAGAAAGAACATAATTTTGAGGTGCAAGTTATGTTTGGTTCGAGAACTAGGTAGCTGACTGTTTGTCAAGGTTACCACTTACCAAACAGGGTTCTAGTGAAGAAACTAGAAATATAATGTCATCAAGAAAGAGTTGTATTTATTGGTGGGAGTAATACTCTCCTCCCCAAACAATTTAGGAGTGATTAGTGAATACTGCTCATGAGGGGAACTTAGGAAGGAATCAAACGAAAGAGCGATTGAGAGTAATATTGGTGGCCCAGTATTGACAGAATGTCATTCATTCCGCAGTACACCAAAATGCTGCAGAGCTATAGCACTCAATCTGATCTCAGTGCTGGATCACTGCTCCTCTTTACTAGGCTTCTGTTAGAAATTGGGGGCCTCATTTATGAAGCCCATTTCGGCACTTTTGCGCCGCCGGACCATCACTTTTTTGACGTTCTGGCGGCGCAATGAGCCAGGGCATATTTACAAGGCCACGTAAAGCCACTTTACGTGGCTTTTCATGGCCTTGTAAACATGTGCCCCTTTCACGCAGAACACTGTGTGAAAAGGTTGTTCCATGGGTGTTGCTGTGGATGTTCCCACGCAACACCCATTGAATCTGAAGCATTCACAGATTTACGAGAAGTCGTAAACCTGGGAATGCGTCAGAATCTAACGCCACCCCAGGGGTGGCGTTAGGGAGGCGCAAGGAGGAGAAATGTTTTCATTTCTCCTCATTTTTTCCTTTTTCAGCACACAGAGGAAAAGGAAATCGACTGAATTGATTGATTTTGTGCAGGAAGGTGTCCCTTCCTGCACATAATCAATTAACCCTCAACGGAGGCACCCTTGCACCATGGTGCAAGGGTGCCTGCGTTGGCATTTGGAAGCCCATTGTGCACCAACACAGGGGAAAAGGGCAAGAATGCACCGTATCTTCTAGACGTGGTGCACTCCTGCCCTTTTCTTTTGATGCAGGGCAGCGCAGCAAGATTCATTGCGGTGCTGCAGTGCACCAAAACCTCATAAATGAGACCCAAGATTTCTGGTCGGCAGAGGTATGCACCCTGTCCAAGCAGGAACCACAATCCTAGTCAGGGTAAGTCAGAAACATACCATAAATTAACCTGTGCACACCCTCTGGTAGCTTGGCACAGAGCAGGCAGGCTTAACTTAAGAGGCAATGTGTAAAGTATTTGTCCAACACTTCAAACAGTAACTCAGTAAACACCACAAAAAGGCTCCACACAAGTTTATAAAAATGATTATGATTTTATAAATAAAATGAGACCAATATGACAAAAATCCAATAAGTAGAAGTCGAGATATGAATTTTTGAAGATTAAAAGGAAAAATAGCACTTAGAAGATGTAAGCACCTAGTTGGTTATATGGTGGCGCTGGACCGTGGCAAAGTCAAGGGTTCAGGCCAACTGAGAAGGAGTGTGGGCTAGGTACTGGAGCCACACAAGGCACGCTGAACAAAGTACCTGGTCGCAACAGCGAGATGAAGTGAGCAGTCGAGAGATGCGTCGGTGTCAAACCTTGCAGTCAAGGTGATGCGTCGATTTTCTCCACACAACAATGGCGATGTGCTGCTTCCAAAGACAAAGCACTGCAGCCAAAATGTGTTGGTTCCAAAGCCGATGCTCCAAGTTTCTCCACGCACTTGAGGGATGCTTCAATCTTCTCACCCTGCATCAGCGGTGCTGCGACACGTCCAATGCGTAGTTTTTTGAGGTGATACGCTGGTTCTGAGTGCGATGCGATTGTTCTGTTCCTGCAACAGCGGATATGTGTCGATTCTGCTTCATGCAGCAGAGGATGCATTGGTTTCACTGGAGCAAGCACCTGGATGTACTTCTAGTGGACCAGGTATAGCAGCAGGAGTTGAGATATCCCTGAGTCTCAAAACAGGAGGCAAGCCAGCATACCCTTGGAGATCACTCTGGGTTCAAGCAAGGGTCCAGTTCTTCCTCAGCAGGTGCAGAGGGTAGAAGGCAGCAGGGCAGCAGGGCAGCACAGCAGAAAAGCAGTTCTTGCAGCGCAACAGTCCAGCAGAGTGGCAGTCCTTGCATCAGCACAGCAGTCCTTCTTCTTTACAGGTCCAAAAGTGTCTGATTTGGTGGGGTCAGAGACCCAGTACTTATACCCGGTTGTGTCTTTGAAGTGGGAGTGACTTCAAAGAGGGGAACTGAAGTGCACTGAGGTCCTCCCTTCCCAGCCCAGGCTACAGACAGGGAGGTATGCAACACTTTGTGTGGGGACAGGACACTGCCCATTAAGGTGTAAGTGTCAGCTCCTTCCTCCCATCATGCCCAAGATGACCCATCAGGATGCAGATGGCCACTCAGTCACACCTAACCTTTCTTTGTGTGTGGCTGTCTAGAGGGAATGCACAAAGCTCAGCTGTCAACCACCCTAGACGTGTCTTGGAGACAGGCTGCAGGCACACAGAGCTTTTAGAGCAGAGAAATGCCATCTTTCTAAAAGTGCTATGCAAACAAATGATGGACAGAATTCTGAATAAATCATACATTCAACCCCAGTCAAGAGATCTGGGTTAAATCCATCATTCTTATGCTCACCATCCCACCCCAGTTTAGACCCAGCCATATGCAAATCAGGCTTGACCCTGCTCCTTATGGGAACATTCCAGCACGAACTGCCAAGCTGGGTCCTCTCTGGACCGGAGACAAGCATCCTGGGACCGGTTTCGGGGTATTACCCTTCAACAGCTAGATTAGCTTGTATCCAGTGGCACAGAGAGCAAGGGACCCACGTCTGGCATAACCCATCCCACTTGGGGCGAAAAGTGCTATGCAAACAAATGATGGACGAAATGCTGTATAATTCATACATTCACCCCCAGTCTAGAGATCCGGGTTAAATCCATCGTTCTTTTGGTCACCATGCTTCCCCAGTTTAGACCCAGCCATATGCAAAACTGTCTTAACCCGGCTCCTAATGGGTACAGTCCAGCACGAACTGCCAAGCCAGGTCCTCTCTGGACTGTAAACAGGCAACCTGGGACCGGTTTTGGGGTATTACCACTCATCAGCCAGGCTAGCTTGAATCCAGTGGCACAGTGAGCAACTGACCCACGCCTGGGCATACCGTTCCCACTTAGGGCGGAAAGTACTAATCAAACAAATGATGGATGGAATGCTGAATAAATCATACATTCACCCCCAGTCAAGAGATCTGGGTTCAATCCATCATTCTTTTGCTCATCATCCCACCCCATTTTAGACCCAGCCATATGCAAATCAGTCTTGACCCTGCTCCCCATGGAAACAGTCCAGCCCGAACTGCCAAGTTGGGTCCTCCCTGGACCGGAAACAAGCATCCTGGGGCCGGTTTCGGGGTATTACCCCTCAACAGGAGAGGATGTAGCCTAACGGCTAGGGCGGTCGATCTCAAATCTGGGGAACTGGTTTCGAGTCCCGGCAATGGCGCTCAACATCCTGTGATTCTGGGCAAATCACTTAATCTCCCTCTGCCTAACAAAAAGGAATGTGTCCTTGTGTAAGCAACTGGTGCTCATGTAAAGCGCTCTGATACCCGATACCTTTGGGGCAAGTTTGCGCTATATAAAACTCTGAAAAAAACAGCTAGACTAGCTTGAATCCAGTGGCACAGTGAGCAAGGGACCCACGTCTGGGCATACCCATCCTACTTAGGGTGAAAAGTGCTACCCAAACAAATGATGGACGGAATGCTGGATAAATCAGATATTCACCCCCAGTCAAGAGATCTGGGTTAAATCCATGGTTCTTTTGCTCACCGTGCCACCCCAATTTAGACCCAGCCGTATGCAAATCAGTCTTGATTCTGCTCCTCATGGGAACAGTCCAGCCTAAACTGCCAAGCCGGATCCTCCCTGGACCAGAAACAAGCATCCAGGGACTGGTTTCGGGGTATTACCCATCATCAGCCAGGCTAGCTTGAATACAGTTGCACAGTGTTCAAGGGACCCACAGTGGGCATCCCACTTAGGGCAAAAAGTGTTACGCAAACAAATGATGGACGGAATGCTGAATAAATCATACATTCTCCCCCAGTCAAGAGATCCGGGTTAAATCCATTGTTCTTTTGGTCACCATGCTTCCCCAGTTTAGACCCAGCCATATGCAAATCAGTCTTGACCACTCTCCTCATGGGTACAGTTTAGCCCGAACTGCCAAGCCAGGTCCTCCCTGGACAGGAGACAAGCATCCTGGGACTGGTTTCAGGGTATTACCCCATATCAACCAGGCTAGCTTGAATCCAGTGGAACAGTGAGCAATGGACCCACGTCTGGGCATATCAGGCGCACTTAGGGAGTGAAAGCAAAAAACACACAAATGATGGATGGAATGAAGAGCAAATCAAACATTCCCCTCCCCATCCCCAGTCGAGAGATCTGGGTTAAATCCATTGTTATTATGCTCACCATGCCACCCCAGTTTAGACCCAGCCATATGCAAATCAGTCTTGACCCTGTTCCTCATGTGAACAGTCCAGCCCAAACTGCCAAGCCAGGTCTTCCCTGGACCAGAAACAAGCATCCTGAGACTGGTTTTGGGGTATTACTCCTCATCAGCCAACCTAGCTTGAATCCAGTGGCTAAATTAGTTCGGGACCCATGTCTGTGTAACAGAGAGCCCAGTGCAGAATGGATATGATGAAGGCCCACTCAAATGCCACAGTGCAAAATCACCCTTGTTGATAAAGAAATTGATGTGTTGGCGGATTCGGGTTGGCCTTTCACACTTATTGGGGATAAGAATTGGGAGAGAGTATTTAGAAGTGAGGAGATTCGATTGCAAAAACCTGATACAAATCATGTGGGTTGTGGTAGAGTAGCTGTTGACTTGATTGGCTATGTGCCTATGAAAATTAACTTCAAGGGAAGATAAACATTTGGTAAGGTGTATGCTGCTAACGGGGGGAATCATTTGATTGGTTGGCGGCATCAGCGTGATCACATTGAACCCCAATGCTGCAGACCAAGTGATGATGGTTTTGCACATCAATGATGATCATGGCATAGTGTTGCAGTTCCATGATGTGTCTGGAGATGAACTGAGGTTATTGTGCATTTATGAACACAAGATCATTCTTAAAAATGGTATACAAGCAGATTTGCACAAAGTTTGTAAGGTGCTTATTATGATGATTGAACTCCTCAAATGTGATTTGGAGAGATTGAAGCACATGGGAGTAATTGAGGAGATTGAATGCTCAGAATGGTTGGCACAATTGGTTTTGGCCCCTAAAGATGGTGATAAAAGTGTATGCATGTATGTGGATCTGCGCAACTTGAATAGATGCATATGGGTAGACAGACAACCTTTGTTTAACATCTCTTAAGAACTTTCCCTTTTGAATGGAGCACAACTGTTTAATGTGATGGACCCATCATCTGCTTACCATCAGGTTGCTTTCAGTAATGAGTTCAAACCACCGACATTGTTTGTAATGCCCTTAGGTGCATTTTATTTTATCAGGATGCCTTTTGGATTGGCATATGACCCAGCCTGTTTCCAACACATGATGAAGATGGTGTTGCAGGGCGTGAAGAATGTTTGATTCTTCCAAGATGATATTTGGATATTTTGGAAACACAGAGAGGAACATGATAGGAGACTGATGGAAGTTTTGAATAGGTTGCAGATTCAAGGGTTGACTGTGAAGAAGGAAAAGTGTTTGTTGGGAATGTGAAATGTCTTGAACACACTTTTTCCGGCAAGGGGATAAGTCTCAAGCAAGCTCTTGCTGAAGTACTTTTGTCGGAGCACCGGCACTGCTGGATAAAGAACAGTTAAGGTAATTTCTTGGTTTAGCAGAGTATTATTCCAAGTTTGTTAAAAGCTTTGCATCTGTTATTCATCCTTTAAGATCTTTGTTGAAGAAGGGTGTCGAGTTTGTATGGCCTGTGGAATTTAACCAGGCATTTAAGCAAATCAAGGAGTAACTAGGATGTATGCAAATGTTAGGACACTTTGATGTGTACAAAAAAACTGTCCTTAGGGACTGATACCAGCCTTAGGGGACTTGAGCAGTGTTGTCACAGTTTGTTGATGGAGAGGAGAAAGTTATAGTGTTCACCTCTAGGCTCTCAGAGGAGCCGCAGTGAATTATTCCGTTATCAAATGGGAAGCGCTGGCTGTACATGGGCTATTCAACAATTCAAATTTTACTTGTGGGGGTTGTCCTTTATGATTAAGAGTGACCACAATCCTTTCCTTTTTTTTTCAAGGAGGGAGAGTCAAGGCATCTTGCCACATGTTGATAGATGGATGGAAAGAAAGAAAGAACATAATTTTGAGGTGCAAGTTATTTTTGGTTCAGAGAACTAGGTAGCTGACTGTTTGTCAAGGTTACCACTTACCAAACAGGGTTCTAGTGAAGAAACTAGAAATATAATGTCATGAAGAAAGAGTTGTATTTATTGGTGGGAGTAATACTCTCCTCCGCAAACAATTTAGGAGTGATTAGTGAATACTGCTCATGAGGGGAACTTAGGAATTAATCAAACGAAAGAGCGATTGAGAGTAATATTGGTGGCCCAGTATTGACAGAATGTCATTCATTCCGCAGTACACCAAAATGCTGCAGAGCTATAGCACTCAATCTGATCTTAGTGCTGGATCACTGCTCCTCTTTACTAGGCTTCTGTTAGAAATTGGGGGCCTCATTTATGAAGCCCATTTCGGCACTTTTGCGCCGCCGGACCATCACTTTTTGACGTTCTGGCGGCGCAATGAGCCAGGGCATATTTACAAGGCCACGTAAAGCCACTTTACGTGGCTTTTCATGGCCTTGTAAACATGTGCCCCTTTCACGCAGAACACTGTGTGAAAAGGTTGTTCCATGGGTGTTGCTGTGGATGTTCCCACGCAACACCTATTGAATCTGAAGCATTCACAGATTTACGAGAAGTCGTAAACCTGGGAATGCGTCAGAATCTAGCGCCACCCCAGGGGTGGCGTTAGGGAGGCGCAAGGAGGAGAAATGTTTTCATTTCTCCTCATTTTTTCCTTTTTCTCTGTGTGCTGCATTCTGCAGCAGCACACAGAGAAAAAGGAAATCGACTGAATTGATTGATTTTGTGCAGGAAGGTGTCCCTTCCTGTACATAATCAATTAACCCTCAACGGAGGCACCCTTGCACCGAGGTGCAAGGGTGCCTGCGTTGGCATATGGAAGCCCATTGTGCACGAACACAGGGGAAAAGGGCAAGAATGCACCGTATCTTCTAGACGTGGTGCATTCCTGCCCTTTTCTTTTGATGCAGGGCAGCGCAGCAAGATTCCTTGCGGTGCTGCAGTGCACCAAAACCTCATAAATGAGACCCTAGATTTCTGGTCGGCAGAGGTATGCACCCTGTCAAAGCAGGAACCACAATCCTAGTCAGGGTAAGTCAGAAACATACCATAAATTAACCTGTGCACACCCTCTGGTAGCTTGGCACAGAGCAGGCAGGCTTAACTTAAGAGGCAATGTGTAAAGTATTTGTCTAACACTTCAAACAGTAACTCAGTAAACACCACAAAAAGGCTCCACACAAGTTTATAAAAATGATTATGATTTTATAAATAAAATGAGACCAATACGACAAAAATCCAATAAGTAGAAGTCGAGATATGAATTTTTGAAGATTAAAAGGAAAAATAGCACTTAGAAGATGTAAGCACCTAGTTGGTTATATGGTGGAGCTGGACCGTGGCAAAGTCAAGGGTTCAGGCCAACTGAGAAGGAGTGTGGGCTAGGTAATGGAGCCACACAAGGCGCGCTGAACAAAGTACCTGGTCGCAACAGCGAGATGAAGTGAGCAGTCGAGAGATGCGTCGGTGTCAAACCTTGCAGTCAAGGTGATGCGTCGATTTTCTCCACACAACAATGGCGATGTGCTGCTTCCAAAGACAAAGCACTGCAGCCAAAATGTGTTGGTTCCGAAGCCGATGCTCCAAGTTTCTCCACGCACTTGAGGGATGCTTCAATCTTCTCACCCTGCATCAGCGGTGCTGCGACGCGTCCAATGCGTCGTTTTTTGAGATGATGCTCTGGTTCTGAGTGCGATGCGCTGGTTCTGTTCCTGCAACAGTGGATATGTGTCGATTCTGCTTCACGCAGCAGAGGATGCATTGGTTTCACTGGAGCAAGCACCTGAATCTACTTCTAGTGGACCAGGCATAGGAGCAGGAGTTGAGATATCCCTGAGTCTCAAACCAGGAGGCACGCCAGCATACCCTTGGAGATCACTCTGGGTTCAAGCAAGGGTCCAGTTCTTCCTCAGCAGGTGCAGAGGGTAGAAGGCAGGAGGGCAGCAGGGCAGCACAGCAGAAAAGCAGTTCTTGCAGCGCAACAGTCCAGCAGAGTGGCAGTCCTTGCATCAGCACAGCAGTCCTTCTTCTTTACAGGTCCAAAAGTGTCTGATTTGGTGGGGTCAGAGACCCAGTACTTATACCCAGTTGTGTCTTTGAAGTGGGAGTGACTTCAAAGAGGGGCACTGAAGTGCACTGAGGTCCTCCCTTCCCAGCCCAGGCTACAGACAGGGAGGTATGCAACACTTTGTGTGGGGACAGGACACTGCCCATTAAGGTGTAAGTGTCAGCTCCTTCCTCCCATCATGCCCAGGATGACCCATAAGGATGCAGATGGCCACTCAGTCACACCTAACCTTTCTTTGTGTGTGGCTGTCTAGAGGGAATGCACAAAGCCCAGCTGTCAACCACCCTAGACGTGTCTTGGAGACAGGCTGCAGGCACACAGAGATTTTAGAGCAGAGAAATGCCATCTTTCTAAAAGTGCTATGCAAACAAATGATGGACAGAATTCTGAATAAATCATACATTCAACCCCAGTCAAGAGATCTGGGTTAAATCCATCATTCTTATGCTCACCATCCCACCCCAGTTTAGACACAGCCATATGCAAATCAGGCTTGACCCTGCTCCTTATGGGAACAGTCCAGCACGAACTGCCAAGCTGGGTCCTCTCTGGACCGGAGACAAGCATCCTGGGACCGGTTTCGGGGTATTACCCCTCAACAGCTAGATTAGCTTGTATCCAGTGGCACAGTGAGTAAGGGACCCACGTCTGGCATTACCCATCCCACTTGGGGCGAAAAGTGCTATGCAAACAAATGATGGACGAAATGCTGTATAATCCATACATTCACCCCAAGTCTAGAGATCCGGGTTAAATCCATTGTTCTTTTGGTCACCATGCTTCCCCAGTTTAGACCCAGCCATATGCAAATCAGTCTTGACCACTCTCCTCATGGGTACAGTCCAGCCCAAACTGCCAAGCCAGGTCTTCCCTGGACCAGAAACAAGCATCCTGAGACTGGTTTTGGGGTATTACCCCTCATCAGCCAACCTAGCTTGAATCCAGTGGCTAAATGAGTTCAGGACACATGTCTGTGTAACAGAGAGCCCAGTGCAGAATGGATATGATGAAGGCCCACTCAAATGCCACAGTGCAAAATCACCCTTGTTGATAAAGAAATTGATGTGTTGGCGGATTCGGGTTGGCCTTTCACACTTATTGGGGATAAGAATTGGGAGAGAGTATTTAGAAGTGAGGAGATTCGATTGCAAAAACCTGATACAAATCATGTGGGTTGTGGTAGAGTAGCTGTTGACTTGATTGGCTATGTGCCTATGAAAATTAACTTCAAGGGAAGATAAACATTTGGTAAGGTGTATGCTGCTAACGGGGGGAATCATTTGATTGGTTGGCGGCATCAGCGTGATCACATTGAACCCCAATGCTGCAGACCAAGTGATGATGGTTTTGCACATCAATGATGATCATGTCATAGTGTTGCAGTTCCCTGATGTGTCTGGAAATGAACTGAGGTTATTGTGCATTTATGAACACAAGATCATTCTTAAAAATGGTATACAAGCAGATTTGCACAAAGTTTGTAAGGTGCTTATTATGATGATTGAACTCCTCAAATGTGATTTGGAGAGATTGAAGCACATGGGAGTAATTGAGGAGATTGAATGCTCAGAATGGTTGGCACAAGTGGTTTTGGCCCCTAAAGATGGTGATAAAAGTGTATGCATGTATGTGGATCTGCGCAACTTGAATAGATGCATATGGGTAGACAGACAACCTTTGTTTAACATCTCTTAAGAACTTTCCCTTTTGAATGGAGCACAACTGTTTAATGTGATGGACCCATCATCTGCTTACCATCAGGTTGCTTTCAGTAATGAGTTCAAACCACCGACATTGTTTGTAATGCCCTTAGGTGCATTTTATTTTGTCAGGATGCCTTTTGGATTGGCATATGACCCAGCCTGTTTCCAACACATGATGAAGATGGTGTTGCAGGGCGTGAACAATGTTTGATTCTTCCAAGATGATATTTGGATATTTTGGAAATACAGAGAGGAACATGATAGGAGACTGATGGAAGTTTTGAATAGGTTGCAGATTCAAGGATTGACTGTCAAGAAGGAAAAGTGTTAGTTGGGAATGTGAAATGTCTTGAACACACTTTTTCCGGCAAGGGGATAAGTCTCAAGCAAGCTCTTGCTGAAGTACTTTTTTCGGAGCACCGGCACTGCTGGATAAAGAACAGTTAAGGTAATTTCTTGGTTTAGCAGAGTATTATTCCAAGTTTATTAAAAGCTTTGCATCTGTTATTCATCCTTTAATATCTTTGTTGAAGAAGGGTGTCGAGTTTGTATGGCCTGTGGAATTTAACCAGGCATTTCAGCAAATCAAGGAGTAACTAGGATGTATGCAAATGTTAGGACACTTTGATGTGTACAAAAAAACTGTCCTTAGGGACTGATACCAGCCTTAGGGGACTTGAGCAGTGTTGTCACAGTTTGTTGATGGAGAGGAGAAAGTTATAGTGTTCACCTCTAGGCTCTCAGAGGAGCCGCAGTGAATTATTCCGTTATCAAATGGGAAGCGCTGGCTGTACATGGGCTATTCAACAATTCAAATTTTACTTGTGGGGGTTGTCCTTTATGATTAAGAGTGACCACAAGCCTTTCCTTTTTTTTTCAAGGAGGGAGAGTCAAGGCATCTCGCCACATGTTGATAGATGGATGGAAAGAAAGAAAGAACATAATTTTGAGGTGCAAGTTATGTTTGGTTCAGAGAACTAGGTAGATGACTGTTTGTCAAGGTTACCACTTACCAAACAGGGTTCTAGTGAAGAAACTAGAAATATAATGTCATCAAGAAAGAGTTGTATTTATTGGTGGGAGTAATACTCTCCTCCGCAAACAATTTAGGAGTGATTAGTGAATACTGCTCATGAGGGGAACTTAGGAAGGAATCAAACGAAAGAGCGATTGAGAGTAATATTGGTGGCCCAGTATTGACAGAATGGTGGAGACTGTTGCCAAGAATTGTCATTCATGTGCTCAAAATGATAGGGTTGCTCAGCAATCACCCTTATCACCAGTATCTGTGCCTGACGAATGGTGGAGAAAATTAGGGTTAGATATTGTAAGGCCTTTTGATCTACCTCAACCTAGGGAACGTTTTGTCATTGTTTGGTCGATTATGACACAAAATGCAAAGCCTGTGAGTTTGGTAACTACACATGTGGTACTGGAATTTCTCTCAGATAAATTTGCTCATGAAGGCTGGAGTACAATTTATATCTGAAGAAATGTGTGATTTCATCACAAGCTTAGATATTTCACATCTACGCACAGCTCTGTACTGTCCACAAGCCAATGGGTTGTTGGAGGCTATGATTAAACTTGGCAGTATGCAGAGAGCTTTGCAGGTGAGACTGTCTTTGTGTGACATGTTGAGAGAAATCTTGTGGGCGCACAGGACAACGCCTAATAGTGTGACAAAAATGGCTCTCTTTGAATGCATGAAAGGTAAGAAAGTATGGTCCAGAGTTGAGAGAAAGGTATGACATGATAATGCATACAGGACCAAACAGAGTACATGGGCTGCTAGTGAATGGGTCTTGGTTAAAAGATGCAGAGAAGTGGTAAGTTGTGTGAGCCAAACTTTGCCAACTGTTTCACAATTCTTTGTTTTTTAAAATCTCGGACCGTAAGTCAGAATTGTAACTAAAAATAGTGACGCTTCCGCCAATATCTGCGCTTAGGGATCGACGAAGTTTGCGTGGCTCTTTACAAATGCCCGCTACCCCCTTATGGTCTGGTGGGCCCAAAATACGGTTATTTTTGAGTGAATAACTCAACTTAAGCAGTGTCAGCCCAAAAATTTGACAACGACTATCTAAGCAAATCTTTTCACGTTTATTACGGATTTGGTTTAAATACACAAATTGGGACTAACCCTGGGCGTAGTTTGCGTAGTAGCGCTACGCGTAGCTACGTGAAGTGCACTTCGCACTATGCGAGATACGCGTAGCACTACGCGAACTGCGTAGTGCGGTAGGAAATGCTGTTCGCAATGATTGCACAGTGCCGGATGCTTGTCCGCACTGTGCAATCATTGCAAACGGCATCTTGCACAGTGCAAGCGGTCGTTTTCTGCCGCTTGAGTAGATTTGTACTCGAGCTGCAGTTTTCTCAACGCGGACTGGTAGTTTCTCATCGCGAGCGGTCGTGAGCATGCGCAACCACTCGCAATGAGAAACCTGACCTCCCCGCGTTGAGAATCTCGCCGGGAGGTTTATTTTCCACGCTCGCGATCGGCAACTTGATGTTGCTGATCGCGAACGAGGAAAAAGTCTCGCCGGGATGTCATTTTGCTCACTCGCGGTCGCCAACTTGACGTTGAGGACCGCGAGCAAGCAAAAAATGCCTGCTACGCTACGCTAAGCGTTTTTGCACTGTGCTACGTGCAATTCGCATAGCGCGTAGTTGCGCAAACTACGCAAACTACGCGAGCGTAGCGTTGTTTACCGCCCAGGCCTAATTGGGACACAGGGAGTCCCCAAAGAAATATGTCTTTTTTTTTTTAAAACTTTGTGCAAGCAGATTTTGCATAAAGGAATGGAAACAAGACTTAAAGAACCTGATTTCAAATTTTGCGCCTGCATTTCACACAATTTGAGGCAATATTTTAATGATCTTCATTAAGGCACATACACAACAAAGGGGCATACCACACTAAAAAACCGTTTTCTTTAAATTTCACAGAAAAGAAGACAATCTTGAGTCAGGAAGAGATGGTGATCAGACATTGGGCATTAATCAAAGTAAGTGCTCCAAGGTTGTGAGGCACTAGCTTAGCCTTTTCAGGTGTGTCAGAGTAATTGAATTAATATCGAGTCTTGGTGTCTTTTTCCTTAGATTGATGTCAATTGTGGCAGTCTGTAGTCGTCCAGAGACGTTTTTTTTGTTGAAGAGAGTCACATTGAGTGAATCTAAGAGATGGAGGTAAAGAAATTGGGCTGTGTTGTGATGGAGTGAGAGGAAAGAGTGAAAATGCTGATGAATATTGTGTGTTAATTATAGCTTTTTTTCAATTTCCAGCACTTGTAATGTTCTGTGTCCTGAGGAAAACCCTCAAAGAAACGTGTCAGGGTTCAAAACGCGTCGACAGCTTCTTTCTTGGCCAAATAAGTGTTCAACTTTATGTGTTACCACTGTGGCTCACAATTAAGGGGTATATTCACAAGAACGTGTGATAACTACCGCAAGAGTAGCGTAACGCAACTTTCAATAACGCAGCCTATCACGGGAAAATAACCCCGTGTCAACGTGGAATTCACAACAAGGCGGTAGCATGCGATAGTCACCAGATAACGCGTCAAATGCCAGCGTGTAAATCAACACCACGCCCAAAAAATGCGAAACGCGAATGCGAGAAATCATGCGATGAGGCCAATCGCGGTACAAAAAGCTGTGAAATGCAGCCTCAGGCCTGCAACTCCAACGCATCTGGCGGGCAATTGCACCATAAAAACCACGGGCACAACACACCAGAAACAAGCCAAAGCACGTAGCAACATCCATGCACCCTGACCCAGCGCAGAGGGCAACGCGAACCCCACAACCCCCACAGACCACCAGCAAGGAACAAGTGGGTCGGGGAAGGCCAAGGAGAAAATGGAGAGGAAGACGGGGTGCAGACCGCAGGAAAACAAGACCAAGGCCACGGAGGCGACAGAACACTACCAGCAAATTACCCACAAGCAGACCGCCCGGAATGCAGTCGCAGAGCCCAGGAGGCCAAGAGGCTCCGCCAGGACGTGACAACCTAAACCAGGTACAAACCCGCTGCCAACATGAAGGCAGCAATGGCGACAGGGTGTGGCAGTCCAGCGACACAGGAGGAGCAGGAGGAAAGCCAGGCCACAGTCATCAGTGTGGAGAGGGTGCAAGGAGTAGGGAGTACAGACACAGCTCGACAGGACCTGACACAACAACAACAGGGTGAGGATCCAACAGGGACTGGGGGGACGGGGGTGATGGGCACAATGCCACACATGCACAATGAGGTGTAGCACACTGCACATCCACAATTACTCAGGGACATGTCCCCCATCCCCGTAGCACACTGCAGCACACACACATAGCAATCACAGCACATACCATGACAATGTGGCACAAAGTGCAACACCCACACTGCAGAACAGGGGACACAACTGGGTCCACCCAGGCGCAGAAACAGAACAATCACATTGGACAGAGCAGGGAACTGTGAGATGCACATCTACCCCTACAACCCCACATCAGCCATGTAGGCCAAATGTACACTGTCCCAACTCAAATAGCCACCACCGCCCAAACAGTCACAATGTACATTGTCACACAGTCTGCATGTCGACAAGAACAAGGCACCAACACAATGCCAACATGCACCTCCCCTTCACAATGCAGAGGGACAAACAACACCTCCAGCAGGTCAGAACAGACAACCCATCAGTGATGCCCAAGACAAACACCACCCCCCCCGACGCCCTACAACAGCCCATGGACATCCCACACAACCCACCACCAGGACCTGGGCAGACAAGCTACTCAGAGGAGAACCCAGACTCTGCAACTGACCACACAGCATGAAGCACCCGCAATCACGGCTGCCTCACAACACATCACCCACCCACACATGGCACCCCAATGCCAGGTGGCCGAACGCCAAAAGGAGGTGCCCCAACAGGTGAGGGTGTTGCCTAACCAATGGAATGCAAAGTAGAACACATACGTGGGTGTCCAATACCCTTCAGGGACCACCTACACCCCACAAAGGAGACCCACACCTCCACAGAGACACATGCACATATCATGTTGAACTGGCTACGGGCACGTGCGCCCGGCCCCTTTATTGGCAGGGCCACATGTACAGTGACGCCTCTGCTGGATGTGTGTGGGGTGAGTATAAGCCAGCCCGCACGGAGTGCTTGGTGCTGGCAACAACCTGAAAAGTGGACACCAGTGTCATGGAAACAGAAAACAACAGCATAACAGAGTCAAATGCAGAGCAACATGGAGGGATTCGGAGTAAGTGTATGCAAAAAGAGAGAGAGGGACCCAACCACCAAAGGGGAGGGGTACCAAATATGACAAAAAGTCACAAAGAATCCCCCCTTGGGTAAAAAACACCTATACAACACCACATTCACACGAGAAACCTTATATCACCAACACGTTAACAATAAACAAAGATCCGGAGTAAGGACAGAGGTCACCCAATATTCAGTCTGGACGTTCCGTGAGTTGCATTGCACTGAGGTAGGGGCACTAGAGAAGAGCGCGCTCATGTGAAGGAATTGCTAGGATTGTGTCCCTACGGGTTAGTCCTGATGCAGATGCAGTGGGGTGTGGTACACCTGCATCAACTTCCTCATCAACGTCCCAGGTCTCCCACACTGCCTGAGGTGACAGTTGCGTCCGCAGTCCACAGCGCAATACCCAGTATCAGATCCGGGTGTGTAGCATGACTACCGCCACCAGCCTGCATTCCTGCCTTGGGGCTGCTTCCACCTGCCCTCCCATTGTCTGTGCCTTCTCCCGTCCGCACACTTGACACATCCTCCTCCTCATGGTCCCAGGTCTTCCCCACTGCATGAGGTGAAATTGCTGCGCAACCTCACAACAGCACAAAACTCAATCAGTAACGAACAATGGCTTGCGGTGCACTGAGTCACTGGCACCTGGAGTGCTGAGCAGGGCAGCAGGCCGATGATGGCATCCACGACAGGTCTGGGCAACTCCGTAGGTCTGTCAGGACCACCCTTTCGACTCTGGCAGATGGCAGTTGAAGGTGGTCCTTGCGGTGGTGGCGTGTGCCTCCTGCGGTGATGCGACGTCCGGGCCGGTCAAGACTCGATGCCATGTGTGGGCCCTTGTGGCCCGCAGTTGGGGCCGGAGGAGGCGGACAGCGCAGGGCCACAGACACATGGCGTTGATGACCCCAAGACCGTCGCTACAGAGGCCATTCAATGTCTCAGAAGAAGGGGTCCCAGGCCTGACCAGCACAGAGTTAGTGGCCCGGGATGCACTACGGCCGGCACAGGCACCCAGCCATGGGACGGTGACTTGCGGTGCAGTCAGATGTGCCATGCGACCTGAGCGGGTCCCCATCAATGTCCGAGGTGTATGTTGCGTAGGGTTTCGGGGGACAGTGGAAGGTGTCCTCCAGGGCATGATGCGGAAGGTCTGATGTTATCTGGAAGCAGCAAATGGAGGAGTGGAAAGCGCAACCCTTGTTTTCACCAACAATTCGGGATCAGCTACAGGAGGATGTAAACTAGCCCCTAGTCCATAGACTCAAATGCCCCCAATGTACGACCAGTGAGTGTCCATGAATGTCGGGGAACAAACTCAGTGGCACAGGTGCTGGGAGGGGATGCAGTCTGCGATGATGCCTGTACACAGATGTGAACTCCAAGAATGCCAAATCAAGGCGCTGTGACCTACTGGACCGCAGTGTAGGCTGGAGGCAGCGGTCAGCAGTGGCCCACAGCCACGTGTCGTTGGCTCGCGAGGCACAGCGTTAGTAACACAGTGGCAGTTGTCGGTAGTGTTCAATCACCTCCGTGACGATGATCCTGTTCCCTCCGGCCTGCAACGCGGCATCCTCTTACACCCCTCCGTGCGTGCGAAGACATGTATTCAGCCTTTTGAATTACCGATGTTCAGTTCCAATTCTGGGATCCCACTCAAGCGCAGCGTAGGCCGAGGGCAGTGGTCCGCGTAGGCCCACAGACACGTGTGGTTGTGATGCCATGCACAGACTTGTTGCCACCACATCGAAGGTTGTATGGTGAATAGTTCTCTGCCTTAAATAATGTTCACTGCCATGGTGTAATCGAGACTCAGTTCCAAATGTGTGACCTACCTGACCGTGGTGTAGGCCTGAGGCAGCGGTCAGCACGGCCCATTCACCGGGTGTTGCCGCCATAGGTTGGATGGCCCCACCGGCCTGCGTAGTTCAGGTTCAGTGGCACCACATGTAGCAGGCTGGCGTTGGACAGGGTTAGTGGCACCACGTGTAGCAGGCTGGCGTTGAACAGGTTTAGTGGCACCACGTGTAGCAGCCTGGCGTTGTACAGGGTTAGTGGCACCACGTGTCGCAAGATGCCCATATGGAACTATGCCTCACTGAACTGGGGGGGGTCTGGTGCTGTGGCCGCTGTCCGAGATATGGGGCCACTGCCATTCATGACTCAAGACACAGATCCACATGTGGGACCTACTGGTCCGAAGAGTAGTCCGGGGGCGGCAGTGGAGTACGTCAATGAAAAGGGAATAAAGCGGGCCGGTGTCGTGGCGGCCGTGATGGTCTGAGGTGGCTGCCAAGGTCTCGGGCCTCGGGCTTGTGGCTTGCGCCGGCACGTGGTGGGTCCTCATTGACACATGCCGGTGTCGGAAGGTGATCAGTGTGGCCTGGCTGCGCAGGGGCTGGCCTGACGGGTTCATAGACCAGCGTGCCGGGGTCCGGCAGGCGCACGGCATCTCAGGCAACTCCGCTCACGAGGATGGCATCGGCCTCGTGGCGAGGTGGGAGGCGCCGCCCTGGCAGAGACATGGGTCTTTCCGGAAGTGGACCACGCCCAGGCCTACGTGGTTTTTATTCACACCCCTACGCTGGCGTGGCGTACGCCGGGCCATCCCACTCCGCTGATGCTTGGGGGGGCGTAACAGGCAACATTTCCGCGAGGTGCCCCACTGGCTGTGGTGACATGGTGGCGTCCACTGTCCACTACACTCCATACGCAAGCGGTGTATGTCACCATGGATATGGGTGTGTCCTGCATACTGTGAGGTGTCCAGCACATCTCCGGCACTGTTGGCATTGTGTACTTTCCCAATCATGGTTCTACTGCATCCTTCACACATGCCTGGTTGCCACCTCTCCCCACATTCGGCTAGTATGTGGCTGAGGTGCCATGCCATTGCTGGCTCATTTTCAGGGCTTGCCCATGTGGACATTGTAAGTTGTTCTGTCGTGTCTGGTGGGTGGGCATATTGTTGTGCCTGTTGTATGAGATTTTGTGACGTGTGCATTGCCAGAGTTGTGAGTTGCATGGTTGTGGTGTTGAGGTGTGTGGGATGTTCATTTGTATATTGCCAAGGGGCTGTACATTTCCCTTGTTGCCATCCTGGGAACGCTGGTTGATGATGGACTGTTGGAGGATGAAGGTATCATGCACACTGGCTGTGTATTTGAAGGCGACATTGTTGGGTGTTCCACGGTGTTCTGTTGTTGCCTGCACATTGATGTGAGACATGTGCTTCCTGTTGAGGTGATTGTGTGCTGTGTCACCAGGGGGCACCGGTAGTACATGTGTGCTGTGCATTGCCCCCAACACGTGCGTGCATCCTGCTATGGCGTATGGTCCTTGCTTGGTCTTCAGCGGATCCTGCGCATTGTGTTGTACGTATGGGGACTGGGGTACCAGGGTGATGGTGATGTCCAGGACAGGTGTGGGGGACTTGGATGTGGCTGGCTGTGGGACTCCTCCGACTCTGGCGGGTGTTGGATGGGGGGTCTCAGGGGACAACAGGTGCAGCCACGCCATCAGCTTTGTGTGGGGTGGGATGTTGGTTGTCCGCTGTGTTGTTGCCGTAGGCCTGTTAGGCGATGATGGTCAGGATGCGTAGGTTGGTTGTCCCTTTCAGCCTGGAGTGGAAGGTGACATTGTCAGATGTTGGGTCTGTGCAGCTGGTACGTTTCCTGGGGTTCTGCTGTCTTTGTCTGCGCTGCGTCTGTGTTGGTCCGGGGGGGAGGGGGGTGTTCCGGGTGTGGGATGGGGTCCTGGGGTGGTGGGGGTGGATGTTGTGGCCCTCTTGGGTGTCCGGGCCGCATGATGGGTGGCTCCATGGCATCTGTTGCCCTTCCGATGTGGCCCTGGGCTGTGCTCCCTTTTGTGGTGCTGGCTGCCGTCTGACTTTACACCAGGTCAGAGCAGGTGTAGATATCCTGGTGCTAACGCGCCTTATCGCCTGGTTTGTGTTTTTATCGCGGATGTGGCTGGTCGTTGTGAATGTTGAGGTGTGCTGTTGTCTCGGCTTTTGTCACGGAACGCCTACTCTGCATCTCATTAGCGATATTTGCAAGGGTCCTCTGTGGCGATGTTTTTTGCGGCTGCTATCGCGGGTAAACTGGTGCTGTGGGCTGTTTACACCGGCTTGTGAATGGGGGGGTAAATTTATCACGACTTTGGCTGCGATAAAGTGCCGTTAATTCGGCGATAGCTCCTTGTGAATATGCCCCCAAGTATTTAAAAATGTGTTTGGCGTGGGCCAAGTAGGGTCACTATTTGGCCACTACCTCTGCTAATACCTACAAACTTTTCCTAGTGAGATAGTAGTCAGGGGTGCCATGACATTATCGAAGTTTGAACTGTACAGAACCTGAGCCGAAAATCTTTTAAAATGTGGTTCTGGTCTTATGTTGTACATGCATTATGTTATGTGATTTGTACGTTATTTTCATTGCTGTCATTTTTGTGATTCCTGTGTATATCGAATAATAAGGAAACTCTTATATGTACCAAATCCTCAAAAAACATTCAAAGAAACTTTTTTCAAAGAACAAAAATTTTAAATAATTTAAAAATAAAATAATTCATTTTGTGGATCATAGCAATTGGCTTGTGTGATCTTGTTGTGAATGGATGACTGAATGGTGATCAGTATTAGCAATTTTTCTGTCGTTTAGTATTCATGGCCCGGCCTTACTGATTGAGGGCCAGCCCTTTTTTGTTAAGTGATTTGTCAAGAAAGGCATTTCTGCTTATATGGGTCCCTTTAAGATCAAGGGAGGTAAGCAAAATGTGGTGAAGTTGCACACATGTACTCTTAAGTGCTAGATTGAAAATAGAAAAAAAGTTACTCTAGTGGAAGGACACTGGCCGCAGAGACAGGAAACTGTACTTCTCCAAGCTCCATGGATGACCGAAGAGGAAGAAGAGAAAGTGAAAGTAGCAGGAGGCCCCTTACCAATGAAAAGCAAGGAAATAAGAATGACGTGGGAGCCAAACAATGATAAGTAACGGTAAGTATGTGGTGAGCTCTAAGCCCGTTTTTAATCTTTTTTTTACTCACAATAACTTACCGTAACAATAACCTACAAATATATCAGGAGAGTGGAGCCTCAAAATTACGCGAGACCCCGGTTAATAATGTCCCCCTTTTGTAGGAGCCTAAGGGCAGCCAATGAGAGAAGGCAGCAGTCCCGACCCTCCAGGGACCTACGAGGGTTTCCACTCCGAGGAGCTGCTGGGCAGGTACATTTTATGTTTTTGAATGTTTGGTGCGTGCATGCATGTATGTATAAAGGTATGAATTTGTTCTGAGCGAGTATTGTAAATGGGTGTGTGTGTTCATTTGTGAATGCATGGGTGTTGGTGAGTGTATATGTGTGCATGTGTGGCTCACCCTCCTGGTCAAAATTAGCAGCCGCCACTACATTAAGCAAGTGCCTAATTTGCTATTTTCTAGTGGATTACACGCCAGTTTACCGAAGTGCCTCATGTGGCAGCCAAGATTGAGGTCAGATAGGACCCGGATCACACTCTTTCATGACCATCTAACCATCCTCTTAACCAGTGCTTTAAATGGGCCGGTACTCACCGGTACTGAGTACCGGCACTTCTTAGAATTATCACTCTGAGTACCGGCACTTCTCTACTTCCGAGGAGAGTACCGGTACTCATGAAAAGGTAGGCTCATTGGCTGTGCTGGTGAGCAGGAGTGGAACATATCTCTGGCAGCCAAGGCGCCGCTTCTGCAGCCCCGATCTGAGCCCCAGCTGAGCTATTCAGCAGGGCTCATTTGAATAATGTCCGGGTGCTCACCATCACGCTGTGTTTGACAGAGCAGGGTCCATTCAGGCCCTGTGCTGTCAATCACATTCACACTGTGGTCTGCATTTGTGCAAACACAGGAATCATGGCAGTGGCAATCAGGCTATGGCCAGTCCGGCCCTGTTGGCAATTAAGAAAGCCATGGTAGGTGAAGAGAAAACATGGCTTTTATCATACCCGAGTCTTTTGTGTGTCTTCTATGTTTGTGTGTTTGCCTGCATTTGTATGCCTGTTTTTGTAAGAAAAAAGTGAGAGAAAGAGAGAATCAAGACACTCTCAGGAGGTATTTTAAAGAAAATGGGTGGCACTTTGTTTGTACATGTCTGCTCGGCGACAAAGATTCATAAATAACGTAAAAGGGAGGGTTGGTGGGTGGGTGAGTGAGTGGATGGATGAGTGAGCAAGGGTGGATGTATAGATGGATGGATGAATAGATGGATGGATGAGTGAAAGCATGCATGGGTGAAAGAGGGTGGATGATTGGATAAAAGGGCGGATGATGGGTGGATAAGTGAAAGATTGGATGGATGAATGAAAGGTAGGGATGATGGCTGAGTGAAAGGAGGGATTGAGTGAAAGGGTGGATGGAATGAAAGGGTGGATGAAATAAGAGTGAAAGGGTTGATGGATGGATGAGCGAAAGGATTGATGGATGAGGGAAAGGGTGGATAAAGAGATGGATGAGTGAAAGGATGAATGGATAGGTTTGGAGATGGATGAATAGGTTTGGATATGAAGGGTGGATAGACGGAATGGTGAAAAACTGAATGATGGATGAAAGACTGAATAGACGATAGAATGTAAAGGTGAAATGGTGGACATCAGCAGGTAAATGGTAGGATAAAAGGATGAATGGATAGAACGATGGAAGAGACAAGAGATTTCTTCTGGGGAGGGTCATGATTGTTTGCTTCATTTGCTTGGTGAAATAAGAGCTTTGGTTCGAAGTGGGGTATTTTCAGTTTCTTCCTACTCTCGTGCTCAAAAATATATAGTATTGTGCCAAACAACAGTAATTAACAGTATGACATTAAGAAGGTGCAACTATTGCAAAAAAAGGAAATATTAACCTACTATCGCATTTCTCTTTGATTTTGTGTAATAAGTTAAGCTGCTTTGTTTATATAAACACATTTCTCATGTGTTCTGGTATGTGCTGCAACTAATATAGAAGTCGTTAAGCATCATCATGTCTTGCCCTTAGCCCCGCCCCTAGCCCCGCCCCCTCACTACACCTCTAGCTAATTTTAATGAGTACCTGCACTTATTTTTTCCCATTTAAAGCACTGCTCTTAACCAATCAGGGCTCATTTGCCATGCTATCAGGGCTTTCCTTGACCCCACAGCGCTCTTGGTTCAATCCATTTTGACTGGCTCCTAGCTGTCAGAGCACAGGATGGCATGTCCTGCCCAAACTTTGCAGGAGAAAAAAAAACGCAGGCCACTCGCAAGTTTTAAATACATGCTTTTCTCCCGAAGGTACAAAGGAAGACCGAATGGGGGAAATTAATTTTGCTCACCTAAGTACCTGTCACTTGAAATAAATGTCTACCGTCACCCGAAGTGAACAAGAAGCTGGGTCATTAGGCACATCTTAATTATAGCCCCGCATGTCCTCCCCTAATCAGATAATGCCCCGCTCTTATTATGCATTGTGCTTGGGTTTCTGCTCCCCTGCACGCCTCTTCCCATTGCAAGGCGCCTCGTGGTGCTTCCAATTTCACGGGCTTTTCCCTGTTGGCCAGGCTTGGATGGGCCTCCTTGGGAGGACGGCGGATCTCACTGGTGGCGGCCGGCATTGAGCTTCAGAGGTGCGCGTGTGGGAGCACACTCCTGTGTGTGGCGTCACAAATGGAATGAACAGCCCCCCACCCCCGTGGCTTTGAGGTGATGTACGCAGATTATACCTTGTGTCAAAATGTGGTAAGGGGCCACAATCTTTGGGTGGGTGCTTCACAGATCCTGTTTCAGCCATGCTGATTACGTTGCTACCACCCACCTATGGCTCTATTAACAGGTTTCCCTGCCATAAGGGGTGCTGATAAAGTCTGAGGGGGCCTCTGAGCTGCTCTAACACATTGCTTGGTTAGGAGCATCTGGTGAATGTTGGCAAACATTTGCAGTAATGCAAGTGTTTTAACACTTGTAGGGCCAGTAACTTTGGGCAAGGCTGGAAATACAATTATTCCACTGCAGCTCACCTCTAGGTTTCCTGACACACATATTCAAGGCCATAAATCTTGTTCTCACCTTGATGTCCCTGATTCTCCTGCTCAATATTAGACTCCTTAGCCCAAGCTCAACCTCTGACTCCTGAATGTTCTTTCTGCCATCAGGCCCTGAAGCTTGTCTTCCTTCTGAACGATCCTCACTTCCATGTGCCCCGTAGGTCTCCAGAGGATCATATTCACTCTTCAGTCCTGAGACTTCTGTACACCCTTAGGGACCAATGGGCCCGGCTCACGCTTAATCAGCACCCAGAGACCCTTTAGGGTGGACCCAGAGCCCCTTTAGGGAGGTGGGCGCAATATGAATGCTGTCACTCATTCACTAATGCCTCCAGGCTCTTCCTCATTATCAGTTAGTTCCCAAAGTTCATAGCTACCCTAAGGACCCTTAAGCTCACTTCCACTCTTGGGACCCATGAGGCTCATGCTCAGACTCTGATCTCTGGATCTCCTGCTCACAGTGAGGTCCCCAGAGGCTTCTGGTCTTTCAAGTGCCCTTCTAATCCTCCTCACTCTCAGGTCCCCTGATACGCCCCCAGGTACCGGTGCTGATGCCGACTGATACGGAAGACACGCGCTGGGCAAATACGCCCTGACTTAAGAGGTAAGCCCTGTCTGCGGGCCCGATTGTGGTCCCTCCTCCCCACACCGATACCCGTGTGAACAGCATTTGAATATGTACTTTGTTTTCCTCCAGAACAGATTAACGACACGACCAGCGTGCAGAATGGGACGAAATCCAGTCCTGTCAGACCTGACCACGGTAAGCGTGAACTTACGAGCACGCTACCACTTATCCCTCCCCAGTGCTACATAGTCTCCACTGGCCATGACCTGCATGCTTCACTTCCTCCGCGGACCCCAGGAGTCATTTACTGTCCAGAGGCCTGCACATGGGCCATTAAATAATACCCTGACAACACGGTAGACTTTTAGCTACCATTAGCACACTGGACGTACAGGCTATGACAGTCACCATATTACAAGCTATCGCCTGTGCCCATCTCCATTTTCACCATGGAATCCGTACTCGGATTTTTAGCTAACCAGTATACACATTTCTCATCCATTTCCTTCCAATAATGTACAATGAAACCTGGCGGTGTGACCGGATAATCGCCTACAATATGTAAATATACAATTCTTTATGTAATTGTAATCTTTTATATATTTTCTAAAATGAATATCAAACTGTAATGCAGAACCAAATACTGGAACCCATGGCACCTCCCTCTATCTTGGTATTATTACTCTTCTCCTCTCATTTTCCTCTTCTGATCTTTCTCCGCTATTATCTTTTTCCTCATATCTATCTCCTATCTCCCTCTATCTTGGTATTATTACTCTTCTCCTCTCATTTTCCTCTTCTGATCTTTCTCCGCTATTACGATCTTTTTCCTCATATCTCCTATTATTATTATATAATTTTTTCACACTTCCCCAACCCGGATTACCGTACCTGATCTTGACCTCATGTCCTTTCTTCTTTTCTTTTTTCCCCCCACATCACTCCTCTGGGACAGCTGCTATCTATCCCTTTATTCTCCAATTTTTCTTTTCGCCTCCCTCTTCCTTCCTTTTTCTTTTTCTGCTCCTTTTCGTATTAATCCTTCTCTTACCCTTTTTTTCTAAAAACATGCTACCAATAATGGTTTTTCATCACCCTCCTGAATATCCTTTCTCAAACCTTACCCGTGGTTGCACTGAACTGTATGTGGAATACATGCACAATTATTGTTGATTATTTTATTTGATTATTGCACTGCTTTTACAAATGTCGTAATTTTTGCACTATGAACACTGCATGTTCCGATTTCCTGTAAGTACAGCCCTGAGGAAGGCCCAGGCCAGACGGCCATGTAAAAGGGGCGAAACACGTGTTGGCTGTCACCTTTTCTATCTATCTGACTCTGATTTTTTGACAAGAGTCATACCACATAAATACTTCGTCAAGCAACTTTGTATTGGAATTTTTTCAGTGAAAAACGACAATCCCTAACTTGTCCTGATTAACCTTGAAACTTATCGTCTCCAATAGGGTAGGGGCTCCCATTGTCAAGGACAAGTACTATACCCAGATTTCACTCTATTAATTACGGCCAGTAAGGGAGTGGGACCTACAACCCCCCTTTTATCTTGAAGACCCCTGATAACGATGTTCAGTCTTAGGCCTTGTAGATCTTACTCACCCTGACCTGGAAGCCCCTGCTCAACGCCACATTATTAAGAATCATTTTGACCATGTGGTTCCCTCAGGCTTCTGTTTCCCCTCAGCTCCACCAGTGCTCTGGTCACTCAAAGGCTCCTACTAAACACCAGAACTTCAAATATGCAGCTCGCCCCCAAGTCTCATGGGCTCTACTCATGCTCAGGTCCCCAGCAAAGGCCATGCTCAGTTTAGGTCTTCAAGGCTCCTGTTCTGACTCAGTTCTTTGAGGCTACTGCTGACCCTCAGTTTCCTGTGTGTTCCCCTCACACTCATATTCACAGGGTTCATAAGTAAGGGCAGAGCTGTGTGTTCAAGATTGAATAGCTGGTAGACCTGTGTGTGTGCGTGCATCACTACCCGCATCTGAGGGCTCCCTCATTGTTCAGAGATGCCACTGAGTAGAGGCGTGGACTACGCTTGAGTCCTGATCTATATACCCGAACATTGAAGATGGAACAAATTCCCATTTACACTTTTGGCCTACTCTTTTTATGGCTGAGGAGTACACTTGACGTCATGTAATTCATCAGATGTGGGTAGTAAGACTAAGGGGCCGATTCCGATCTCGGCCGGTAGGGCACCGAATCGGATTCGGCTTTACCGGATCCGATTCGGATGCCCTGTTTCCGACCAATTCGAACACCCGTCCGCGCGCGCAAGTACGATGCGAGCGTACGTGAAATCCCCGACCGACTCGTTCCCGGCTCCAAACCGCTCCGACCGACTCGTACGGACTCGACTCGCACCACTAATGGAGACGTTCCCCGAATGGGCAAGTACGATGCGCGCCTCGAACAGTCCGACCGACTCGCGCCGTCCGACTCGAAAGAGCAGTCAGAGCCGGACTTCGGGGGTCCGTGTCGGACCCCCCTGTACGTGTAGCCACGCGAGTCGCACACAGGGGGGACCCATGGGTCCCCCCTACACATGCATGTACGGCGCGAGTCGCACCGATGTGTACCCGCTGTAGGGGGCGCCCTTGTTCGCGACGCACCCATTCAGTCAATGGGAGCCCGTGTACGCGTCGTACGACCGGCTCCCATTGACTTCAATGGGAGTCCGACCGAATCGAGTCCGATAGCATGCGTCCGCATCGTACTCGTTCGGTCGGACTGCTAGAGTCCGGTTCGGTCGGATATCTCTCCGAATCCGACTCGGTCGGAGGGATTTCCGGCCCGAATCGGAATCGGCCCCTAAGTCTTTATTTTGGTTGCACTTTTCAAGCGGAGAGGGCGACTTTGGTCCTTATGAATGCCACTGACACCTCATTAAAGGGTTGAAAAGGCAGAAACATGTCGACCTCTACTAGTGGGTAGAATGATCCCCCACTTTATTTGAATTCTACCTCTGGGGAACTTATTAAAACTACAGTATTCCAGGAGTTAGAAATACACAATTTAAACAGCTGTGGCCAAAGCGAGGACCCAGCACACCCCAGATTAGTCCTTTACATAAATTCCATCCTCAGATGCTCCTTCGCTCAATACTCAGCCGCAACGAATACCACTGCAACCATGTGCCAAGACAATACATATGTCCAACTGGGGAAGAGCACACTCCATAATGTAATAAATTGACAAACAGTCCAAATTGCCAGTTAAAAGTTCTCTTTATTCTTCATCACATGAGACGTAGCAGCCAACGCATTTCATTCCTTTTTGAGAATACGGAGCTTCTTCAGGGCAAGAGATCTTGTGTGTTTCTCAGCATTGTTTCAGTTAAAAACCTAGTAATTCCTAACTTTTTTCAGAATTTTATACATTTATTCACATTATAACGAAGCTACATTGTTTGGCGTGTCAGTCACACATCCAACATTGTGTGCCCTTCCTTTTACATCACAGGCAGTCAGTTCTAGAAATGTCTTCACCTTAAACTAGAAACTACAGTCCCACCTTTCACCCCTGCCATCTACAAAATAGCAGTGCTCAAGAAGAACTAAGTAGCACAACCTTGCAGACAAGGTTCACGAAACTGCTAAAAGTAGCCCTGTTTACATCCTTCCCCCTTCATTGGCTGACTCTCTTCTCTCCAGCCATAGGAATGCAGGCAATACACTTCCACTGTCAAGGAATCTATTCTCATACACATCTTCTGCCATGCAACAACCAAGGACATCTAAATTAAATCTCACTTTGCTAATGCTGTACGCCAAACCTTGTGAATGAATATTAAAAGGCATTCTCTTGAGTATTGGCAGAATCTACATTTTGATGTTTGCATTATTTACCCTGTATACTCTCTCATGTAATTGCTATGATCATGAGGTTACTGCTGCGTTTGAGTTCAGTATAACTCTCTAGATATCTCCCTATGAATGCGTCTAGCCATTACTTTATCCTTCCAGCCCTTGGGATAGTCAACTGTTCTTGCTAAAGATGTGGTCTAGCAGTAGCCTTCCAGGGAACAGATCATTAGCCTGATTATAGTGCTCAGTACCTAATATAGCACTATTTTGCGTCCAAATAATGTTGTTTCTTTCTACAGTTTTGCATCCTCAGATTACATGCAATCGGAAAAGGCCTCCTCTGTAGTCCCATGAGAATTGACCGTGATTTAATACTTGTTTTCTCTGTTTTGTTCTTCAAATGAACCAAACCTTACTTTCCATTCTCTGCGTTTGTGTCAAACAGCCCCTTCTGAGTCAAATGGTTGTTCACCTTAATCCCTATTATTGTATGTATGAAAATAGCCCACATCTCATTTCAAAAATCACAGCCTTTCCTTTAAAAGTAATTCCCCTCCAACCTAACAATACCCAATCTCCTGTAGCTCATCTAATAATACTGCCAATCATTGCATGAACTCACTTACAACTAAAGATCACACCAAACTCCAGTTATTTAAAGCATTACATAGAAACTGGAGTAAATGCATGAAATGTTCTCCTTAAGAGCACAAGACTCACACCAATTCCAACAATAACCACTGAAAAAAGCACGCCACCAGCTTTTGGTACCAGAGCAGGGTGCCGCCAGGCATAAAACTCTTCAATGCCTCTTCAGGGTTAGTAAGTGCTATATACATGCAATTACAATACAATATACAATCCACCTGACCCACACTAATACCATTACACTCAGAAGTTGGGCAGTTAACTTTAGTTATTAGAGATGTGCAATAACTCCCTTATTCTGCTTGACACTCTAACACTGACTTAAGACAAAAATGCTAGGGGTCATGTCCTTGACCCAGTACTGTTCCAGTTCACAACAATAAACCAACTATCACCTACTAAACAGGCATGGAATAACTGAGGACATCTGCCAAGTGCCACTGGCCCATGGAGAACTAGTTTAGTCAACCAATGCAAGCCCAAAAGAGCTTCATACTTTGACCGCTTCTTGACATCTTACAACAGCAATTAGATAAGAGATGATATTACTAAAGTGCATCCCAGCAGATCTGCTCAAAATGTCGCTCTTCAACCTGCGCTTACTCTGGACCATAAACTTTAAACAGAATAACTCAGAAAGGGCATCCCATTGTAGTAACTAGCTAAGTGTCACAAGAAATTCCAAGAAATTTCATAAAGGGATTAGCAGAACTGTTTAAAGCTGCCAGTTTACTGAAAACCATAAACTGCACACCTTTCTTTCACACTTCTTCATCCATTAAATGGCTCAGTGCTGCATCTCAACACAATAACCACACCTTGGTGGTCATCATACACGTCATGGAATCACTTCCCACATAGGATAAAAACAAAGATAACACACTTTCAACCACACACCCTGCACAATGCAACATGCTATCCATGTTGGCAAGCGCTTCAGCACCCCACAAATGGTGGTAGGGAGCACCATATAAATGTTTCAGTATGATACCATACAATATAAAAAGAGTTTGGGCCGAGAAGCCTCCCCTCCCTCATGAACCTCGGGAATACTTGATGCCCTGCATCAAGGTGCTACTGAGTGGCCGAGCATGTAGCTCTCACACATTTTTATCCAAACGAACTAAAATGTATTTAGTGCCATTTGTTGTTTACCTGAGAGACGAGGTGCCTTTAGGGAACTTGTAACACTCTGTTATAATATAGGGCCGGTGGAAAGTCGATAGGGCGGGGCAGCTAGAACCAGATACCCTCCCCATCAATCACCACTTGCAAAAACTGCTGCTATATCATTGTACATTAACTCTGCTGTACAGGGAAAGCATGCAACCAAGACCACTGGTACGCTCTGTGATAGCCCACAATGCACACAAGATCCAAACTCCTGAGTGAGCTTGAATATCTTTATTAGCCCCATACAAGAAAGTTGCCTGTAGCCTTTCCCTGCTCCTTACAACTGCCACACTTATCTTCTAAAACTTCCTTCCATTCTAAGAACTGTGTTGTGACTTACATTGTTACTATGCATCCTCTCCTTAGTTACTTATATTACCTGTAACTAAGGGGGTCATCACGCTGGCGGAAGGCCCGCCACCGCCAGCCGTGCAGTGGCGGATCCTCCACCATCGGACAGCAATTTCCCCCCACCACATTACGATGGCGGGGGGAATCGCTTTGCGCCCGCGGCGGTCGCAAAGACCACCCGCCACGCTTCCGCCACAGGCAATCGTTCCGATTGCCTGGCGGAGCGATCAGCATGTGTAAAATGGTGGCAGTGACTAGCAGGCACCGTCCGCCATATTACGATGCTGGCTGCAGCCAGCCTTTCCGTGGCGGGTAAACCGCCATTGAAAGGCTGGTGGGGATTGGTTTTGGGGGCTTGTTGCGGGCCCCCCTTGTGTTGGGGGGAGGTGGTTGTGCACTGGGGGGGTACCCATGGTACCCCCCTGCATTTCCCTGCACTGAGTGGCAGACACCGCTTGGTGCCTGCCTCGTAGTGCAGGGAAAGGCACTACATGCATTTTTACTATTGCGGCGGGTGCTGCAGCCAGCAGCACCCGCCGCAATGGTAAACATGCAAGATGCGACCGCCACGGTGGCGGTCGCATCGTAATTTCATGTGCGGGACCGCTGCGTTGCAGGCGGACGGTCCCAGGCACCGCTTTGGTGGCGGGCGGACTCGAGTCCGCCCACCATCGTAGTTACCCCCTAAGTCTTAATAAACCTTCCTCTTGTAGCCTATACTACTCGTTGCTGCCAACTTCGTTCACAACACAGGAGACGATCAAGAAACGAAACCACGCGTGAGGAACAAGGTGAAAGGTTATAGACATCTGGAAACTATTTGAGAAACTGAGAGGAAATTAAGATTAAAGAAAGTGAAGCCTGGTGTGATGAGAAACGCCGCCCTAGAAGCCCCACCAGTGTTGGTAACATCTAACAGCCTACTCTAGTGTGAAGGGTGCTTTCGACTGCTTAAGTTCGATTGTTTGCTGCCTCTGTTCTGTGGTATATTTATGGCTTCATTGTGAGAAAGTGCCCTCTTTCTGCATGGTTGCACCCGCTTTTTACTGAACTGCTGATGTGCTTTGACTGAGTGTGCCCTGGGCTCCTCCCAATCAGGTACCCAGGGCCTATGTTCTTTCCCTAAAACTGCATTGAAAACAAAACCCAATTGGCATCTCTGGCCACAGGTCAGCCCCTGGTAAATGGTACCACAAGTACCCAGGGCACTGTGACCAGGGAATGCCTCTAAGGGCTGCAGCACTTATTGTCCCACCCTGAGAGGTCCTGTACCTTTACACTCACACACTGCCTTTGCAGGCTGCGTGTCTTGGTGCAGAACAAAGTGAAGAGTCGACATGGCACACATCCCTGTGTGCCATGCCTACAACCCACTGCCCTGGCATAGATCAGTCACCCCTCTGGCTGGGTGCCCTATACCAGTGGTGAGGGTACAGGGTCATGAGCCCTGTACCCCTACAGTGTCAAGTCCATTCTTAGACATTGTAAGTGCAGTGCTGCCATTAAGAGTATATGGTGCTGGGAGTTTGTGATTACGAACTCCACAGCACCATAATGGCTACACTGAAAACTGAGAAGTTTGGTATCAAACTTCTCAGCACATTAAACCCACACTGTTGCCAGTGTGGGATTTAATGAAAAATGCACACAGAGGGCATTTTAGAGATGCCCCCTGAAAAACGACCTACCACTAGTGTCCAGGCTGAGTAGCTGCTTTCAGCTGCCACCACCAGACATGTTTCTGGACCCTTGGGTTGAGAGCCTGCTGCTCTCGGGGGCCTGAAACAATGCACATCCTGGGACGAGGTGCCAAGCCTCCTCCCCCAGGATCGGCAGGGTCCACGAAGGGGAAGCTTCAAAGGCTTGCCACCTTTGTGAGCTTCCCCAGGCCACCTGCTGCTTTCAGCAACTGGTCCCCACTGGTTCTGACCCCCACTTTGGGCGGGAGAACCGATGGGAAAAACAAGTGAGGAAGAGAGGTGTGCCCACCTCTGCTAACTCCACCCCTCGGGTGGGGGAGGGGAGGTGAAGCACAACTCTCAGTCACCACCATCTTGCAGATGGGGGGACCCAGCCAACCAGGGAAAGGCTTATGCCCCCCTACCACTGGACAGTGGCATAATAGGGCATGTACCCACCCCAGGGAAGGGACCCATTGGCCCCAACCTTTTACCTACCTGTAACACCCCTAAATCTAGTATTTAGGGGCAGCCCTGAACCTTGCTTCCTCAGACAAGAAACCAGAAGAAGAAAAGAAGAAGATGGAGCGAACAGCCGTGCCGAAGCTAACAAGTGGAGGACGCCCACTGACTTGGCCCCAGCCCTACCGGCCTGTCCCCACCTCGAACCTGCAGAAGCGAAACTCTGATGTGTCCTGCTGCCAGCAGCCTCAAGAACCCCGAGTTCCTGCCCTGCCTTCAAAACAAAAGACTCTGTCTCCCGTGAACACCGTATTTGTTCACCAACAGGCAAAGTCTGCGAGTCTGCACCACTCTGCACCCGACACCCACGGCCTGAGTTCGAGTGGCCCAACACCAAGAGGAGATCTCCTCAGTGATCCTGACCCAAGATCCAGCGACCCCTGACCTGCCTCAAGCCTCCAGCCTATACTGGCAGCCTCAAACCGGAAGGCCCCCCCAACCACGACCAGGAGCTGGTAAGAAGATCCGACCCTAAAAGGCACCCCTGCACCCGCCGCCCCACGGCCTTGGGTGGCCCAACCGATGGTGCCTAACCAACCCCCAACATCCCAACTTACCTCTCCAAGTGGTGGTCGCACCCAGAAGACCTTTGTCCCCGAGCCTGCAGTGTGTTTGCAAACCGGAGACTCCCCATTGAAAGCTACAGGGCGCCCGACGCCAAAACAGCACTCTGCATCTGGTCACCCCAGTGCCGCTGAGGGTGCACTTTTTGTGCTGGCTTGAACCCCCATTTGCCCTGAGCTTAAGTCCAGGAGCTTTCCTCCCACAACCCAGTAGCCTGCTCGTCAGCAGCCACCAACCGGAGGCCTCCTATCCCCCTTTGGATAACATTGGGCCTCAGCACTCTGCACCCGGCCACCATAGTGCCGCTGAGGGTGTAACAAGAGTGCATCCTTGACCCTGGGGGACCCCTGAGTCTACCCACAGAATACCAACTCCCACAACCGAATACTTACCTTTGAACCGATAACCCTATTTTTCTCCATAGGATAACATTTACTTTTTCTGTGAAAAGTTTCTAAGTGTGGAGTTGGAAAATCTAAGAAACCCTTTAAAACTGTAACTAAATAACAAAAACACTTTTACTTACCTGTTTACAGGAAATGTCCCAGTGCAGTATCCAGGTATACTGCACTGTGTAAGAAAAGTAATCTACTTGATATTCTACTAAAAAGCCAATACAAAGTATATGTAAAGTATATCAAAAGTATTGCATTACTAGCAGCTCTACTGTAATCAAATCAAAGTGCATATACAATTGCAATTCAAACTGTTTACGAACTGCATTACCACTGTAAAGTATTTATTGCTTACCTGTGCCAGGTTTGCTTGGTTCTAGAAAATAAAATAACTAAAAGAATATTTTTATACAAAACCAATTGGTCTGAAGTTCAGTCTTTGAGTGTGTAATATCATTTGCTGATTGAGTGTGTACAACAAATGCTTAACACTACCCTCTGATAAAGCCTTACTGCTCGACCACACTACCACTAATAGAGAGTAAGGTGCTATCTACTTTTACCTTTGCCTACCTTTGGGGTTCCACTGGACTCTGTGCACACTATACCTCACTTTGGTATAGTATAAACAGAGCCAGCTTCCTACATCCATCAACAGTGAAGTTGGTATTTACAGCATTGCATTGTTTTGGGGATACATGCCAATCGAAAATAAAATTGACAGCCCTGATTTACACCAAATGCAGCTAGCGATGTAAGTGAATGCTGCAAGTGATGAAAGTGAATTGGTAGCAGATGTGACATTGTAATATTGGCGTTGGGAGCACAAGACTGGCGAGCTGCGTGATGCTGGGGCTAATGCAACGCCCTGTCACCTAGACTTTAACATGCCTCCTAGGGGTGGGGAGCATGTGTCCCTATACCGCTGTCGAGCACGTGTCCCCTTACCGATGAGGTGCGGGATCCAGTTCGGCATTTGAAAGGCCCACGTGAGCTGTCGTGCGTTGTTCCCCAGGTGCTTGTTAAGTGCAGCCGCGAGCCTCATCATTGTTACCTGGCTGAGCACGCACATGCTAGAGCATGCACAGAGGTAAACGCTGCTTTTCACTGATTCAGCCGAATTTCTGGCATCATGGCTGAAGGTTGAAATGCGTACTTGGTCAATGCAGTGGAATCATTGCAAGCTTGTTGGCAGCATTGTTTTCAGTGCGTGTTATACAGAGTGTCACGAGACTGCCACCGGTTGTCGCTATGGAGTCCAGTGAAAGCGCAACCATTTGACTGGATATCTGTTATACCTGCTGCTCAGCCAGTGTGTCTCTGGAGGGGAATGTTGGTGTGAGAGGTGACTGTGGAATGTTGGATGAGTGAGGATGTCAGTTGGTGTATGGGCTGAGCAGCAGGGAGGCTGCTCCTGTTGGGGCTCTCTACATAACATCTTACTTGGAATAAATCTACTAAAGAATCTACCTGGAATGGACTTATCTTATTTACAACATATTTTGGCGACGATTCAAAGAAGAACCTACGTGTGTTACCTGAAAGGATTTTCTTTATCAAGTCTGAAGCAACTTACTTGAAGCAGAAGAAATTGAACTGGATCTTGAACAACCTGGCACCCTGAGCCCCACCAGTGACCACTCCATCGGTCGCCCAACCCGTAAGTGCCAGTTTCTGTTGGACTTTCTTCCCCTACCCTCCTGTTTTGGAAAATATGTTCCTGTCATGCTGCCTGTCTGACCTGCTGCCTGCCTGCTTTTCTACCTGCCTGTCCTGCTGCCGTTGGAGAGCTAATCTTTGTTTTCCTGTCCTGCTACGTTCAGAAAGTTTCTCCACTCACTGGTCTTTTAAAGAGGAGTGACCAGTTCTAGCTCCCTTCTACTTTTCTACTTCCCGTGCCCCTGATAACTTGCTACTGTCGAGAAGACCTATTGTTCCTACTTGTTCTATCAAGCTGCCTACCCTCAGCAATTTACTCTTACTTCTGTTGCCTGCCTTACTCGTTGTTACAGGATACTGTAGTCACTTGTAAACCTTATGGCATTTCGGGGCAATGAGTTGAAAGCTACTGTGTGGTGAGCACTGTGTCTACTGTACTCGCTCTGCTTCGCGGTGGCAACCCACCCGCACTCGCAGGAATTTGAAGATCGGCACCGCTGTTTAGCCGACACTCTTATTTAGCATGCAGAGACTGCTCGCTGCCTCTGAGTACTTTGTGTTTTTACGCTTTACCACTACGTGTGCTCTCTTTATGGCAGTTCAACCGCTGCCGTACATTTTTAATTGCCGCAAGCTGTGCACGACGCACACACCGAGCGCGCGCAGTCTTACCTGTGCCCAGCCCTCCTGTCTCCTTGAGACGCAATCTTGTGATGTGATCTTCCTGTTATCACGTTTGACAGCACGGTGATGCCGGGAGCCATCCGGCGCGGCGTCACCGGTGCGTGCCGCCATTTTGGGTTTGGACTGTTCCATCTGCAGAGTCCAGCATGTATGTGCGCGCTTTGCCAACCGCTTTGTTCGTCGAATAAAGTTCAACCAGAACTTGCACTGGTGGTGGTCCTTGGTTGGACTGCTGCTTTCTCTGTGTCATGAACAGTCAACATGATTTGGGAGTTAATTGTCGCCAGCATGCTGAGGAACATTGTTGTGCCATTGGAGGAGTATGGATATCTGGATCAGCTTACTTGCGATGAATTCGGGTGAGATGTCGCTCATCAGGTTTGCTTCAGAGTCTGTACCGGACTGTACTTTAAGAACTATGCAATGTTTTGATGTCTTTATTCGTGTTCTTGTTCAACATACTTGTGTGTCTTGACTTGCAGTTCGCGGCTGCTTGTTGTTCTCCTTAATTTCTGTGTCGGTGTGTTATAAATTTTGCGCATTCACAGTGAGAGTGAGAGTGTCATATGTCAATCAAATGAACACATCTAAATGATAATGTTAGTTGTTTTGCTTTCATTCCATTGGGGTGCACATGAGTGGTGTGTGCCCAGAGGTAGCTCACTGCCGTGAGCCACATGTTTTTAAAAAACATAACGGGGTATTCATGAATTGCTTAAAATGTCTTAATGATCATTTCTACCAGGGTTTAGTGATGCCACAGTTTACCCTACTCATAGGAGGTTTGTGTGTTCTCGGGGGTGGGTGTCACCTTGTAATTCACACTGTTTTCCAGGTTGATTGCTGTAATGTTGGTGAATTTTTACTTTCTTTTCCCGCACGTCAAGGTTTGCGTGGGGAGTCGGCCTTTCAGGGCAAAGTTCCTAAGCCATGTTTTGTGCTTTTGCTTGTGTTCCGTGTGGTGTGTTTCCCACACATTCCACCCCAACTTGCGTTGGGGGAAGTGCTGTAGTTACTGGGTGTTGTGTTGTGCCGTGTGATATGTATCCCACACATTCCACCCCAACTTGCATTGGGGGTAGTGCTGAAGTTACTGAGTGTTGTGTTGTGCGTGTGGTATGTTTCCCACACATTCCACCTCAACTAGGGTTGGGGGAAGTGCTGGAGTTTTTTTATTGTGTGTAGCGTTGTGCGCGTGCATTGTGTTCCGTGTGGTGTGTTTCCCACACATTCCACCCCAACTCCGTTGGGGGAAGCGATGAAGTTTTCTTGTTTGGGTATAGTGTTCTGCACATGCTTATGTTTCGTGTGGTGTTATATCACACATTCCACCTCAACTAGCGTTGGGGGAAGTGCTGAGACCATTGCTTGCAGAGTTGTTTATGTTCCGTGTGGAGTTTTTCCTCACGTTCCACCCCTGGGTGACTAAGGTTTCTACACTACGAGGTTGTGGAACTATGTTGTTCCGTTCTAGGTTCTGTGTGCACTTTTTTTGTCACACTTACCACCCTTACTACGGGTAAGGGTGGAGGGCAATGTTTCTGCCGATTGTTCCCTGTGGAATGACCTTTCACAGCTTCAAATCTATTGTCAGGCTGGTTTACTACCATGCTTTCCTGTTGGTACTCTTTTTACCTCTTGTTGGCCTGGCCAGCCTGCTTGTTTGGTATTGGGGTTTAGCTTGTGTTTTGTGGCATGGTAGCGTGTGTTTTGCTTTTACTTGGATTGTATTGTGGAAAGGGAGATGTGGTGAGTGTGCTTGTGTGGCACTTATTTGCTGTGATTGCTGGATTGCTTTTTGTTCCTCTTTCATAAGCTTTGTTATCTAGCATACATGTATATTTTCCATCATTATCATCTCTACATGTATTACATTGAAATTGCTTTCTTGCCCCAGTGCTGCATGTATTTATTGTATTGTCATCTTTTGCATGCACCATTCTTTTTGTTATTCATGTGAAGTTGATTCTCATTTGTGTAAAAAAGGGAGATGTGTTATACCTGCTGCTCAGCCAGTGTGTCTGTGGAGTGGAATGTTGGTGTGAGAGGTGACTGTGGAATGTTAGATGAGTGAGGATGTCAGTTGGTGTATGGGCTGAGCAGCAGGGAGGCTGCTCCTGTTGGGGCTCTCTACATAACATCTTACTTGGAATAAATCTACTAAAGAATCTACCTGGAATGGACTTATCTTATTTACAACAATATCCCACTTTGCTCTTGGAAATACTGTGAAGCGTCGGCAGGTAGCTGGCATTTGTGAGGAACTTTAGGTAAGATATCGCTCGCCGGGGTGAAGGACCAGTTTGAGATGTTTAATGTCATGCATTCTCGTTGGATATGCTGACAATGTAAATGCTAACCTGGATTTGCTCCTGGTTCAGTTTAGGTCTGAGTGTATTTTTGGGATGCTATTCTTATTTTGCTGCCATTTACAGCAACATATACTGTCAGGAAGTTACAGCTGCGATGGGTGCAGGTGAGAGATCACTCATCGGGGTGAAGGACTAGTCACCTGCCTAAGAGGAAATGCTGATTTATTTTTGAGATGTCTCTACTGAATGTTACCTGCTAAAGGATTGTTTTCTTTGAATGTGATTCCCTTTGGATATGCTTCTGGCGCTTATGTGAAGAATGCTCAGTATGATTCTGAGTCTATTTATGAATGATTTGTTTTTTAAATTGCTGCTGGTGTTTATTTATGCCTTGCTAGATTTGTTGCCCGGCTCTATGGTCTGTGCCATTCTGCACTCTTTACCTTAGACCCCTGGTCCTGTCAGGTGTGCAAACTGTGTCCCAGATAACCTTAGACCCCTGGTACGGTCAGGTGTGCAGAATGCATGATGCGTTGTAGGGTAGTGTACCCTAGTGTGGTGTTATCTGAGACCCGGTCCTGTCAGGTGTGCTGAATGTGTGATGCGTTGTGGGGTCGTGCACCCTAGTGTTGCATTGGATGACCCAGTGATGCATTGTAGCGTCATCTAACCTAGAGCCAGATGTAGCAAAATAGGAATTTGCGAGTCCTTAATAGCGATTTTTTGCAAATCGCTATTGAGGACTCGCAAACTACTATGTAGGTAGGAATCTGCTAATATTTAGCGTTTCCTACGCATTCCTTATTTGCGACTCACAAATTGCGAGTCGCAAATAAGGAATGGCCTCCCAATCATTCCTATGGGCCAAGAGGCCCATAGGAATTAATGGAAATAGCGTGTGCAATTTCAGGGTTGCAAGGGTTCCTAAAGGACACCCTGTTGCACCCCTGAAATGTGCAGGTGTGCACATGTGGCGCACATACATGCCCAAAGTGCATGTATGTGTGCCACATGGCACTTCAAACATGCATGAAATTGCATTTTTAAAGGAAATCGCAATTTACCACCAACTTGAAGTTGGTGGTAATTTGCGATTCCTTACAGAAAAATCGCAATTTGCGATGTCTCCCAGAATAGCATTTAGGGAATCACAAATTGCGATTCTCTAAATGCTTGCGCAAAATAGGGTATCGCAATTTTGCAATTCCTTATTTTGCGAGTGGGTTTCTACTTACCTGCATTGCACACAGCTGAATTGCGATCGCAAACGCTGAAATTCTGCGAATTTCATCGTTTGCGACCGCAATTTTGCTTGCTACATCTGGCCCCTAGTGTTTTGTTACCTCAGACCTTTGGTCCTGTCAGGTGTGAAGAGTGTGTGATGCGTTGTAGGGTCATCTACCCTAGTGTTGTGTTACCGGAGACCTTTGATCTTGTCAGGTGTGCTGAATGTGTGATGCATTGTAGGGTCATGTACCCTAGTGCTGCACTGGAGGGTTGTGTACCCCAGTGTTGTATTGTAGGTTTGTGTACCCTTGTGTGGTGTTACCTGAGACCTTGGTCCTGTCAGGTGTGCTGAATGTGTGATGCGTTGTGGGGTCGTGTACCCTAGTGTTGCATTGGAGGGTTGTGTACCCCAGTGATGCATTCTAGGGTCATCTAACCTAGTGTTTTGTTACCTGAGACCTTTGGTCGTGTCAGGTGTGAAGAGTGTGTGATGCATTGTAGGGTCATCTACCCTAGTGTTGTGTTACCGGAGACCTTTGATCATGTCATGTATGCCGAATGTGTGATGCATTGTAGGGTCATGTACCCTAGTGCTGCACTGGAGGGTTGTGTACCTCAGGGTTGTATTGTAGGTTTGTGTACCCTAGTGTGGTGTTATCTGAGACCCCTGTCCTGTCAGGTGCGCAGAGTGTGTGATGCGTTGTAGGGTCGTGTACCCTATTTAGTGCGAATGTTGCACTTTAATGTCCTTGTGTGTGCAGAAGGGTGTTACACCTCCGTGGTGTTATTAGTTCCCCAGGTCCTGCACCTGTATATTGATGCAATCTTTAATGTATCTATTGTCTTAGGACTGTTTGATCAATTTTTCTATCTTTAGTCCTTTTAATTAGTGATTTGTTTATTTGAATCTTCTCATCTTTCTGTTGTCCTTATGTTATTGGATGATGTGTATTTCAATCTTACATTGTTTGATGTTGTCTATTGTTTACCTCAGGAGAGGAGATCTGTTGTGACTTGAACTGTTACTATGCATCCTCTACTTAGTTACCAGTCCCCTGCTGATCAGCCAGTGTGAGTGTGATGCATTGGAGTGCTGGAGTGCCTGCTGATGTAATGGAATGCTGGAGTACTTGGTGATGTGATGGAATGCTGGAGTGCATGGTGCTGTGATGGAATGCTGGAGTGCCTGGTGTGGATGAGTGTCAGTTGGAGTGTGTGGGCTGAGCAGCAATGATGCTGCTCCTGGTGGGGATTCTTCTACTACTTACCATCATACTTATATCACCTGTAACTAAGTCTTAATAAACCTTCCTCTTGTAACCTACACTACTCGCTGCTGGACTACTTGCTTACAAGCCACCTACTTCATTCACAACAAACCCTTTCCCCATATTCCATTACATCACATTACTACATTTCTCCCCCATTAAAAAAAAAATGATAGAAAGAGAAAATAGAGAGAGAAAAAATAAAGCATATATTTGATATTTTACCAATGTTCAATTAGTCAATCTGGTTTTCTTGAAATCTTTATGATTTCTTGAATGTCTGTTCCTCTCATTGACAATCTAATTTCACACCTTGTTGTGCAGAACACCAGCTTTAAACTTCTTTAAAAAGTTCTTATTTCTTGTTACCACTTCGTTGTCATTCTGCACAGTAACTGCAGCCCCTGCATTTTTCTCACTTCTATAGGTGCAGGATGATATCTACTTTGTAATTTTCTTGTTGACTGTTGCCTAAATAGTACCAAGTCACCTATCTGATATTCTTGGTCTTGAATGTTTCTTTTACATTCTGCATAGTATTTCATTTTTTTTTTACCTTCTTGTCCTTTTCCATTGTTGCAGCATTATCTTCTGGCAGATTTGCTCGGAGATGGGGCAACCGAGTTTACCTCTGTTACCCAAACATCAGTCCCGAAAGACATTTTTCAGTAGATCCATGAGGAGTATTGCAATAATTCCGTGAAACTTGATATAGAGCTCGGCTTATCAAAATTTGTGAAAGTGTTGCTCTTTGCACAGCTTTTTAAATAGTGGCCATCAATCTTTCAACCATTCCATTCACAAGAGGCCACATTGGAGTCACTAGTCTGTGCAATATCCCTAGATAATTCATACATTTCTGAAATTCATTGCCACTGAACGGTGGTCCATTATCCGATTTCAATACCTTTGGTATTCCAGAGGTAGAAAATATTTAATCAAGAACAGGAAGTGCAACTGACGTAGATGTTGACAATACCACCTTTATTATAGGAAAACGGGAATACTCATCAATCCCTGCTAATAAATAATGCCCTGAATTCAATGGTCCATAAAATCTGCTGTTACATTAGACCATACTGCATCTGGCAACTCAGACATGTGTAATTCTTCCACCACTCTCTTTCTGGTAGTACATTGACTTAATTGACAAGTCTGAATCATTTCTTTCACTTGACGATCTAATTTGGGAAACCACATATTTTCTCTTAAAAAACTGTTTGTAGTAGAGACTCCTCTGTGGCTTTCATGAACCAAATCAATTGCACGTCTTTCGTAACTTGACGGAAGGATCAATTTATTACTTCTCAAAAGTATTCCAGATGAAGCCACAGATAGTTCCGAATGTACGTTCTTTTAAATGCCAACATAGCGTGTTTCCTTATATTTGTTTGAAACTTAGTTGCACTGTTTATCCATCTCCAATTATTCTCATGTATGATTGTTTTACTTCCTGAACTGTTTCATCTCGTTGTGATGCTTCATCTCATTGTGATGCTTCAATCAATTCTTTTTTTTAAATGATTCCCAGTACTGCTGACCAAATTAGGAATGTATTCCTCTGCTTCCGTTCATTTCAGTTTTCAAAGGATTATACTCCTTTCCTGGTTTATGAATAATTGTAAAGTCATAATGCATTAATCTCATTCCCCATCTGTCAATTCGTGGAGGCATCTTCGTTTTTGGTTTTCCAAAAATAGAAAGAAGAGCTTGATGATCCGGTATAACTATAATTGGTTTTCCATCTAGAAAATCATGGTAGCGCTCACAGGCCCAAACAACCACCAAGTTTTCTTTTTCTGGATGAGAATATCTTTATTCAACATCAGACAAGCTTTTACTACCATGTGACATCACATATCACGGAGTTTCTCTGACAGGTTTTTATTGTACCAGTATTGCACCAAGTCCTATAGGACTAATATCCACTACTAATTCTGTATATAACTCTGGATCAAAGTACTTCAATTTAGCTGCAGACGATATTTCTTCTTTTTAAAAGCTTGTTCACATTCATCATTCCACATGTACTTTGACACTTTCTTCATTAGTTCTCTAAGTGAAGCACGTATAATAGCAAAATTTTAATATAGCGTGAACAATAACTAGCCATTCCTAAAAATGAACAGAATTCTATTACATCTTTAAGTCTGAGTACTGCATTGAGTGACACTACTTGGATTGGCTCTGGACTCACTCCTTCCTGGAAAATATCTGACCAAATTCTTTTAACTCTGGCTTATTTATTTCACACTTTTTAAAATTGAGTGTCAAACCAGCTTTTGCAAGTTGCTGACATACTCCATGCAGCGCTTGATCATGTTCTTTTTTCATTTTTCCAAAAGTAAGATATCATCGCTGTAATCCATGATGTTCTTTACAGGCCTTATTACATTTTTTATAACTTCCTGAAAAATTTCTGCAGCCAAACAAATACCAAAATTCAATCTTTTATACCTTAATAGCCCAAGATGCGTAGAGAATGCTGTGATATATCTCACTGATTGTCTATTTCCAGCTGATGATACCCCTTACATAGATCCAACTTTGAGGAAGTAGTAGCACCATTGATACTACTGATATATCATTTAAATGTAGGCCTGGGTACCTTTCTCTTTCAATTGCCATATTGGGCACTCTCATATCCACACAAATCCTGATATCTTCCGTGTCTTTTTTTCGATTCTCTACAATAGGTGATAACCAAGGTGTTGGACCAGTGACTAGTTCAAATATGTCTTGTTGCAGAGTGTGTTTATTTCTTTCTCTACCTTTGCTTGCAAGTGTATTGGAACTCTTCTGTTCATCTGGACTATTGGCTTCACTGCTTCATTTATTGAACCATTCTGTTTTATTGTGAGGTACAGGAGATAAACACAGCAATACGCCTACAACCCTGGGGCCGGCTGCATATCAGCTTTAACTGGAGTACACAGCTTTTATGCCAACAACCCAGTGGGCAGGCAGCGATCGGGAGTCACGTAGGACCAAGATAACAAGTAAGAAAAGCAAACATAGGAAAACCCCCAATCAGGTGGGGAAGAAGAACAGAGAAAGAAAAGGAAAAAGGAAATAACACCCTCCCTCCAGCCCCCCTATCCCTTCCCCCTCACCTACCCTCTGTACCGCAGTGAAGCTCTATCCCTGTATTAAGTTTATCTTCTACCCACAGCCTGATGCCTGAGCAATCTGCTGGTTAGCGGATCAGTATGCCCAATTAGTTTGGGATGAGTCTCAAAATCTTTAGATATTGAGGACAGGTAACCTCCCACAGTTCAACTGAGAGTATCTGGATGAATGGGGCCCAAAGGTCGCTGTAGGTTTCCTCCTTATGGTCCGCCACCAGCGACAAGCGTTCCATCGCTAAGGTTAGCCGTAATTTATGTAGCCAGTGTATATGGTCCGGGACATTCGCTGTTCCCCATCTAGCCAAAATTACCTGATGCGCAGCTAGTAGAGCAAGGGCGATTTGGCGCCCTCTCAAGGAGCGCAGAGGAAATGTAAGTGGATTCGGCAGTCCTAAGAGTGTGTAAGCTGGAAAGCGTGGGATGGTAGTATTAAAGGCTCTGTCGATATCGTCCGGAACCGCCACCCAAAAGCGTTCCAGCTTAGGGCAATGCCAAAGCAAATGGACGAGTGAACCTGTCTGGCCGCAGCCTCGCCAGCATTTCTCAGACCTGCTCTTATCCCAACTGTGAATGCACGCTGGGGTGAGATACCAATATGAGAGTACTTTGTACGTGGATTCTGCTCCTGCAGTGCTGTGCGCTGTGTGGGTGGGTCTGTAGTGGATATCTTCCCATTCTTTGTCAGAGAGAGCCCGCCCCAGTTCTTCCTCCCACTGCTGCTGGCCTTTAGTACGTCCCCCTCCCGCCCGTTTTGTTAACATCGAGTAGAGTTCCGAAATAAGGTGTTTATCGTCTGATTTGCATATTAACCATTTTTCAAAGATCGTCAGCTTTCGCGACGCTGCCTCCCGGTAAACGGGCCCTGAAACCCAGTGACGCAACTGACTATATGGGACGGCGTCTGCCTGGGAGAGCCCATAATCTTGTTTCAATTGGTCAAAGGGGATTATGCCGTTTGGATCAAAGAGCGAACCGACCCGTTTACAGCCCTGCTCTCGCCACTTATCAAAAACCTTAGAGTTGCGGCCCGGCGTAAAATCAGGGTTCCCAGTGATTGGGGTCATTGATGAGGGAAATGTGGTCAGGGATTTGGCACACGCTACACTGTCACAAATTTTCATCGTGTGGGATGTCACTGGGGAAGAGTATAGCCCCCAAGCTCTATGCTTGCGAGGAAGCCAGATTTCCCTCCAGATGTTGACCCCTGCTACTGTCTGGTCCATGAATGTCCAATACTTTTTGGAAAGGGGTCGATTCCATTCAAGTATGTACCTGAGGTGTGATGCTTGAAGGTATCTATGGATCAGGGGGAGACCCACTCCGCCTTCCTGTTTGTGTTGTGTCAGCTGGGTACTGGTTAATCACGCTTTCTTACCGCCCCACACGAAATTGTTGATGGCTAGCTGCAGCGAGTGGATAACTTTAGGGGGGGGCGCCGCCGGGATGGTCTGAAAGATGTACAGAATGCGCGGCAAGATTGTCATCTTAACCGTGGCCACGCTACTGAACCAGGAGAGGCCCTTCCGGCTCCAGTTGTTTAGAGCCTGCGACGTTGTGCCGCAAGAGCTGTGTAGTTCATTTTCAAGGTCTTAGGAACAGTGGTGGCAAGTGAGATACCCAGGTAAGTAATAGACTTTTCTGCCCAGGAGAGTGGGAACGTTCTCTCGAGTAGGTCTCTCTGGGCGGGGGCCACTGAGAGGTTCAAGATCTGGGATTTACCCAGGTTAACTTTTAATCCCGATACCTCTCCAAAGTGGTCCATCTCCGATAGCAGGGCCGGCAATGAGGTTTGTAGCTGTGTCAACAAAAGGATCACATCGTCAGCATATAAGCTGATGGTGTGTGTGTCCGCACCGAATTTAATTTTAATACCGCTAATCTGAGGGTTGTCCCGCACCTTCTGCACGAAAGGCTCCATATAGAGCGCAAAAAGAAGTGGGGACAAGGGACAGCCCTGCCGAGTGCCTCTGGCTATGGGGAACCGGGTTGACGACTCCCCATTTACCCTCACAAAAGCTCTGGGAGTGCTATAAATACAGGAGACCCATTTGATAAAGCCCTCCCCGAAGCCGAAGTGACGTAGCGTATCGAACAGATAGGACCACCTCACTCGGTCAAACGCTTTTTCAGCATCAATGGCAAGGAATGCCGCCTCCCTGCCCGATCTGTGGATAACATCTGTAAGGTGTAGCAACCTTTTCGTGTTGTCCCCGCTTTGCCGGGTGGGTATGAATCCCGACTGGTCCGGGTCGATCACCCTGCCATCAGCGGGTTGAGTCGGGCCGCTAGTATGCCAGCGAATATTTTCGCGTCGATATTTAATAATGAAATTGGGCGATGGGAGGCACAATCAGCCGGATCTTTCATTGGTTTCAGGATAACAGATATCGAAGCTTCCAGCATCGAATCTGTCAGAGATCCAGTTTCTCGGAAAGAGTTAAAGACTCGGGTCAGCAGGGGAGCCAGTTCTGGACAAAATAATTTATAAAATTGGGCCGTGAACCCGTCCGGACCCGGCGCCTTATTCCTTTGGAGATGTGCAATGGCCGCGATCACCTCGTCCATGCGAATAGGTTGGTCTAATTGTTCTGCAATGGTTTCCGTCGGTCTAGTGACCTGAACGTCCCGCAAAAACAAGAGAGGGGACACTCGGGGTGTGCCATCCTCCGCGTACAGTGAGCGATAGAAGATTTGAAATTCTCTTGCTATGTCTCTATCTATTTGTACCAAATCCCCGGATGCCATTCTGATGGAGCGGATCGTGGTCGCCATGGTCTTGGCCCTGAGTCTTTGCACTAGCATTTTGCCGCACTTGTCGCCGCTGATAAAACATTTATGTCGAAGACGTAAAAGTGCATATTCTGCTCTATCAAGGTCTAGACGGGACAACAGGAGTCTCTTTCTTTCCAACTCCCTCCATACTCTTGGTGCCCCAGTCCTTTTATGGATCGCCTCCAGCTCTCTCACTTCCTGCTCTATACTCTGCCTTTTTTCCCTGCGCGCTCTATTCTCTCCAGCAGAGATGGCTATACACTCTCCTCTAACTACCAGTTTCAGTGCTTCCCACACCGCCGCTAGGGAGGTAGTCCCTGTATCATTGATCTGCAAATAGTCTGCGATACGGGCGCGGACCGCCTCTACCACCGGTTTGGATTGCAGTAGGGTGTCACTCAGTCTCCGACCCCCCAGGCGTGGGGTATGTGTTTTCTTCTGCAGTGTAACTGTGATCATTGCATGGTCTGACCAAGAGCGGGGTTCGATGGTGGGATCTGATTTGGTCGAGGCTAACGCCGGGGAGGCCAGGAAGTGGTCTATGCGTGCGTAGGTTTTGTGTGCTGCTGAGTAGTATGTGTAGTCCCTGACGTCCGGGTGGTGAATGCGCCATACGTCTAGAAACCTGTGTTCTCCCAACCAGCGCATGCCCTCTTCCGACAGGGAGCCCGTCTGTGTGTATTGGTGTCCTGAACGATCTAGAGTCGAGTCCATTACCAGTTTAAGATCACCACCCACTATGATTTCTGCGTCAGCGGACACCAAGACCTCACCCGGGCTTTGCGAATGAATTGTTCTTGTTGTGTATTCGGGGTGTAAATATTGGCGAGCGTGAACTGCAAGGTCTCCCACTGAATCCTGACTGCAAAAAGTCTCCCCTTTATTTCTGCAATGGTGGCCAGCAGCTGGCCGCTAAACTTAGCACTAAAGAGAATTGCGACCCCATTGGTCTTTTGGCCCGAATTGGACGACCAGACTTGGAGGAGGAAGCGCCGGGAACGCATGCGGAGTGTATCGCGCTGCAAAAGGTGAGTTTCCTGCAGGAGACAGATATCCCCTCGGGAGCTCTCAAGAAGGGACAGAATCGCTGTTCTTTTCACCGGGTGATTCAGGCCCCGGACATTTAGGCTAACAATTTTTAGAGCTTTACCCGTCATATGTAGGTGTGTAGGGGAGCTTATCAATGTGCATGTATCTACTGGCACGCCTAGGACGCCCAATCCATAGTCTCTCTTGCCCAGCCTGGACAGCGTCATTGTCAGGTATCGGTGAGGAGAAGGGATGCAAAGACAGGGTAAACAAAAAACAATAATGAAACCCCAAACTTAACCCAAAAAATTCCCTCCCCATAAGAGCAAAGAAAAATCAATCTCATCTCAACAGGAGACAACAGTTCGTCAGAAGAAAAAGCACGGGAAGCGTGGGTCGGTCGCTCCGACTGAATCTTCAGTTGTGGAATTGGTGGAATCCCTTGAATGGCGCTCAGGAAGGAGGAGTCCAATGGTCGGGAGTTCCCCAGCGCCATCTGAGATCAAGCCGTCCGATGCCCAGTAGACATTTCAAGAGGAGACAGTCGTTCAGGCAATTTGGCTAGGGCGTTGATCACTGCCTATCTTTCGCTGGCGATCATCTCTGAATCAGGTTTGTGGCTAGCGGGGGGACCCCCCACCCATCGCCACCGTGAATCAGGAGTATTCATGGTCTTCATTCGCCTTGAAGTTTCTCTTTGAGGAGGTTCCTCTGGGAGTCCCAGCACCTCGACGGCTTCTTTCAGAGATTTTATTTACCATAACTTGTTCTCGAGCCGAAGAATGATGCGAAAAGGGTGACCCCAGGAGTACGCTATCCTCCTTTCTCTTAAGTGTGTGGTGACAGCTCGGAACTCCCTCCTTTTGGCAAGTGTGGTCAGGGAGAGGTCCTGGAAGGAAGTCAACGTGTGGCCCCTGAACTGGACCGGATGAGCCTTTCGGACTTGAAGGAGGATGGTTTCTTTGAGTTGGAAATCGTGTACACACCCAAGGATATCTGGTGGGGGAGCTTTGGCGCCTGTGGGGAGTCCCACTCAATGTACTCTGTCCATCTGGATTTCCAAAGGACATTTATCGTCCAGGACTTGTTTGAAAAGAGCCAGAACGTATTCGCGGATGTCATCTCCTTCTGCTCGGGAAGGAGCCCCTCTGATGCGCACATTGTTGCGGCGCGAGCGATTTTCCAATTCCTCCACGGCCGCTTGCAATTCGATGTGCTACTCGCGTAGTCGCAGTATCTCTTGCTGCATCATTTCCAGCTCTTCGTCCCTACTAGCTTCTCGCTCTTCCAGGGATGCGACGCGATCTCCCACCTCGTCCAGGTCCTTTCTAACATCTTTGAAGTCCGCCGATACCTGATTTTGCATGGTGAGCAGGTCCTCACGGAGGGATGAGAAAAGCTTGGACATGAAGGCCTGCGTTGCAGGAGCTTCCTGAGCTTCCAGATCTCCCTTCAGTTCCTCGTCTTCCACTGGTGCGCTCAATGTGGAGGATGCTTTAGGTTGCTTCAGCAGCATATCTTTAATGGATCTGTCTTTCTTATTCCTGGCAGAGGCCATTGGAGCAATGGAGGGCGGCGGCTGTATGAAAGGTGGGAATCGGCAATGGCGGCTTGGGCTGTATGCCCTGATCGGCGTTCCCCTTCACAGCTTCTCTGAGTGCTGCCGGTGGGCAGGATGCCACAATCGGATCTTGGCCTCCTGGAGTCTGACCATGTCCACTCTCGTAGGTAGTGCTAGCAATATATATGGCGAAGGTGACCGCAGCAGCGCCAACTGTAGGAAAGAGCCGCTTCCAGGGGCCCCCTCCCAGCGCTGACCAGGGCTCTGCGAGTCAAATCTGGGGCAGTCACCGAGCACCACAAGCGGGTCGCGAGGGAAGTGTCTGCCGCACTCCGGAGTGGTGTAGATCTTATTAGCTGGTGTAGGCCTTCTTGCGACTTCAATGATTCTTTGGTTCACCCAGCATTCAAACTCTAGGTATCTCGGGTCCTGCCAAGCCGTTCCAGGTGCCAACCCTCTCACTGGGGTCACGCCTTATCCCTTGAAGCTCACCAACACCAGCACTCCAAACCCCAATAGGGGACCGATATCCCTCCCTCAGGGCCCCTCTCCATGAATGCGCGGCCTGGCGGGCCCCGGGGACTGAGTCCTCGTCTGCGTGTTTCAGCACTGCGGTCTAGGGGCAGCCACTCTTCCCTCCCGCACACAGACCACCACCTCTCCATGATAAACCAGCTCTGCCGGAGGGAGGAGGTGATGAAAGCTGCACTCCGGCGCTTGGAACTCCCCGGGGGAAGCGTCACCGGCCCAAGTGATTCACGCGGCCATCAGTGCCTCGCCGCTGCCATAGCTCAGGTGCCCGTCGCTGTGGCCGGGGCCTTTCACCCAGAGGGTCTCGGGGTATTCTCTTAGTGCTGGCTCCTATGATTGAACCTCTCCAGCCTGGGCGTCCGCATTGAAGCTCACAGTGATCCCCTCGATCGGGGTATTCGGCGATCTCCCGCCACACCAAGTATCCACCCAGGGGGGGGGTCCCGGGGTCCCACCCGGTGTTGCGCTTACTGCAGGGTCACTTCTCCTCGATGGCTTTGGTGCATGTTGTCGGCCTAACTTTGCGTGACTTCGGCCTGGAGCAACGGCACTCACTCAGCTCCGAGCCAGCCGTGCACCCTGGACGTGCACGAGGCGAGGCCGCCAGCTCTGTCGGGCCACCAGCTGCACGCCGGCCTCACCTTCTCTCTGAGCGTCGCCGGTCGTCAGACAGCAGCCCGAACCCTCCTCTCTGCACTGCTGCCGGGGACCCCGGCGGGGGATCTCACAAGGCTGTCCCGCCGAGCGGGCCCTCTCTTCTCCCTCAGGCTCCGGGGCCCCGACGCTGCTCTTGGTTCAGTCTCTCTGCATCCGCCACAACGATTCGGCCCTCAGCAGTGGCCCTCGCTCCACTCACAGCCGGTCGCGCAACTGGGCCGTGCACGAGGCGACGCCGCCAGCTCTGTCGGGCCTCCGCTGCGTGCCGGCATCACCTTCTCTCTGGGCGTCGCCGGTCGTCAGGCAGCAGCTCGATCCCGTCTCTCTGCACTACCACTGGGGACCTCGGCGGGGGATCTCACAAGGCCATCCTGCAGAGCGGGTCCGCTCCTCTCCCTCAGGCCTCGAGGCTCGATACAGCTTCGGCGTCAATCCCTCTGCATCCGCCGCAACGGAGTCACGAACGCCGCTGCAAACCTCCGGAACCGCGCCCTTGTGCATACGGCTCGTCTCCCACCGCTGCAGGTGCCGGCATCGGGCTGCAAAATGAAAGCTACTTGACGATGACGCCGGAGAGACTCACAGAAGCGTCTCACTCAGCCGCCATCTAGGCCATGCCCCCCAATGCTTCATTTATGTGTAGCGTAATCGTTCTATTTTTTAGTTTGCCCAATTCATTGAATATTTCTGGGTACTTCCTTAATACCAGATGATCTGTCACATCATTACATGTCATTGCTAACAATTGAGCAGTGACATTCCTCAACAAACATGGTCCAGGAACCTCACCCTTTAACACATGTGTCTCTCATTTACTGATCGTATCTCCATACCCCATTCATCTCTTCAAATTTCCCTAAGCAAGAAACAGGGTGCTTTGCTCCCCACTGGAAAACATTGACATTGGACGATTAAGGAGGGTCATTCTTTCATCTTCTGATACTCAATGATACAGATAATGTTGCATGTTGCTCCACTGTCAAGGACAAAGTGAACTTTCTGAATGCCAACCATTATTTCTACAGATGTTATTTTCTTTATATTTTCCTTTTTTTTTTAAAACATATTTTATTTGCATTTTCAGCCATATGCAGCCCGCAGGGCCTACATCATACATGCATTGATTGAAATATCTGAATATGGTATAGTTTTCTATGTGAATACAGTTCATGAACAAAACATTAACAAACAAAATAACAATATGTGCTGTGTCGATATCGTACTCCCCTGGTGTCACCCACCCGTGTCCAAATGTCTTCAGATGTACATAAAGCGCATAGTAGTGCAACAAGTCCGTATCCCTAACTGGGTGCATCACTCAGGTCTAGCATCAAAGTATCAGTGGAATGCCGCGGTAGTCCGCCCACCGCTGCCATACCTTAATATGTTTCTGAGGGCACTCTCGGGCTATCAATATTGGTCATTCCAGACCCATGCAGAAGTCCATACCTTGTTTTCAATCACCTAGTAGAGGAGGAGAGGGAGCCTTCCACAGTCGAGCTACATCTGGTTTTGATAGGGAAAGGCCCAGGAATAGGGGTGCCGTTTGTATTTGTTGCCCCCAATTTCGTCTGTAGCATGCAGGAGAATAAACTTCCATGACATGGGAAGATCCCAGGCCAAGACATCCGATAGACATGGCAGAATCCTCTGCCAGAACCTTGCGAGCACTCTACATGTCCACGTCGTGTGCCCTCTTCAGTGTTACAACGCAGACACACGGGGGAAGCCACTAGGCCAGGTCGTCAGAGTCTGTGTTGTGTATAGTATTCACGGTGTAGATATTTAAATTGAATGAAATGGAGGTGGGAGGAGATAGCATCGCTCCGTGGGGATGCAAGGGCCTCGGTCCAGTCGTCATCCTCTATTGGACCTATGTCTGTGTGCCATTTGCTCGGAGCGTGTCTAGTGCGGTATGGCGGTTAATGATTAGGGTCTGGTATATCTTAGTAATTTTGTGGTCTCCCAATTCCCCCATGAATAATTTACCTTCCAGCAGACTGAATTCTGTGAGTGCCTCTAGGTCCTTGTTATAAGGGTCATTGCATGGCGAAATTGTAGCTATTTGTTGAACCGTGTGTGGCATATTAAATTTACTTTGGAGCTCTTGGAAGGATTTAAGACTCTGCCCACGCATGACCACCCCCAGTGAGGATATGCCTATGTTATCCCAAACTCAGAACCCAGGTAGGGCGGCCATCTGAGGGAGGAGGCCGTTGTTCCATAATGGAGTTTCTTGCATAAGGCGGCCACACCACCCCATCCGACGCAGCAATTGTTTCCAGACCCGGAATACCACCCTCGTCGCAGGCGACAATGCCCGAGATTCCACCTTGCTATACAAGAACATGTGGATAGAGGTGTCGCCCATCATCCATCACTAAACCGCATACGCAGGGTCATCTCTATCGCTGTACAACATTCATTGAGAACTTGTAAATGAGCCGCAGGATAGTAAGACTGTATATCTGCCGCCGCAATGCCGCTGCAGTAGGTGGACTGATAGCAAGTTCGTAAAGCCACTCGGACTGCACCTCCACCCCAAAGGAACCGAACCAGAAGTGTGTTGATTTGCTGAAAAAAGGCGGTCGGAATCGAGTATGGGTGGGACTCCAATTGATATAAGAGACATCTTGAAGATGGCAGATCGACCTTAGAGCGTGAGGGGCAGGTGGGACCAAGATTTCACCTTCACCCTGACATGTTCTGTTAAGGGAGCGAGGTTGGCCTTCCAAGTGACGTGTTGCGAGGCGGATAGAAAGACACCAAGATATTTCAAGCCCTCTGCGGCAATGATCAGATCAGCCGACCAGGCACTGAGGTCATGTGTCCACAATATCGGCCGCAGAACTGATTTGTTGGCATTCATGTATAGTCCAGACGTCTTGCCAAGAACGTGCATGATGCGGAGGAGTCTAGGGCCTGATTTATGGGGGTCAGAAAGAAAAACCAAGACGTCATCGGCGTATAATGCAATCCTGTCCGAGACCTCACGTGACCATTCAAAGTCGCGGAGCTGGGCGTCCACTCTTACCCAGGCCGCCACTCTTACCCAGGCCGCCACTCTTACCCATGGCTCCATAGCTAGTGTAAATCCGTATTTGTAAAGCGCGAACTACTCACCCTTACGGGTCTCAAGGCGCTGGGGGCCGTTGTGGAAATTAAGTGAGCTATTGCCCAGAGTCACAGGATGCTGAGCTGAGCTGCCGCCGGAGCCAGGGATCGAACCGTGACCCCTGTGCTCCGAAGTCAGCTGCCCTGGCCGCTGCACCACACCTCTCCACTGAGCAAAGAGATAAGGAGATAGGGGGCAGCCCTGATGAGTAACTCTGTATATAGGGAATCGAGGAGAAACTGAGCCGGCCACCCGCACCGAGGCTGTAAGGCCTTTATCAAGTAAGCCGACGTATGTTAGAAATTTGGGGCCGATATTCAAGCATCGCTGAAGTGCGAATAGGGCCGTCCAGATGACAGAATCGAAGGCCTTATCTATGTCGGCCAAAGATAAAGCGAACATATTTTCCTTTTTTCAACATGTTAATTTGTTTGACCTCATCTTCTTCACACATCATATATGGGGGGCATATTAGCAAGACCGGCGATAAAATTATCTAATATGCGTTATAGAATTCCAATAGAAGCCCAGGTTAGATGTGCAGGACATCTAACCTGGGCTTCTATTGGAATTCCATAACGCATATTAGCAAGCCCATTATCGCCGCTTTTAGCGGCAGTTTCCTGCCGCTAAAACGGCGATAATTTTATCGCCGGTCTTGCTAATATGCCCCATAGTCTTTTAGACTGTTCAATGTCTTTCTCTGAATCATACTCTAAATGTTCCATTTGTTTGACAAATTTATTGATTCCTGGTTTTTCTTTAGTATCTGTTATATTTGGTTTGCTCCAACTTTCATTTTTGTTCCACATTTCTTTGTCTATCTTTTTTAAATCTGCATATACTTGCAAAATGATTAGGCCTTCCACACTCTCTGCATTGTTGCCCTAGTGCTGGACATGTCCTTGTCCAGTGCGGAAATGGAATACCACATCTGTAGCACAGCCTATTTTCTTTATTTTGTGGTTCTACCTTTTTCTCTTCTATTTTCCTTTTTAGACATTTGTCTTACATGTTCTTTATTTTTCTCTCTGCCATCCCCCATATTTGTTGCAAGCTTCTGTGCTTGCATTTCTGTCCTCGCCATGAATAAAATTTCTTGCAGCTCATATGTTTTCTCTAAAAATGTTTTCCTAACTTTACTGAGTTGCACCCTTGTATTATCATTAACCTTACCGCTTCCTTGTTAAACTTTTCAAATTCACAGAAAGTCGCAAATTTTCTTAATCTTGTTACATATTCATCCATTGAATGAATGAATGAATGAAAGGTTTTTGTATAGCGCAGCGTTCACTCCAAGGAGCATCTTGGCGCTTTAGCGGAAGAAGGAAATCTGGCGGATTGCAGAGGAGAGGACAACTAAGTAGTGGTGCTTAGATAAAGGATAACACTGTATGATCTGGGGTGGCGAAAATCCAAGTTTTTAAAAGCTTCCTAAAGGTAGGTTCTGTTTGTGCATGTCTCAGCTGAGTGGGCAGGGCGTTCCATGCTTTGGTCCCTAGGACTGCCATAGTCTTTCCACCTCAATTTGAAATCGGGGACTGTTAACAGATTCTCTGAGGATGACCGCAGAGTACGTTGGGTGGTGTATGGCTTAATTCTAGATCTTAAATATTCTGGTCCGGTTTCGCTTATGGCTTTGTAGGTGATGGTCAGGATTTTAAAAAGAATCCTCTTATGGACCGGTAACCAGTGGAGAGTTTTTAGTGCTGCGGCGGAGGAGGAGTCTCTAGGCAGTTTAAGTACCAACCTTGCTGCAGCATTCTGAACCACCTGCAATCTTTTTACTACCGTCTTTTTTGTTCCTGCATATAGACTATTGCAGTAGTCCACGCGAGATAAAATTAGGGCTGCTGCAACTGTTTTCCTAGCAGGCACCGGGAGCAGGTCCAGGAATTTTCGGAGAGTTTTTATTATTTGGAAACACATGCCTGCAGCAAGTGCTTGCTTGTGGAAAGATAATGTTTGATCAAATTTTATTCCTAGATTTCTGACTGTGTCTACTGTTGTGGGAGGCGCATCCGAATTTGAGGGCCACCACTGATTGGGCCTAAATAGGTTGGTCTTTCCAAACAGCATAATTTCAGTTTTTGAGCTGTTACATTTAAGATGATTTAGTTTCATCCAGTCCATCACTGCTGTTAAACAGTGGTGAAACTTGTCTTCTGCCACTGTAGAGTTTTTATCAAGAGTGAGTATCAGTTGAGTGTCGTCTGCGTATGCAATGGCTTCAACATCAAACGTGGCCATCAGAGAGAGAAGTGGTGTCATATAGAGATTGAAAAGGGTTGGGCTCAACGATGAGCCCTGGGGAACCCCTGATGAAAACCATTTTTCTCCCGATTTGTAACTTCCCAATGTTACAATCTGATGCCTGTTTTCTAAAAGAAGATGTAATCCAGGTCAATGCCTTGTTTGTGACTCCGCTGTGTGCCAGCCTGTCTCTCAGGATGTCGTGAGAGACGGTATCAAACGCTGCCGATAAATCCAACAGAACCAGTACTGCATCCTTTCCCTGATCCAGGGCAAACTTTAAGGTATCAGTGGTGTGGAGCAGCACTGATTCTGTTGAATGGCCCGGTCTAAAACCCGATTGCCTAGGGTGTAGGGTGTTGGTTTCTTGCAGGAAATCATTAAGTTGTGGATTGACTAATTTCTCCGCAATTTTACTCAGACATGGCAGTAGTGAAATTGGTCTGAGGTTAGAGAGGGTGGGAGGGTCAGCCAGTTTCTTTTTTTGAAGAGGTTTCACAGCGGCAGTTTTCCAGATATCAGGGATTTTTGCTAGCCTGAAGGTGGAATTGATAATCTGATTGATAACGGGATTTACAGTATCCAATAATGCGTGTAAGATTTTAGGGGGGCATAGGTCGAAAGGCGAACCTGACTTACAGGAGAGGATAGCTTGCCTAGATTGTTCTAAATTAACCTCTTTAAAACATGTGAGTTCCCTTTTGTTCCTAAAACTTGGGCTTCGTTTTGCTGAGATGATATGTTTGTGAAATCTTTTTTAGGTCTTTGATTTTATTATCAAAGTACTCAGCGATTCTGTCACATAGATCCTGTGAAGGAGGAATTTCTTGGTCTAGGCTTGTTAGATTAGTAAATGATTTCACGATATTAAAAATAGTTTTCTGATTATCTGCCCTATTTATTAGATTAGAATAGTGTGTTACTTCTTCTCTTTGAACTTCTGCATTGAAAATATATCTTCCGAAACCTAGATTTCTCTAAGGATCAAATTTCTCATTTAAACACTTTATGAGTCCTTTATATGCACTCCTTTCTTGTTCAGGTAATGTTATTATTTTAACCTCTACTTCATCTCCTACCAAATTAAGCAATCAATCTCTTGCTTGTTCATCGGAATAATTTTTACACATGGCTTTTAAAAAATGTTCAAATCTTCTCCATTTTTCCATCTTTGGTCAATATTTTGTTGTACGAAAATATCAACCAAAAATGCCCATCAAAAAATTATACTTGAAACAATTCCTCCATTTTCTTTATCATTATATGTCTCTGTATCAATGTTTATTGTTGCTTCACTGCTTGTCTCCTCACTAGACATCACTTTTATTTATTTTACCTTAACTTTGATATTTATTACTGAACATTTGCTTTTTATTATGAAGAAAAATATTTTGCTTAACTTTAAAATGGTATTCCAATAATTTCCTATTGATGTCTCAAAAGTTGGCTGACTTTAAGAGGGCCACAGAGATTTCGCTGAAATCTCACACTGTTTCAATATATTTAGGCCTTAAACACCATTCTTTGCTTCATTTGGGCAGTTGCAGATATTTGCACAAAGAAATAAGGGACATATCATCAAGGCCCCGAGATAAAATTATCGCCGCTTTAGCGTCCGTTTTCGGGCCAAAAGCGGCGATAATTTTATCGCACTATTAACAAGGTCACGCTATCGCATGAACCCTTGCCGTAGCGCCCCTTCCCTTAACGCCCAGCTTTGCATCTCTAATGAGATGCAAAGTGGGCGTTCCTCCCCAAAACAACGTGAGAAATGTCGCTAACCGACATTTCTCCTATCTACAATGTGAACACTAACCTGCAGAGCGATAAGAAAAGTAGCGCTAACCGTGGTTATCGCTACTTTCCTTACGCCTGCTTTCAGGCTGACTTAGCCATTATATCCAATGGAAGGTGGATATAATGGCTAAGTCTGCCCTGCCCTATCAACAACGTATCGCCAATCGTTGTGCGATTATCGCTGGATTTCCAGCGATAATCGCACATTTGGCAGCTAACTCTGGAATTTGTATCGCCTCAGCAATGCGCGTTGTTGATAACGCGCTAACCGGGTGATAAATTCCAGAGTTAGCCGGCGATAAATATGCAAGCACTAAGCGCGCTTTGCGATATTTATCGCCGGGCCTTGATGATATGCCCCTAACTGTTTTGGCAGTCGCTTCTGCTAACTGTGCACTTCCCACAATTCTTGGTCCAACAATGGCCTTTATCCACCCTTATTCCTGCTCAAAGACAGCTAGAATCAGTGCCTGCTTCTAAGATGGCGGCTGGACATGCTCAAGTATTCACCGTGCATGCGCGCGCTCTATAATGGCTCTTCTGACAAGTTTTCCAGCACTTACCGCTTAAAACCACCACCACAGTTCCTCACACACTGCACAGTGTACTTCTTCAGCTGCGACTCAGTTCACACGTGGCAATTTCTTGTGACAACTGCAGCTCCGCTCTGAGTGATTCCTGCTTGCCAGTGAGTGCTGCTTTCAGCTGCTGTGTTCTCGGCACGATGTTCTTCCGCTCGTCACCATTTTGATAGCCCACAATATACACAAGGCACGAACTCCCAGGTGAGCTTGAATATCTTTATTAGTCCCTCACAAAGAAGCCGCCTGTAGCCTTTTCCTGCTCCTTACAACTGCCACGCTTATCTTCTAAAACTTTCTTCCATTCTAAGAACCCTTTCCCCACATTCAATTACATCACAATACTAAACGCTCCCTACTGAAACTGCCAATATTGCCACAGCAAATAGCAAGGGTCAAACCATATCACATAGCTGAACGCTGGCATATTCTAGATGCTTTGTAAGTGCTGTTTTTAATGGGAGGATCAATGTGTGAGTAGACACCCGCCATATGATTTGAAGAGTATCCTGCAGTTTACTTTCTGACTTTCTCAACAGGTGCATTAACCCAATAAGCTATTTTTTTTATAATAAATATAGAAATTGTAGTGGTTAGAAGCAGCAACAGGGAGGTGGCAAGCTTTGCAGTTCTGTCAGATTGATCCTCATTGTGTGTATCAATTGCTCAAATTTGCCCTTGAGGTTATACTGTGCTCTTAATCCTCACCTGGGACTTCTTTTCTTATGTGATTGGTGTGACTTTGATTTCCAGTCCCCGTATCAATCGGCATCTTGCGTCCTTGACTGGTAATCATGTAGGTGCTGGTGGTCTTTCTAGCAAAGGGAGACGCCATCGTTTATCTATGGTGCAGATTTCCCCCACATTACAAGACACTTCATATAGTTTGTCTCTGGGGGTCACAAAGTCATTGGAGCGAGACAGGGTCCCGTCAATAGGAGATATAACCCTCCATATCTAAAACTTTGTACCAACTCTAAGGTTCAGCTTCATTGGTTAGAGGAGTAGAGGACATTAGTTAGCTTAGTAGGTTCAAATCCTGTCAGGACTGACTTTGCCATTCATTTTTCCAAAGATCAACAAAATTAGTGCTACTGGATTACTTACATCTTCAGTGCACAGAGAAAGTTTTGAGCAAAAACAGTGCAAATGTAATTGTTTATGAATACATATGGGCTCAATATAATTGAAGTAATTTTGCTTTCCGCTAATGGCTCTCTTGAATATAGGTGTGTGGCAGAAGAGGAACAAAGTCCTGTCCTCAGAGAGGAGAGATACATAACCACTTTGTGGTGAAGTAGGATGTGTTCCTGTATAGACAGTGTCGGTCACAGTGGGCTGCCTAATCCATACAAGGCCATTCAGAGTCTTAGGCAGAATTGCATTTTGCCATTTGAGCATTCCTTGCCCCCTAGATACAAGACCACGTTGGAGGCTACTTGTCTCAATCTGGAGTCCTTGCTGTAAGGCAGCAACCACCGGCCATACCATAAGGCATCCACATACAATGGCATTAATATGGGTTGTGGCTGCCAGGTAACTAGTGAATTTTCGCTCCTATCTACCCCGCTACGGACTAACTAGTAGAGATTATTTATTTTTGGGCCGGTGAAACGTCACTATTTACCCAGCCGCTGGCTTAATAATAGGGATTCTCCACTGTTGGGCCAGCGGCTGTGCAAATACCAAGGAAACATCATTATTTATCCAGTTGCTGGCTAGATATTTAGGTCCTCATTCACAAACTGCACTTGTAGTAAGTTTTGTAGTATCACAGTAGCACTGCACAACTTACTGCAAAATGCTATTAAAAAAACTACACTTTTTAGTAACTTACACCTTTGTAGTAAGTCTCTACCTCTATTATTTTCTATTGAGGCAGTACCAGTAGTTGGCCTGGGTAGTGCTGGACATACTACAAAAGTGAAAGTTTACAACAAAATTGCAGTTTTTGAATATTGAATAGTAAACACACCCAAAAATGTAAACTTATGCAAAAAAGTAAATGTACCTCTATAAATTGGGCCCTCTGTACTATTTGAATGGTAGCCTTGCATATAGCAAACACATTTAATTATTTATCCGACCACTGACTAAATAGCAGAAATTATGTACTGTTTGGCCAGAAGCCATGCAAATAACAAAGAAAATTCTTTGTTCACCTGGTGACAAGCTAAATAGCACAGTTTGCACAATTTGGCCAGTAGTCATGCAAGTACCAGAGAAATTTCACTGTTTATCCAAATGCTGTCTAAACAGTTGACCTTATGTATTATTATGCATAGACCAGATTTCACTTACAACCAGGTAGGACTGCAAATTAGGAGGGAACACTATAAACACCCATCTCCTTATACAAATTAATGCTAAACTGGCTTACATGCAATTTGTACCCAAACAGCACAGACTCAGAGGTGTACAGGTCCAAATAGCCATTGAAGAGAATGTTTAAATGTTTTCAAGATAATTTCCAGTACATGGCACAGAATGCCTCTCCATTACACAAAGGGTCAAGAGACCGTGACTTAGGAGGCTCATTGTGGAGCAGTCACATACTCCACAGAAACTCCTGCTCCTTTAAGTTTACCTGAAGAGGTGGCTATTGATAAAGATGATTAGATTCTTTGCGAGAATAGATGAAGCTTCAATTAAACAAATCAGACATTGTGCCATCTGAAATTTGAGGTGATCTTTTCCAAATAAAAACACTTGCTTATCAGGCCTGGAAAAATCCACTCGCCCACACCAATGTGGAGTGAGATTTTAGCAGGTCAAGCTATTTTTAGCATTTACTCAACCGTGCTGGCCAGTTAATGTAAACTGGAAGGAACAGTTGTTTTGTTCATTCAGAAAGTGAATGAGCAATAAAGATGCCTTTAAATCTTTTTTGTCTTGACACATTTGCTGTCTGTTCAAGGACAGAGGCCAAATGTCAGTTTTTCTTTTTACTAATTGATGCTTATCTGTTCATGGAAAATGTGTTTTACTTTTCTTTCTCTTATTACAGTTAGTGCTTTCTGTCAAGTGAGTTATCTGACAATAATTGTGAAACAAAAAAGCTGTAAAATGTCAATTTTGTTTTCTAATAGGACATCTAAACAGCTTGTAAATAAATAGTACAATTATTTCAAAATATATCAGGAATTATGAAAACCTTTTTTTGTAATTCAGAACTGTGATGCAAACAAAGTTTACATAGGAGCAAAACAAATCACAACACTTTACTTGGTGATGTGCAAATCCCAATATTTGCAGAAACTCGATTTCCAGACATTGTTTTAAAACCACGTCAGTGGGAACTTCTGTAGGCATTTCAATGTAAAATCTGCTGATTGCAAATGACAGTGTGCTGCTACTTTATGCTTTAGTAATGTATTTATTAAAAGCAACAGTTTTTAAACATGAGTTCAGAAACATTCCTGCCCCTGCACTGATGACAATGCGGTTAATAAACTGAGGAAAGTCAGCGGTCATGTGTATCCTATATGTGGCTAGATTTGTATTAGATATGCAGCAAAAGTTTAGTCTATTAAACTAAACAAGAATTTTCTGTACAGCAGACATTCTGAACAAGCGTATTTGATGGTGCTCTCATATGTGATAAAGAAGAAATTGGCGTCTCAGTGAATTAAAATACTTGCCCGGGATCACACAATTTGAAACCAGTTTAAGGGTCAAGAGCATTATAATTAGGTCGAGTAGATTATTCACGTCACTAGACCAGCAGGTTTAGTAACATTTTTAGGATTTTTCGAGGCCTGCTTATGGACCCTTATGCAACTCACCAAAGCAGTATAAGTGAGAGGTTTCATTCCAATCACATAACAAAAGGAAGAAAAACTATATAGCTTTAAAAATCTATGTATCTATTCAAATGTCATGTTTATGTCAGATGTAATTGTAGCTATGTTTGGCAAGTACATATTAAATATGATTAAATGACTAGATGCTTAGTAATGACAATCATTTAAGGCTAATTCATTTAAAAAGGAAGTGTTATGAACATTGAATCAAGGATATATCTTCTATGTAATTACATTTCCAAATATGTGATTCTTAAAAGGCAGACTCTATGCATTGCCTTTATAGACCTGTTGAAGCAGTTGTTCCAAACATTTGGGTATTCTTTACCCTCTTGTTAAATACATTATAGTTTTTTAATAACTAGAGTAGCACTGATTTCATTCAGCCAGTACTCAGACTAGAGAGTCAACAAGTATAACCACATAGGTGCGCTCCAGTTGAGTCTCATCCCCTCTTATATTTTCTCTATGTAAATAAGATGCATGCAGTCTTTTTATAGTCCCCTTTTCTGTGTCCCACAGACGAACAAGGAAATAGTTCTTCCATCGGTTTTCTGGTACTTGGCATTAAAGAATGTCTTGGGAAAACTTGTAGAAACATTTTAAATGTTCTTAGAATTATCTTTAGGAGACGTTGAGGGAGAAAAGGAGTGTGATTATTTCATTGATCATGTCCTTGCACTCCCAAGATCAGAAATGGTTAACTAAATTAACAGAATGGAAGGCCTCAGCATGGCTTGGTAATGCCCTTAGTATGGCTTGGTAATGCTATGCCATCCTACCTTGTCAGTTATTCTGTCTACTTCTATGTTCATCTCTGGTGAACTAAACAATCATATGTGTCCTCTGCTAGTGCTCCATCCTTTGGCTTTATCACGTGGTAAGGCTCTCATGACTGAGGGCCACCCAAATAGAATGCATTCTTAGTGAGACTGGTTACTGGTGCATCCACTTAGGTTATACGGTACCAGGTCCCAGTAGCAGCAGATTAATATTGCATGGACAGAATCCTTTCAACCAGTGTTGAATATTGGTACTATACCCCAGCAAGGGTACGTGCCTGGGATACTAACAAATCTGAGTTATGCTAGCACAACTGTCTGGCAACGGTCACACTGCTACACTTGTTCTAGCAGTGCCCGAAGATGGCAAAGCATTGGGCAGAGGTCCTTGATGATATAGACACCGTATTTGATACTCAAATCCCTAGATTCCCAGCCTATGCGATTTTGGATCTCCCCAACAAACAGACATATCCCCTGCATTCTCTTAGAAGTAAACTAATGTCTCTGGCCCGCTGCGTGGCAAAATGGGTAATAGCGTCATTTGGGATGCCTCCCATGACCATCGGTCCTGAATCTATGCAATGCATGAGATGTTGGACATGGAAAAGATCCCATTGTCAATGGGTGGGGGACTGGACAGGTATGAGAAGACTTGACAGCCCTTTATAAGCTTCATCTCTGAGGAATTCCAGAAAAATGTCCTGCCCTAAGTCTTTGAAAGTCCTCTGTTTCAAAGGATCCCTGCCTGTTGGCAGCAGGCAGGGGTTGCCGGGAAATCAGTAGGTTGGGGCTGTAATGCACTAAACCATGAGACAAGGCAATGAATATTTCACATTGCAGACTGGTGCATGGAAGCAGTGGACTAGACCCCCTCAGAATAGGATATGATCAAGCAGTAGACGGGTCGGATCTGTTTTGGGTTAGGCAAGGATTTTGGTCTAGTTTGTAGCTCATATTTTAAATAGCAAAGTTTTGAGAATTTCTCACTTTGCTGAATGTAACCTCGCAGGCCTTTGGATCTAAGGCGACATACCATGTACTTTTCAAACTCAATAAATGTGAACTGTGTCATAACCTGTGTTGATGTGGTGAGATTGGCCATTGGCTGTTCACGTCTCAAAAAAGTGGTCTCTTGCTTTCATCATGTATGGAAGTTTACTATGTGTGTAAATGTGAGACTAAGTGCGTGCTGCACGAGTTAATGGCTCTCCCGCAGCAGGCTGTCTTAGTCTATGGTGGACATTCTAGCCTGGACATACAGCTTTTTAAGCTCACCTCTCTGAAACCACTTGTAGCTGGTGGATCAGGAGAAAGCTGCCAATGTATTCCCTTTGTCACATTAGGATGTTTCCTGCTCTAGTGAAACCCATTTATCACTCACCTCCTATGTAGCTATTAGACTCTGAGGATGACAACAGATGGAGAGGGCTGTCAGCCCTGAAATCAACTAAACAACATTGTGCAGTCCATACTAGTCTGACCTATGCTTCTTAGCTTCAGAATCTTGGAAAAGTTGGAAAATAAAAGAAAGAAGCACTTCTCCAACATTTTACTACTTTGTATTGCAAGATTTGTATATTGTTTCTTGCCCCAGTTAAGGTCCTAGAGCACTTTTGGGTCATCAGCTAAACACAACCCTGTTTGTTGTGCATGGCTGATATTGTGTGCCTTATGATGGAAACATTGCGTACCATGGGTAAAGGTTCGAATTGTGCTCCAGTCATTTGATCGCAAACTTGTTGTTGGGCATAAGCATGAAGGGAAGCAGATAGTTCTGTGAGAGATAGTTTCTTCTAGATGGTTGTGATTGGTTGGTAGGTTGTGGGTAGGAGGAATTTACCACTTTTTTTTACAAATAAAGTACTCTCCTACTGTGTGTTATTTCACAAGGCAAACCTCGCATGTGACACTGGCTAATATGTTTAATTCATACAGTGCATGTTTTCAGCAAGTCATTGATATACTGCTTGGGCAAAAAAATAAATATTTATTTGATTCTAAAAATATAAATGATTCTGTACATTGCGGTCTGGTCTATATAATGAACACATTATCTATGATCTGTGTTAAGCTTATGTATTGTCTCCATATGTATAACTTATGCAGTACATCGGTCTCCAGTTAAAGAGTAATAAATACTGAAAATGCACTCAGGCACCACAGGAGACTAAATGAGTTGTTTGATATTAGCCGGATTGTACGGGTAAAAGAAGACAGTATTTAAATTGTGTGTTAAAGTCTCTATAGTATGAATTAAGGTTAAGATGTGTCCTAAGGGCTAGAGCGGTCGACCTCAAAGCTGGGGAACCAGGTTTGAGTCTCGGCAGAGAAGCTCAAAATCCTGTGATTCCCGGCAAATCACTTAATCTCCCCGTGCGTAACAAAATGAACGTGCCCTTGTGTAATGTAACTGGTGCTAATTTAAAGCGCTCTGATAACTTCGGGTCGAGTTTGCGCTATATAAAACTACCCCCCCAAAAAAAGATAAAAAAGATACCGACTAGGAAGTTAATAAATGCAAGCTAACATCAATTGTATTGTATTGTAATTGCATTTAAATGGTGCTTACTATCCTGGAAGAGGTGTCGAAGCGCTTTTTCTGCGAGTAGCACGCTACTCTGGAACCCATAAAGGATTAGTGGTGAATTAGTATAGTGAAATATAAAAGTAATTTTAGTGGTGGATATTTTAGTCAGTTATTTGGATTGAGAAGGATAGTGGAGGGATAGAGGGAAAAAGGTTTGCATTTATGTAGCGCTTGCTATCCCTGATAAGGTGTTGAAGTGCTTTTTCGGCAAGTAGCACGCTACTCTGGAACCCATAAAGGATTAGTGGTGAATTAGTATATTGAAATATGAAATTAATTTGAGTGGTGGGCATGTTAGTCTGTTATTTGGATTGAAAAGGGTATTGGAGGGATAGAAGAGGGAAGGATTTAGAATTCTTTTTTTGTGGCGCTCATAGAAGTAAGAGGAGGTTTGGGATGAGTAAAAGGGAGGTGGAGGGGGAAGAGTCAGAGGGAAGGGTTTTGAAAGGCTTGTTTGGGAGATCCGAATAGTAAAGAGAGGTATGAGATGATCTAAGGAGGGGTAGAGTAGGAAAGAGTCTAGAAAGGGTTATTTTGGGGATCAAAGTGGTATGGGGTTTGGGGTGAATGAGAGAGTGGAGGTAGAGGGTATATTGATAGATGTATTGGGTGAGAAATAGGGTAGTGCATTGGAAAAAGTAGTAGAATGAGGTTTGAGATGAGTCAGAGAGTTGAGGTAGAGGATATATTGAGAGTGGTATAGGGTGAGAAATAGGGTAATGCATTGGATATGCTGAATTGTAAGAAAAGTAATAAATATATAGATACATAAGTACATGGAAGGTACATATGTGCATAAGGAAAGTAGTATATGTAGATTAAAGATGTATTTAATAAACTCTGGCTTTCAAGTTTTGATGTAATTTAAATTCATGTATTTGTATTTTTTGTAATTCAATAGTGAAGCAATTGTAGATAGTTATGATAAAAGATTTACTTATTTATACAGTCACTTATATACATGTTAAAAACATAGAATAAGGTAACTATCAGTAATATGTACATTTGTTAAGCAGAACTAATGAATATCTATATTATTAAAAACATAATTATTAGACACATTTATACAAAGCAATACACATATATAGGTACATATCTATTGCCCAAATAAATGCTTATATGCAGAGGGATTTGCTGAATATTTCTGTTTGCTTTGGTGGTTATGTGTGGAAGAGCCAATTCTTGAGTAGTTTTCTGAAGATAAGGTGGTTTTCCGTGGAGAAGGATGTGCCACCCATGGTTTTTTTCATGTACATTGGGATTTTGAGGCGAGGTGCCACTTTAGAGCGGATGTTACTTTGTTGAATGTGTTTGGTGATTTTATTCCTGATGAAGAGCGGTCCTGTTTCATGTATCGCTTTGTGAGTGATACAAAGCAGCTTGAACATGATCTTCTGGCAACCTGTAACCAATGCAGGGCTTTCAAAGAAGGGGAGATGTGGTCTAGCAGCTTTATATGTAAGAGTAGTCTGGCAGCAGAGTTCTGAATCCATTGTAGTCTTTTCATAGTCGTTAAAGGTGATCCGTGGTTGAGGCTATTGGCGTAATCCAGTTTGGACAGAACAAGAGAGATGGTAGCCTGGACCTTGTGTGGAAATCCCAGATGGGGGAAGATTTGTCACAGAGTTTTTATAGTAACAAAGCTTGATCCTGCTAGTTTGTCCACTTGGGCATTCATTGATAGCTTGGAGTCCATGGTCATTCCACGGGAACAGTCCAGCCTGAACTTCCAGGCCAGATCCTCCCTGGACTGGAAATAAGCATCCTGAGACCGGTTTCTGGGTATTGCCCCATATCAGCCAGGCTAGCTTGAATCCAGTGGCAAAGTGATCATGGGACCCACTTCAGGGCATACCCTTCCCACTTATGGTGACACAAGCAAAAAGAATAGATGATGGATGGAATGCTGAACAAATCAAACATTCACCCCAGTCACAGATCTAATATGGTCAGCCAGTATGTGTGTGCTGGCCATCTTTGAATGTTTTTGGTTTCGCTTTCAATATGGCCGCCATGATTTTGTGTACATATACTGTAGCACCTTGTAATAAAGTTTCTTAAAAGAAAAGAGAAATCATACAAAGGTGGGCACCGTGTGTGCATGTGTATAATGGCCATGTAGAAGACAAAAGTATTTTGAAAGCGACTAGGTTTCACAGACAAGACGTATTTGCTGGGGCAATGCTGAGTCACTGAATTGCTTATAAATGAAGAGGGTCAGCTGGGTACCTTATTGTGTCACTACTATAGTGATGTTCAGACATTTTCTATCTTTACTTTATAGGTTTTGTTATGCTATATTATAGTATCTACTGCCTCAATCATCCCCTCTTCTCATTCTACCTTGGGTGGCCTTTCCCTGCTCTAGCAGCTGTTTATTCCCTGTTGTCAAGGATCCCACCTGGTTCTTCCTTTTGGTTACACCTATTAGGATGTCCTCAAATTTAACCCATGTTATTAAGTGGTACTCTCTCTCCTTTCGGTCCCGCAGGTCCTGGAACTCCAATTGGTCCTGGGTTACCGGTAATTGGTGAAATGTAATTAATACAAGCAGAGCATGTCTACAGAAGAATCTAATCAAGCTAATCCAGCAATCAACACTGACAGAAAGATGAGAACAGATCTCTGCAGCATCTGTCCCTCCCAATGAGCTATCTCATCGCGCTGCACAGTGGTGGTGGGTGTCGATGCCATAACTTGTGCTAGGGGTGCCAGATTCCAGGGTTGTAACCCCATGACATAAACAAACCAAAAAAAAGCACTTACCATTATAACGCCGACCGCTGCCTCCTCCTGTCTGCACTCGGCAGGAAGCACACAGCCTCCCAGAATGCCCTGACCAATCACAATGCTGCCTTACAGCAGAGTTGCGATTGGTCTGAGCTCCATGATTTAGCACTCAGAGAGGGGCTGGCAGGCGGTGCATGTACTCCACCCAGCCTGGGTGAGAACATGCAGAGTGCGCATGACGGTTTGGCCAAACCATCATGCGCACTTTAGGTGCTGTCACCACTCCCCCCTCTCTGGCTCGGGGAGCCCAGCCCCTCTCACTGACTTCATCTCCAAGGTGAATACAAAAAACAAAATGATAATAACAAACGTTATTATCATTTTGTTTTTTGTATTCAGCTTGCAGATGAAGCAGTTAGGGAGGAGCCGCCATTGTTACTGTAAAAAATGTGCACTAACTTCAGCCTCAACTCCAGTAGCTCATTATAAAAATCCCACCCACAACCAGAACGTCCACATATACCTAGAGGTGAGCCGCTTCACAGTATGCACAATACAAGAGCAACAGGCTGCATGAAAAAAAAATACAGAAGCATATCCTGGAAAAAGCAAAAGCACATATGGGATGCAAGAGTAAATTAATATTTGAAATGTACATAGGAACTACATCGCTGACACAAATTACATTAATGGATTCACACATTGTTCAGAAATCAATTCGTTTTTTCTTGTAAAGCTAAGCACATGAATATAGTGACCCGTTTCAAGGTCAGGTTTAATTACTGCCAGGTCTGAGATCCTAACTTTTGTACTGGCTGGAACATAATAATACTGGTCACGCAAGCAACTCTTATTAGAGCACAAAGGGCCTCATTTACAATATTTTGGTGCCCGGCAGGTCAGCATGCATTTTTGCTGCGCTGCCATGCGTCAAAAGAAAAGGGAAGGAATGCTCCATTACTGCAAGATATGGCGCATTCCTGTCCTTTTACCTACGCTGGCGCACAATGGGCTGCCATGCGACAGCGCAAGCACCCTTGCGCCATGGTGCAAGCGTGTCTGCGTTGTAGGGGGTGATTGTTTTTGTGCAGGAAGGGGCACCTTTCTGCACTAAAACACTCTAAAACAATCACAAGAGGTGTTTTCCATTTTCTATGTGTGCTGCAGTATGTAGCAGACATAACAAAAGAAAAAACAAGGAGAAATATGGGTATTACTCCTTGTTGCGCCTCCCCCTGGGGAGGCGGAATCTGACGCATTCCCAGGTTTACAAAACCTTGTAAATCTGGGAATGCGTCAGGTTCAATGGATGTTGCGTAGGAACACCCACAGCAACACCCATGGAAAGCCCCTTACACACAGGGTAATGGGTGAAAGGGGGCTATATTTACAAGGCCATGAAAAGCCACGCAGGGTGGCCTTACGTGGCCTTGTAAATATGGGCAAGCAGACTGTAAATAAGCACCAAAGTATCTACGTGCCATGTCAAGAAGCTCCAGAAACAAAAGCTTGATTTCTATGATTCTTATTTAAATATTATATGAACATAAATGTATTTCTTCAAAATAGACTTTACTATGTATCTTTAAACAACTTAGCTTAATTCATGCTCTTACCTTTGTACACACTTTAATACATTTATGTATGGATTTGCTTTCAAATGTTTCACACACTTTCCTTTGCCTGGAGTCCCTCTTTTCGTCATATTCATCTCAATAAAGACCTCCTTCATGCTATTTATCATTTATCGGTCCCTGGCTAAATAGCAGAAATGAAGCACTATTTTGCCAGCTGCTGGGTTAATTGCAGAGATTGTGTACTATTTGGCTGGTGGCTGGATAACTAGACACTTCCTAAGGCAGAACCAGCTCTATCCAACAGTACAATTACTAATTACTTTAAGAGTGTTAATAAATAAGTATGGGAACCCCGTACAACCTTAGCACAGCTCAAGAAACAGTGTTCCCATAAGTCATATTTTTATTACAAACAAGACCAACTGCATAGGGAAATAACATTAATAACCACACCTCACCCCCAGTCTGCTGCAGGCCTTTCAGTTCTTAAGCAAAATACCTGAAGCAGATAAGCTCTGTTATTTAGTTTTGGGTGTGTGCTTCCCTGTATCTGTCAGCTCATGAGTGTGAGAATGTCTCCAGAATGTGGCTCTTGCAGTTTATAGTAAAGGCTGACCTGTGAACATCTGCTTTTCGTGATGAGGTGTTTCTAACGCTGTAACTGTGTAAATAAAGAAATCTACAAGAATCTAGTCTCTGCCCTGCTTCTTCTTCCTGTGCATCCAAGAGTTCACACCTGGCTAAGAGACTACACAGATGCTTTCGTTTAACCAGGGGACATCCATCACAAACAGGAAAATAACCACTGCCGGTTATCATGGCATGCCCTACAGTGGTGCTTAGACAAAATATAGGAGAAAAAATATTGTGTGGATAAAATATCATGTCAATAATATCGAGCACACAAATATTGTGAATATACGTTCCTATAGCTAAGAATAGTTTTACTATATATAACTCCATATATATGTACCTTGCCGATAAATATACATTTAAGGTACGTAGATGTGGAGTTAAGAATAGTAAATCTATACTTCCCTATTTGCCGTTTCCTTCTCGATTATTTTGTCCTCGATATTTTTGACACAATATTTTTCTTTCTGATATTCTGTCAGTGATCCCTTGCAGTAGCAGTTTAGTGCTTCTTTGAGGGGTGCTTATCCCCATCTGGCAGGTGCCTCATGGAGAGGCTTCGGGGAGAACCGAGGGAGCGGTATGCAGCTTCTGAGCAGAGCCTCAATGCTACAACTCAGGACTAAAATAAGCAAATACTGTGGTTCACTATGGACTAATTTATCATCATTGACTCATTTAACTGGTCATATATTTAGGCCCATACACACCTAATGAGGTATACAGCAAACCAAATACCAGCCACTCTTTAAGCAGAATACATTTAGTTCTTTTTTCACAACACAGTGGAGGTTCATAAGAAACTGTTAGTGCTCCTGAGTGATCAACATGGTGCAAACATAAGAAAGCAGTGAGTGTGTGTCTGTGAAAAGAAGTAGAACATTTGACTCAGGACAAAGGGAATATTCGTTGTGGATATCAATTTCCAAAGAAAGAAATTGCCCCCAAAAGGCGGGATCCAGGGATCTAACCGTTATCAAGTCAATTGCATTTCGACCTTTTAAGGGATATCCAAGGTCATCATCGGGACTCTGAGGGTGTGAGCATGTCAGGATACGTCTAATGGTCCAGAAGGAAAAAAGAATCAATGAAAGCAGATGATGTCAGTCAGTCAGTGTAAATTTTATTCAACTTTAAAAAAAAACTATGAGAGTGCATAACATTCCTCAACTACATGATATATAAAATTCCAAATTACTAAAACACTTAGGGGAAGATTTATCAAGGGCTTGCGCTGCCCTTGGGTCACGCACAGTGACCAAGGTAAAGCAAGTCCTTACATGAGATTTATTATGCCATGCAGAAGCTCCTTGCATGGCTCTGCGTGGCTTAGTAAATCTGTAGTAATGCAAGGCAGCATTACTACGCCCTGGGAAGGAGTTCCATGGCTGGACCGTTCGTGTTCTCACACATCCATCCATGGTGTTTGGTGCATTCCCAGATTTACTGACACCAGTAAACCTCGCAATGTGTCAAAATGTTACTCCTTCACAGGGGAGGCACAACAAGGATAAATATCATTATTTCTCCTCGTTGTTTCATCTTTCTAAGTGTGCTGCATTTTGAAGCACACTTAGAAAGTAGAAAAAGACTCATAGGATTGTTTTGTGCAGGAAGGTGTCCATTCCTGCACAAAATTAATCCTGCCTGTAACACAGGAACTCGTGCGCCATGGTGCAGGTGAGCCTGCATTGGCACTAGGCTACACTCCGTGCGCCAGAGGGGGAGAGGTCAGGAATACGCCACATCCTGGTATATATAGCGTATTCCTGCCCTCTCCCTGTCACGCAACGCTGTGTAGCAAGGTGTCTTGCTGCATTGAGTGATTTGTCCTGTAAATCTGGGTCTTTGGTTTCAATACCATTCATCGCCGACACATTATAATAACAAAACATTCATACCACTCATCAATAATATAATCATAAAATTCATCATGGCAATCCATTCCTTCTCATAATTTAAACTAATACAACTGTAACCATAAGTGTCTAAATGGGCGAGCATAAAGCTTGCTCAAAGCTTTCCTCAGTCTAATAGCATGCTGCATTTTTAAGCTACTGCCCAGCAAATATGTAATGAGGGAAAAGTTTGTGTAAAAACCATAGCTTCCCTACATTGCCTAAGATTAGCATGCCTTAAGTAGGAGACCAAGAAGTGGCGTTTAAGGGTTTAATAAAGTTTTTAAAATGGCAAAAAGTTCATCATCGATTAGGGAGAACAGAAGTCACAGGGGCAGATAGATAAAATCACATTAAACGAAACAGGCATAGGAAAAGCAACCATAAAGTACACAGTATTAAGTCTCAGTTGTGTCAACAGATATCTGTGATAATTATGAGAAATCCAGTCAAGGTAGAATTCCGACCGAGGGCTAATGGCGATTAACATAATTTCTCACAGTAGGGGGGTCATTACGATCCGCCCGCCATTCCCCTCCGCCCGCATGCCATTTCCCCCCCGCCACATTACGATGGCGGGGGGGAGCCCGGAGGACGGAAAGACCGTCCGCCGGTTTTCCGCCAGTAACACAGGTGACTGGGCGGAAAAGGGCACTAATATGATGGCGGTGTCTGTAAGACACTGCCATCCATATTAGGATGGTTGCGGAGAGCAGCCTTTCCATGGCGGAAACGCCGCCATGGAAAGGCATACAGTCTTCGCTGTTGGGGGCCTGTTGCGGGCCCCCAAAGTGTTGGGGGGGTGGGAGGTGCACAAGGGGGGGTACCATCCCCTGCATTGGCATGGACAAGGTGGCAGGCACCGCGCGGTGCCTGTCACCTTGTGCAAGCCAATGCACGACGTGCATTCCCAGCATTGTGGCGGGCGGTGCTGTGAACACCGCCCGCCACAAGGTTGGGAATAGGGGATGCCACCGCCACCGTGGCGGTGGCATCCTAATACTCGCAGCGGGACCGCCGCTCCTATGGCGGACGGTCCCATTCACCGCTACGGTGGCGGGCGGACTTTGTCCGCCCGTCATCATAATGTGCCCCTAGGTTTCTAACTTCTTGGTTTGACACATAGCTAAAATGTATCCTTTAAAACATTCTTACAGGAAGCAACCAAGTCTTCTGGATTATCAAACAATTCTGGCATGTTCAATCTACGATTTAGTTCTTAATATATGCTAGCCACTTAATATTCATTGCTTTATCCAGCCCAATACAGTCTTTCAGTAACAACCGTGTGAGAGACGTTTGAGTATTATTATTCCAGATAGACAGCCAAAGAAGGACTGGACAGAGCCTAATATCAGTAATATAATCCAGTCCTAATTCTAAGTGGCACAGAAATGTGGACATGCTCTGAGGTACTGCAAGCAATCTTCTCAAAGACCTATTCCCCACTTTCTGAATAGCATCGTAGTCCTGCGTGCCCCATAGTCCTTCACCATATGTCGCAATAAAAAGGCACATAGATTTGTAAACCATCAGCAATTTTATTTAGTAGCAAATTTTGAGGCAAATTTGAACAGTGCCTCTTTACTTTTCCCTAAAGCATTTGTCCTAATTGGTCTCTAAGGGGACCACCCCCAAGTTTCAGGAAATAGAACCCAGATACGAGAAGGTGGAGACTTGACTGATCATGGTATGATTAACAACATATGATATAGATTTATATTTTTTAGGGCTTAAGACCATAATATTGTTTTTGACTGATTTAGAGTGAGATCGAGGTCTGGCATAAACATTTTACATTTGTTCAAAGGCCTCTGCAGCCCAAGCGAGGTCTGAGCCATAAGCACCACGTGCTCTGCATAAAGCAGAGCAGGTAGAAAACGGGGCCCAACATCAATGTTAGAATCAAATGTACATTTTTCTAAACCATTGATGCACAGGGAAACAAGAAAGGGGCAAGAACACAACCCTGTCTCACTCCCCTCTAGATATGAAAGGATTTGGTTGTCTCCCCATTTGGGCCATATCTAACAGTGGCTGTCACCTCACTATAAAGTTGTCTGAGAAGGTTTATGATGTCTGCTTCCACCTCCAAGTTTTTCATGATATCTCATAATTTACTGCAGTTCACATGGTCAAAGGACGAATAAATGCCGTGTAAACAGACCCCCGTTTCACAATTGTATATTTATTATCTGAGAGATAGAAACGGAGACACTGCTCAATTGTCTCCATAGCCGGTGTAAAACCATATTGTAAAATAGACATAATCGAATTTTCAATAGCCCATGGCTCCAATCGATCTAATATAATTCTGCCCATGAACTTGGCTGTGGTGTCAATCAATGATATAGGGCGATTGTACTTAGGATCACCTTTAATGCCCTTTTTGAAGGGATAGGAGCCTTCTCCATAGGACATCTACTGAGGGCTTTAAGATACGCCATTGAGGTCTACAGTGAGGGCACAACGCCTTACTGCCTCACTACTAGTAGATATAACCGTAGGAATGCCACCACTATAGACCTCCGAAAAATAAGTGAACCACTTATCTAGGGAGATAACAACATCAAGCCTGGGGTCGGAGGAATCCTTAAAAAACGGGAGGTTAATCACCTGCCAAAATGCTCTGCTATATTTCTTAGAGCTGGCCTCTAGAAGAGATTCATACGCCTCCTCCCTTATTGTTTTTTCCTCATGTCTACATACCTTTTATATGCTAAACAGCAGGAGCCAACAACCCCATCTTTCTAGGGTTTAATTTCAATGCTTTAACCAGGTTCCTGTGTGCCTTAGAGCAGCTTCCTTCAAACCGTGGGGCATATTTACAATGACTCTATCGCCACTATAACGGCACTTTTAGTGACGTTGTGGTGGCGATATGTGCTTCGCCTTATTTACAAGGCAGCATTAAGCACCCTTTCACGCTGTACTTAGCGTGAAAGGGGTGGGCAATGGGTGTTTTGGTGGCGTTCCACCGCAACACTCATTGATTTTGAAGCTGCCCCATAATTACAAGGGCGGCGTAAATATGGGGCAGCGCCAAAATTAAGACCAGGGAAAACCTGGTCTTAAAAGGATGCAATGAGGAGAAATGTTTAATTTCTCCTCATTTTTCCTGTTTCCATGTGTGCTGTGTTGTGCAGCACACATAGAAACAGCAAAACGCCATTGATTGTTTATGTGCAGGAAGGTGTCCTTTCCTGCACATAAACAATCAATTAAAAAAAATGATGTTTTGCAACTTCTATGTGTGCTGCATTAAGCAGCATACATAAAAGTTTTAAAACGCCATTTAAAGATTGTTTATGTGCAGGAAGGGACACCTTACTGCACATAAACAATCTTCCCCTCAATGCAGACACCCTCGCACTATGGTGCAAGGGTGCCTGAATTGGCGCTAGGCTGCTAAATTTAGCGCCAGCTCAGGGGGAAACGCAGGTTGTTGTAATATGGTGCAGCCCTGCATTTATGAAAAAACATTCATAAAAATACAAGAGGTCAGTTCTGGCTATCTACGAACCCAGCTATTTCATTCATAAGGGAATTGCAAATATCAGTGTTGTGTGGGTCAAAAGTATTATTCAAAAAAATAATTAATAAAAAGTTTATGGGGCTGTAACCAAATCACAACAATTGAAAATGTGGGGAACCCTTATAAAACCAAGCGACTTTCCCTGGAAACTTACTGAGAACAGTTAGCAGGCCTCCTTCCTTCTACCAACTTATGAAGGAATTGCAGCTGTAAAAAACTAGCTGGAACCATCTGTGTATTGTATATCTGTGGCCCAGGTTTCCTGGCAACAGACAATATCAAAGCCTTTTATAAGGCTCAGCCATCTTGGATTATCGCATTTTGACCCTAACCCTGCAATATTCCACGTTGCGAATTTAAAGACAGTATCAGACCCCATTAGTCCACATTGCACACAAGTTGCAGCGCAACGAACAATGGGTGTCAATGGAGAAGGCAAACTAACTTTTGTCGCATCCCTTGTGGCATCCTCCCCTCATGACATTTCCGCGTTTATAGTTATCTTTGGGGATGAGACTGCATCCAAGCTAGTTTGTCAATCTTAAGCTTCACACTGAGATAAAGCTGCGTACCTGTTTACTACTGAAACACTGAAACAGGACAATCTATCACATTTCCTCCAAATATACTGTGCATTGTCTGATCTCATTTCATGTTGTCTGGGACAATAGAAATACTCAAGTTTGTACTGTAGATCTGGTGTGTAAAATTGAGCTTATTTAAAAGATTGCGAACAACAAATTCATTCCCATAACTAATCACAACACAATTGTTAATGTCATGTTTTGGTGTGTTTCCTACCCATGCTTTCTTCCGCATCATGTATATTTTGATGTGTAGTGGACAATTTGCACCAGTTCTCCCTGTTAACCAGTGGGCAGCTTTGTTAACCGACTGATCATGTATCTGTTTCTGAGGGGGTCTGAGTTGTGGGACCCCCTTTCAAAACAATGGTATATGGGGTTGCTTCTTGCGGTAAATGCAATATTTGAAAATTGTCAACTGTAGGGGCTTTAGGGACAATTTAGGGTTCATTCCTCATCAATGTAACTGGAGCAGGGATATTCGAGATGTGCAAGTTCTGAAACAAAGGCATGTGCGTGTGATATCAAGAATTGCTGTTTTGGCCATGGAGGTCGAGACAGTCTGAAGATGTTGAGGTTGATGCATCAGATTTAGTGATGGTAACAGGATGTGCCTCATTTGTCTGCAGATTTGATATTTGGGATTCAATGGAACCCAGCCCACTAATAATGGATCTGTAAACTGGCCCTCTAAGGATTCCAATCTACCACTAATTAAAGTGAGAATACTGGCCTTCTCAAAGGTTCTCCCAGATGTGGAGGGTTTATTCTTGTTTACAAAGTCCGTCGACTTTTACCCAGGTTTTCCTTTTCCAAGCTGGATGTGTGTAACATTCTTTTTCCTTTTGGCTGGTGGAGAAGAACAGCCAAATCACAGGTTCACTTAAGGCCCTAGTTATCGGCCTCTATAGTGGTTGAATGATGGTTGGGAAGTCCTCATTGAGCCTTTTGCCCTTCTCTAAAATATATGAGTCTGGCAGCGGTAGAGCAGACGATTTACTCTTGTCGTTAGTAACTGTTTTTTCTGGGGCCCACTTAAGGACAGTTGATAACTGTTCCTACACAGCTACAATTTCCTGACCTAAGGCACTTGCAAGAAAGTTCACAATAGAGTTAGAACTGGTGGAATTCCTACCAGCAAAGACTGTGTATTTCCTTTTTACCATGGTCCTTGATTGTGCAAGATAAGACCGGATCCTCAAAATCTGACTCCAAAGGGGGGTGGCCCAGCCCAGCCTCACTCTTGGCTCATTCTTTGCCCGGACACGTACAGAGCCGCGGATGTAGAAAGGCGCTATTATAGCGCTGGGTGAGGTCTCAGCCCCCTTACATCCCCTCCTCCTTTTTAGGACTAGTTTCAGGCTGGTCACTGCAGTTGAAAGGCAAATGAGCACAAGGAGATGATGTACTGATTCAGGTATAGCGGGGTTTCATGATTAATCAGAATGTACACAGCCCAGCAGATGGACCCTCACTCTCTCAAGCAATTATATGGCAGTCAGTCGGCATATCAATTTTGCTGTTAGTGCTTCCGTTGCAGTGCAGATGTCTAAATGTTTTGGGTGGTCTTCTGCCAGGGGGTGGAAGGGAGGGTATTTGCAGACTGAGGGACACGTGCCATGCTTTTAATGCCCCCTCATGATCCAGCTTTGTTCTAACACGGACTGTGTCTTATGTCTCCAAGAGGGGTTTCTCATACTGACCATCCGAATGTTTCCAAAGGTGGACAAACTCCTACAGAGGAGGGTCAGACTGGGACAGAAAAGATGAAAGAGCTACTGGCTTTGCCAATATGTTTTAGCAATGTTGTACACCGGAGCGGATGCTGTTCACCATGGGTAAAAGTTAGATGGGTAAAGGAGAGTGGCTTGCATTGGAGTGTTGTAAAGTGGAGTAGAGTGGAGTGGGGTACAGTGGCATACAGTAGAGTTGAGTGGTGTGGAGAGGAGAGGAGTGAAGTGGAGTGTCATAGAGTATTTTATTTATTTGGTCTCTTATATAGCGCGAACATGACCCTAAATAAGATATCAGAGCGCTTTACATTTAAAATATCTTTAAACTTAGAACAACACGTTCGACATGCAAATTTACTAAAAATAATCAGCGTACAGCAAGTTGCTAGAAACAGTTATGCTAAAGGTCCTAAGTAATTATACATTGATTTGTGAGAGAAACATTTGTGCTTTAACACTCATATATACAAGTCCAAAATGATGGTTAGGGGTCGATGTGTGGTAGCATGTGTGTGAACAGGAAGGTCATCTGATAATGTCTAGTCTGCTGAAATTATGGAAGGAATTGGCTTCATTTTTTAAAGCAGAAATGGACGATATTCTTTTAATGTTCGGCGGGAGAGCATTCCAAATTCTTGGTGCTGCACCAAAGAAAGCTCGGTCATAAGTTCTGTTCTTTCAGAAGAGGTCCGGTTTTAGTAATAGATCTTCATGACTCCGGGAAACTCTGCATCCTCCTGATAGTGTGATTTTTTTGGGCTAGGTACATTGGTGTTTTGTAGTGTATCGCTTTGTGAATGATACATGCCATTTTTAGTTGTATTCTTGCTTCGTAAGGCAGCCAGTTGAGCGCTTTCAGATGAGGGGTGATGTGGTCGAATTTTCTGGAGCCAGTTATAAGTCTTGCGGCCGCGTTGAGACAAGCTTTTAGTGGTGCTGTTGAAATCTTGGGTAGACCGGCTAGAGTTGTGCAACCGTACTCGATCCTCGATATGACTAATGCCTGGACTGCTGTTTTAAGGTCTGAGTTATTTATGAAAGGTTTCAGTTTTCTGAGGTAGCTTAAATGGAAACGGGCGTTTTTTGCCATCGTGTTAATGTGTGTTAGCATATTCAGGTTTTTGTCTAGCATAATTCCAAGGGATTTGGTTGAATCTACAAGCCTCAGAGTACAGTTTAGCGCAGTGATCAGCTTGGTCCACTCCAAGGTATTTGTAGCGCTTTTCAGAAATCAGAAGGAATTCAGTTTTATGCGGGTTAAGCTTGAGGTGATTACTAGTTAGCCAATGGACGGTTCTCTTTAGTGCCTGGTTCATGATACCGATCTCTTCTATTGATGTGATCTTGATGTAAAGCTGTGTATCATCTGCGTACATGTTGAAGGAGATGTTTGCTTGTTGTAAGATTTCTGTGAGTGGCTCTACGTAAAGATTGAATAGAGCAGGGGATAGTGTTGAGCCCTGTGGTACTCCAATAGGATTTCTGGATGATGCAGATAGTGTTTGGTTCACTATGAATTTTTGCGATCTGTTCTTTAAGAACGAACTAAACCACTTTAGGACTGTACCCTCTAAGCCCATCCTTTCTTTCAGGCGTTCTAGTATTTTGGCATGGTTTACAGTGTCGAATGGCGATGAGAGGTCGAGCAGGATTAGGAGACAGGTTTTGTTGCGGTCAAGGGCTAGTAGAGCGTCGTCCACGATGTGCAGAATTGCTGTTTCAGTACTGTGGTTTGGTCTAAATCCTGATTGGAAGTCATTCAGCAGTTTGAATTCAGAGATGTGTCGGCTCAGTTGTGTTGTACACATTTTTCCAAGTCTTTGGCTAGCATGGGAATGTTTGTTACTGGTCTAAAGTTGTTAAGGTCTGAGGGGTTCTCTGTCGGTTTTTTAAAGATTGGAATGACTTGCCCTGTTTTTAGGCAGTCCGGTAGTGAGCCTTGCGATAGCGAATCATTAATAATCTTTGTCCATGAGGGAATGAGCAGATGGTTTATTGTTGACCAACAATTTGCAGGTAGAAGATCGTTGAAGTGATTGTTTGGTTTTATGATCAAAATAATCTTTACAATATCTATGTCAACGTAAGGCTTGAATTCTGACCATAAAGCATTATTTTTAGGCATTTCCAGAGTTGGTTGATATCGAGGCTTAGCAGGGGTGCTCTGTTTGATTAAAGGGCTCTCCGCTGCCTTTTTGAGCTCCATCTCCATGGATTTGGCTTTGGCTGTAAAGAAGGAGGAGAATTCTTCGCTGCTTTTGTTCGATTTTTTTAGCTATTGGTGCAGATTTGGCCGTTTTGTTGGATTGATCTTTTAGCAGTTCGAAGAGTTTCCTCGGTCTGTTTTTTGCGTTATCCAGTTCTTTTCTAAAGAACTCTTTTTTTGAATTAAGAATGCTTTTATTGTAGGCATTTCTGGCCTGTCTTAGTTGGATTAAATGGGGTGAGGAAGGGTGTTGTCTCCATTTCCGCTCAGGGAGTCTGAGTGATCGTCTATCTTCGTTGAGGGATCAGTCAGACCAGGGGTTTTTATCTTTGTCAGGGACCCTTTTGAGTTTTAAAGGGGCTATGTCCTCTATTATGCTCGTCATCGTATTGTTGTAGTATTCTGTGAGGTCACTGATGTCTACCAGGTTATTAGGAGGTTGCAGTTCTTTCTCACAGCGTGCTGCGAGACTTTCCATATTGAGCCCTCTGGTGTCACTAACCCATTTTCTGGGTTTTATTGATTGTGAGCAGGTTTTCATTTTTATGTGGGGTATTTGGAAGGTAATGATGTGATGATCAGACCAGTCGCAAGGGATGATCTCGATTTTATCGACAGCTTTTTCTTTAGAGATGATCCAGTCTAAGGTAGAGCCTTTAGAATGGGTTGGTAGATGCCATTCTTGAACCAGCGATTGATCTTCAAGCAAGGCTTTGAGCAGATTGATCTGATTGTCAGTATGATCCTCCCAGTGCAGATTGAAGTCTCCTAGGAAAATATCATTGGAATGGGGAGTAGAGTTTGCTGTGATGATTTCTATCAGCTGGTCTATGAACATGGTGTTTTTGCCTGGGGGGTGGTAAAATGCGTGAAGTTTGCAAATTTGATTGTCTAAGGATTTTAAGGACAAACCGAGGTATTCACATGACTCTAGGGGGTCTGATTGTACTTTCGTAATGGCAATGTCAGATCTATGAATACAGGCGATGCCTCCGCCCTTTTTGTTTAGCCTGTCTAGTCTCACAATGCTGTAGTTCGGGGGGACTAATAGATCAAGGCATGGGGAGGATGAATCAGATAGCCATGATTCTGTTAGGATAGTTACGTCGATTTCCTGGTTTAAGATGAGGTCGGCTATGTTTGCGGCATGTTTCTTTGCTGACCGACAGTTGAGTAGTAGACACAGAATAGGTTTCTGTGGTTTGATCGTTAACGAGTCTTGCTTTTCGGGAATTAAGATCAAATTTTTTAGGTTGTTGAAGTTTGGCATTCTATGGCTAGTCTTTGCAATTCTGCTTGCGTTAATTGAGACTGACTGAATGATATGTTCGCCTAACTTAGTGGGAGGATTGGGGGATGATTCATAGGATAGCAAAAGGGTTTGTATCTCATTGTCTGTCAGATATCTGAGTTGATTGCAAGGACGGTATAGTCTGTTTGTCGATGACATTGGGATAGTCTTTAGTTTATTATGGGTTTCGTGAGTGGATTTCCGTAGGAGCTCCAATTTTGATAGAAATTTTTCTGATAAGAGTAGTAAGTTCTTCATATCTCTGATAGCGAATTGCATGGCTTTGTAAGTCTTGCTCGATTGAGAGCTGAGATTTTCAAACTCCATAATGGGATAAGGAGAGCTGAGATTTTCAAACTCCATACCGGGATGAGGAGAGACGGGAGGTTGTATGGGTGACCCTGTTGGTATGCTAGAAGAAGTTGTCTCTGGGGGATTGGGGCTACTGTTAGGCTTTTCTGTGCATATTTTCTCATATCTTACTGCTATCTCGCGGTTCTTAGTACCGGCCATATGAGTACATCTCCAATTTTCCTGGTCAATGACTGTTGACTCCATCCTAACGACTTTTTCCAATAAAGGGTTAGGTTCAGTGTTGGGGCTTGATTCAGAGCAATGGGCTCACTCTGTGGTTAGTGGGGGGTAATGTTGATTTAGATAGATGTGGGCTGTTACTCTTAGCTTCGGAGCTTCTGGATTCCTGTTTCGACTGTTGGGGCTCTTTAGCAGTGATGTTTTCTATCTTGGCTGATTGATTCCTGTGTGGGGAGATGGCTTGCGAGTCGTTATTTGGCAGGTTTCTTGAAGGAGGGCTGTTGAGGACGTGTTCTTTTAAGGTTGAGAAATATTCGTCGAATAGTTCCAGATCTTTGTTGGCGGCTTGTGTGAGAATCGTGCAGTTTTTGTAGCATGTTATATTCAGTGTAGCTCTTAGTTTTCGAGAGGGTGTTATTATAATCTTAGTGCCGTAAGGAATGTTTCTCATTTCCTGTACCTTAAGCATGTTATTTAGGGTGTTGCGCCATTTTAGTAGTGAAAAATATTAGGTCGTTAATAATGGCGCCTTTTTTTATGTTGAAGGAGGGGTAAGAGATTAAGGTTTCTGGGTTTTTTCTAAGTAGGTTGTGTTTAAAGGATTTGGTGGCATTTTTAGAGAGATTAGGGGGGTAAGGGATTGTATAGGAATTCCTTCCTTCAGATTTCAGATAGGACCCTGTCAACAGTATTGTACAGTGTTGTGGAGTGTCGTGGAGGGAGTAGAGTGTCATAGAGTGGAAGGGCATAGAGTTGGGTGGCGTTGAGTGGAGTGCACTGTCAGAGTTGAGTAGAGTGTCATAGAGTGAAGTGACATAGAATGTCGTGGAGTGGTGTAGAGAAGAGTGGAGTGGCATAGAGGGTGTTGCATAGAGTGGAGTAGAGTGTTGTAGAGTGGCATAGTGCAGAGTAGATTGTCATAGAGTGGAGCGGCGTGGAGTGGAGTTGTGTGGACTGTCATACAATAGAGTGGAGCAAAGTGGCATGGAGTGGCATAGAGGGAGTTGCGTATAGTGGAGTAGTGTCATAGAATGGCATAGAGTGGAGCAGAATGCTGTAGAGTGGAATAGAAGAGAGTGTCAGTGGAGCGGAGCTTACTGGAGTAGAGTATCATAGAGTGGGGTATCATGGAGTGGAGTGTCGTACAGTGGAGTCGAGTGGCCTAGAGTGAAGTGACATAAAGTACAGTAGTGCATAGAGTGCAGTGGCATAGAGTGCATTGGTTTTGAGTAAAGTGGTGTAGAGTGCATTGGCGTAGAGTGCAGTGATGTAGAGTAGTGTAGGATGTAGTGGCATAGATTAGAATGGTGCAGAGTAGATTGTAGTAGCATAGAGTACAGCGGCGCAGAGTGGAGTGGTACAGAGTGGAGTAGAGTGGCATAGAATGAAGTGGCATAGAGCAAAGTGGTGCAGGGTAGAGTGCACAGGTGTAGAGTAGCGTGGCGTAGAGTGAAGTGGCAGAGAGCGGAGTGGTGCAGGGTAGAGTGGAATAGTGTTGGGTAGAGTGCAGTGGCGTATAGTGTAGTGGCTTAGAGTGCAGTGGCGTGGAGTTGAGTGGTGCAGTGGCATAGAGTGCAGTCATGCAGAGTAGCATGCCAGAGTGTAGTCATGCAGAGTAGAGTGTAAGAGTGCAGTCATGCAGAGTAGAGTGTCAGTGTGCAGGCTCGTAGAGGGGTGCAGGGTCGTAGAGTGGTGCAGAATGCAAGATCGTAGAGCGGTGCAGGGCCATAGAGTACAGTGATGCAGAGCAGAATAGAGTGGCACAGAGTGCAGTGACATAGAGTGCAATGGTGTAGAGTGACATAGTGTACAGTGGCATAGAGTGCAGTGGCATAGAGTAGAGTGGTGTAGAGGAGAGTGGTGCATCGTTGATTGCAATGGCATGGAGGGGAGTGGCACAGAGTGGAGTAGCATTGCGTAGAGTGAAGTGGCTTAGAGTAAATTGTTTCAGAGTAGAGTGGAGTGTAGTGGTGCAGGGTAGAGTGGAGTGGTATAGAGTAGTGGCTTAGAGTACAGTGTTGCAGATTGGAGTGACATAGATTGAAGTGATGCAGAGTGGAGTGGCATAGACTGGAGTGGTGTAGATGCAGTGGCAAAGAGTGCAGTGGTGCATAGTAGAGTGGGATAGAGTGCACTGGTATAGAGTAGAGTGGTGCAGAGTAGAGAGGCGTAGAGTGAAGTGGCATAAAGTGCAGTGTCATAGAGTGCAGTGGTGCACAGTACATTAGATTGGCTTAGAGTGCATTGGCATAGAGTGTAGTAGAGTGGTGCAGAGTAGAGTGCAGTGGTATAAAAAACAGTGGCGCACAGTAGAGTGGCATAGAGTAGAGGGGCATAGAGTTCAGTGGCAGAGAGTGCAATGCTGCAGAGTAGAGTGTTCTAAAGTGCGTGCTGTGGTGTAGAGTAGAGTGGTGTAGAGTGCATTGGTGTAGAGTGCAGAGGCGTAGAGTGGTGCAGAGTAAAGTGACAGAGTGCAATGTAGTAGAGTGGCGTAAATTGTAATTGTAATTGTAATTTATATTTATAGAGCGCATTATCACCAGTAGGTCTCTAAGCGCTACCAGAGGGAGTACCTATCCATGTTAGTAGGGAAATAGCAGCTGTTAAATGATGCCCCAAGCTTCTGAGAAAAGTACTGTCTTCAGCTTCTTCCTAAAGGGGAGGAGTAAAGTGCAGTGGAGTAGAGTATAGTGGCGTAGAGTGCAGAGTAGATTGGCATAGAGTACAGTGGCGTAGAGTGTAGTGGTTTGGAGTCAAGTGGCGCATAGTGCAGTGGCGTAGAGTGCAATGACACAGAATGGAGTGGAACAAAGTAGAATAGAGTGGCATAGACTGCAGTGGCAGTTGCATAGAGTAGAGTGAAGTGGCATAGAGTGCAGTTGTATAGAGTAGAGTGTCGTAGAGTGCAGTGGTGCAGAGTAGATTAGAGTGGCTTAGAGTGGATTGGCATAGAGTGCAGTGGCGTATAGTGGAGCGATGAGTTCAGTGGCATAAGGTAGAGTGGCAGAGAGTGCAGTGTTGCAGAGTATACTGTTGTGCAGTGATGTATAGTAGAGTGGTGTGGGGCGCATTGGCGTTAAGTGCAGTGGTGAAAAGTTGAGTGGCATAGAGAGCAGTGGCGTAAAGTGCATGGTGCAGAGTAGAATAGAGAGACATGGAGTGCAGTGAAGTAGAGTAGAATAGAGAGGTGTAGAGTACAGTGACAGAGTACAATGGCGTAGAGTGCAGAAGCATAGAGTGAAGTGGTGCAGAGTAGACTGGTGTAGAGTGCATTGGTTTTGAGTAAAGTGGTGTAGAGTGTAGTGGCATAGAGTGATGCATACTAAAGCAGAGTGGCGCTGATTGCAGTCGCGCTGAGTGCAGTGGCGTAGAGAAGATTGTTTCTCAGTAGAGTGCAGTGGTGCAGAGTAGATTAGAGTGGCATAGAGGGGATTGGTATAGAGTGCACTGGCGAACAGTGGAGTGGTACAGAGTAGAATGCATTGGCATTGAGTGCCCTTTACTCGTAAATGCCCTTTGTGAATACCGAACGCTGTAAAGTTCAACTTTGGGTATGCACAAAGGGCATTTACAGGTAGTAAATGCCCTTTGTGAATACCAAAAGTCGTAAAGTTAGACTTTCGTCTCAGTTTACTTTTGTGAATCGGGCCTCACGCTCCATGGAAGACACACCCTGGCATTTGACCTCTGTCTTTGAATGCATAGTAAATGTGACAAGATAAGAACAAGATTTACAGGCCTGTTTACAGAAAGTGAGTTCGTGGAAGAATACAGTAAACAAGGTTTGGGCAACGAGAGTGACGCACTCAAGCTGGACAGCCTAAAGCAAATGGAAAGTCAGAAAATGTGAGTTACAAACCACAAAGTCAAAGGTAAGAAACACGTGGAATGCATTCCTAGGTCAACTTTCTGAATGTCCCCAAGATTTCTTTAGCAAACCAGGCAGATGCGCTGTCTGGTTGGCTGTGACCTAAAAACGGCACATCAGACTATAAAACAGACCCACAAACAGCCCAAAAATGGCACATACACTGACTTGGCACACACAGTGACTTGGCCTTCGGGCATTGCCAGATTGCCTACAGGCCGGTCCAACCCTGCTACAGAGCCCAAATATACCCGGTCCATTCGCAACCTGTCTGTGTTCTTTCTACTCCGAGAAAATTACTGGTGCAGCAATCCAGCCCGCTCGTCCCCGCCATGCTAGTTTTACACATATAGACAGACTGCTTCAGGGAAGCAGAACAGGGGTTGTGAGACAGACTGCTTCAGGGAAGCAGAACCGGGGTTGTGAGGCTTAGGGCATTGTTGTGAGGTCAGTCACCCCTATTGGTGGATAATGGGCAAAGGATTAACAAAATGTAATCATACAATTCATCTCCACGCAGATACGTTTTACAGTTGGTGCCGTTTAATTACTGAATGTGGAGTGCCAATCCAATGTGACTGACCCACGACTTGACCCGGTGACCTCAAGGTCCTAACCCGACCTCCTCCCCAGGCAAACTCAAAAGCCTTTCAAGCAATTGCTAGTTTAATATCTGATATTGTTTCTTTTTCTAAAAAGTACAGCGGCCTTAATTAAAGAAAGCCTTTACTGCCAGTTGGATCATTCTTGGGACCTTCAAGGGGGATTTATGGCACAATTCAGTGTTTGCAATCAGATACAAGTGCAGCAGAGCATTCTGGGAAACATGCAAATGACTTGATTCTGCCTTGATTAAATACCTAGTCACCCGTGCTTGTTAGCTAACTGAAGTGGCGGCCCAGCCATTTTTATACTGAATTAAGCAGAAAATCAAATGTTTTTTCCCAGTTCTAAAAGAGCACTAATTTTTAAGTCAATCGGAATTATAAAACTATGGGGCCTATTAGCAATAACCGGCGATAATTATCGCTAAGCGCAGTTAGCGCTAGGATAATTATCGCCGGCTATCGCAGGTTTCTATCGCGGAGATAGCGTGCTATCAGCAACGCTTATCTCCAAAGCGATAGAAACCCTGGAGAACAGTGTGAATATCGCTTGAAAACAAGCGATATTCACACTGTGACCAGTGTTAGCTTGGCGATAGGGCGAGGGGATTTAGCCATGTAATCCACCTCCCATTGGATTACATGGCTAAGTCAGGTCTGGAGCAGGCGTTAACAAACCAGCGCTAAACGTGTTTAGCGCTGGTTCGTTAATCACCTCCCCTGCCTCGCTAATAGGCGATAGCGAGCTTAGCGACTGTTTCCAGTCGCTTTTAGGTTGGGAATGCCTACTTTGCATGCCATTGGCGATAAATATCGCTGGCATGCAAAGCGGCACCCAACCCGGTCGCTATCGCCTAGAAGCTGTCGCTAACAGCAGTTAGCGACAGCTTGCTAATAGGGCATTAGAATTATCGCCGCTTTAGCGGGAAAATGTCCCGCTAAAGCGGCGATAGAGCCCTTGATAATATGCCCCTATTTTTGTTAACAATTATAAGGTAGATTCTTAAATCATAGCACACTTTTGCTTAGATATAACTCAGACTCTGGCAGCTCAGCGGACAGCGTGTTGTTTTATGCAAAGAGCCAGTACCCTCAACCTTTAACCTATTGTTTTGGTCAAGGGCACAAGTCAAATTAAAATAAATGGATTCATTGAATAAACATCACAGGAAATGAGGTCACAGTCATATATTATCAGTGGGTTAAACGCCCACTGCTGAAATGATTCTGTGGCCTGCAGTTCACAGAGTAGCATCAAAGGTCCATGCATCCACATGACAGCCTCTTCCTCGTTGTTCTGGAAGGCTTGGTGTGTTTTCCTTTGTGGGCACCTCTAAACGATTATTGTGTTACTCATCATCAAAGTGCTAGACTCCGTTGAGTGACCGGGACCCACACAAAGTGATCATTCTTTTGACACGGGGGCCTGCTGCCCTCATGAGGGGGCTATGTTACTAGTGGCCACTGAATACAGTGGCGGGGTAAATGAAGTCATCTGTATTTTTTTTTTTAAATCACTCTCTTTCTTGTTTTAGAATGTTGGCATGATGGGACTCTGGAGCCACAAGCTTCCATTTGTACTCAGAGGACGCCCAGGAGTCTCTTCCGCCCCCGTCCGCTTCCCCTCCCACCATCTCATCAGAAATATCGCTCCCAGCAGGGAAATACCTTCCCGAGCCTGAAAACGCTGGCTTCCATTTCAATTTCACGCTTGCTCACCTCACAGTGACATTCTCACTTCGCTGCACCCCCCCTCCTGCCGCCACCTACGCCCCTGTCCCGCACCTTGTGGTTTCTCTATTATGTATGAAGAAACAGATCATCTCTCCGTGGAAAGAGGTTCTAAGTTAAGCTATCCCGATAGCAGAGTGGAACATGGTACACTTGAGAGGAAACCAAGGGCCTACTGCATCCTATGAAGGATGGTGAAAAAAGGGGCCTTCCTCTGCTGTATCACGAGATGGTCGTGGTTGAATATGGAACACGTGTGACTGACTTGTCACACAGACAGTGGTGCAGGAACGGCACAGCAATCTGCTTTTGACAGAGAGGGTGGTAAACGAATGGCACACCAGTGTGCTTTTCACACAGAGGGTGGTGATCGAATTACACTCTAATTTTCTTTTCAGAGAGAGGGCGGTGCACAAATAGAACACTCCTGTACCTTTTCCACAGAAGGAGTGGTGAGCGAATGGAGCACACCTGTAGTTTTTTTTCACAGAGAGGGTGGAGAATTAATGGCACACCAGTGTGATTTTCACAGAGAGGGTGGTGAACTTATTGCACACCAATGTTCTTTTCACAGAGAGGAAGGTGCACAAATAGAACACTCCTGTACCTTTTCCACAGAAAGTGTGGTGAGCGAATGGAACACTCTTGTGGTTTCTTCACAAAGAGGGTGGTGAAGAAATGGCAAACTAATGGGTGTATTTCACCGAGAAGGTGCTGAACGAATGGCACACCAATGTGCATTTTCATCGAGAAGGTGGGGCACGAATGGAGCACCACTGTGCCTTTTGACTGAGAGCATTATGTATAAATTGAATTCCACAGTATCTGTTCACAGAGAGGGGTGTACAGACACAGTACTCCACTGTGCCTGTTCTCAGTGAGGGGTATGCAGCCATAGTACTCCACTGTCCCTGTTCACAGAGACGGGTGTGGAGACCTAGTCCTCCACTGTGCCTGTTCTCAGTGAGGGGTATGCAGCCATAGCACTCCACTGTGCCTGTTCACAGAGACAGGTGTGGAGACATAGCACTCCACTGTGCCTGTTCACAGAGACGGGTGTGGAGACATAGTACTCCACTGTGTCTGTTCACAGAGAGGGTAGGCCTCACCTACCAGACATAGCAAGATGTCTGTTTGTAAAAGACCTTTTGTGAACTCTCAGTGGGATTAGTGCCTGCCCATTGCTTATCATTGGTTAGCATTATTGTCACTCTCATGTGATCTCTTCTTAATCAATGGCTTGCCTTCTTCTTTCTATGCTTGTTACCCCTCCCCCCAACAAACACACCAGTGCATAGCCTATTTAGGATTCTTTTAACTGGCTGACATGTATCTCTCCACTGCTCAGATTTAAGGAATTACTGTTTTCTTATTCATTCAGCACTCAATGAGAGTGCATGTGCTTTCCTGCTATCTCCATCTTGTGCTACGTTCCTCTCTGTAATACCCCACCCCAGCCTTCCCAGCTTGACTGTAAAACCACAGCAACAGAGATATTTTTTCTGGGGTATGTCTGAAGAGCAGAACGTAAGGGTTGTTCTTGCTTTATCTCCTGCATTCCATTTATTGCATGAAAGCACAAGCTGTGGCGCACAAAGGTTTTTAAAACACTGGGGAGGCTCTGTCTGCTGCTCTCACTGAGGTGGTCTCTGTGGCAAAATGTGTCGTTAGCATGACCCTTCTCCTGGAGTCCCATAAACCTGCTCCCTGGACTACTGCAGAAGCCCACATTGCTGAATTCTGTGGAAAGTAAACTAGGCCTCGGCAACCGTTTCCCTTTACATTCTGGCACAGCCTAGTTCTTTTTAAAATATGTTCTCAGTTTCCTGATTGGAATTATTTTTTTTAAAAAACATGTAATTTATAAAGATTGAAAATATCAACTTTAACCGGTTGCGTGCGTGTGCGGAGGATGGCCGGGGGCTGTCCGAACCACGCCCAGTCATAAATCACCCGCACCGCGGCGGAATTCGCGCCGCGGTCAACGGGTTAATGTACAGTTTTGAGATGCCATAAGATATTTGTTGGATTTTCCTCGCGTATTTAGATTTTGTTTTTGAAATTTTACTTTAAAAAAAAAAAATGCTTTTCAGACAAACATCGGCAAAGCCAACATCTCTGCACTCACATTAGATAGACGTGACCTATTGGCTTTGCCAATGCTTGTTTTCACAGAGAGGGTGGTGAATGACTAGAGCAGCCATCTGTCTTTTCAAACAGAAGGTGGGTTAGCAATGGGGCACCCCTGTTTCTCTTCACAGAGAGGGTGGTGTTTTCTTTGAGAAGATGGTTGGTGAATGGAACACCCCTGTATCTGTTCACAATGAGCACATTGAGTGATATAAATAAAACACCTATATATTTTCACAGAGGAGATGGAGGCTGCATAGAGCAGGTGATGGATGAATGGGAGATTCCTGTGTCTTTTCAGTGAGTGGGTGATGAATAAAACAAAGCCCCATGTTTTATTAAAGCGAGAGTGGCAGGCTTATAGAACACTCCTGCGTCTTTAGACAGGGAGTGTAGTGAATGAGTGGAGCATTTCTATATTCTGTTCACAGCTCATAGGCTGTTGGATGAATGAAACATCATTATGAGGACAGGATGCACACCTCGTATTTCCTATTTTGCAAAACTTGTCCTATTTATTCAAAGACTGCGTGCAGATTGATTTTGTTGCCATGCCCAAACAGCACTGAGATAATCAACATCACTAAAGTATAGTAGAGTATAGTAATGAGAGATTATAAACCATAGTGAAGATAATAGTTCGTGATTGTGTTTTTCTATGATTATTTACAGTGACCCCTGAAGAAGTCCGATTTGAGCCGAAATGCATTGGGTATTTTTATCGAATAAACGCTGCCTGAAATGAATTATGCTTCAGTCATGTTCTTGCAAGAGGTCCGGATGGACACAGTTGGAACAGTAGAAGTTTGGGAAATGGCATGTACACTCCGCGTGTGGTTTCGAACAAAAGTTGGAAAAATTATGAGAAATTATGGAATACAAGGAGTACATTGATTACTATTGATTACTATGAATGAATACATTATTACCATGGTGGCATAATTAGCTGTGCGATTGTTTGGGGGCGAGATGACGCCCCACTCTAGTGATGTGGATGAATGAAACACCCATTTTGTTTTCACAGATGAGGTGGTGGACATATAGAACAGCCCTCTGACTTTTCACATAGAAGGTGGGTGATAAAGGGACACCCTCCTTTTTTTTTTCAAAACTAGTGTTAAATGAATGGAACACTTGAGACATGTGTTGATTGACAAATGTATCTTCCCTGTGTCTTTTCTCGGAAAAGGAGGCGCGTGAATGGATCATGTGAGTATCTTTTCACAGGGATGGTGGCAGATGAATGGAACATCCATCCCTGTTTCTTCTCACACAGAGAGCGCTGAATAAATGGAACAAGTATGTGTCTTATTTTATGTTACTGGAGACTTATAAAAGGGCACATTTACCATAAGTCTCTTGCCGCTATAGTAATACAGTGTCTAGGGGGCTTCTAGGCTGCGCAGCTGTATCTCATAAGCTTGTTGGAACAGGCATGTCTTCAAACATTTATGGAAGGAAAGGATGTCCGTGGCTTGACGAATTTTCATAGCAAAAGGTTTGGATAAGTAGAAAACTCATGGGTCACTGTCTTCTAACAATGAAGGTGTTGGATGAATGGTACAACTCAGTGTCTTTTCACAGAGATGACAGTGGATGTATGGAATATCCCTGTGTGGTTCCCCACAGAACACGGAGAAGGAATTGAGCACTGTGTGTGCTTTTTTCAGAGGGAGAGGGCAGATTGATGAAACACTCCTGTGTGTTTTCAGCGATTGGGTAGTGCATGATTGGAACAGCCCTGTGTCTTTTCACGGAGAGGTAGTTTTAGGTGGATGGCACGTCCATGTGTCTTTTTACAGAGAAGGGGATGGGAGAATTGAACCTACTTGTTTCTTTTCTTAAAGAAGGCCACCGATGATGAAACAATCTAGTGCCTTTTTGTCATTTTTGAGAGAGCATTGTGGATGAATCTTTTTACATCTTTTTACAGATCAGACACCAGGTAAATTGAACACCTCTCTGTCCTCCCATAGGGATGGCAGCGGATGAATGGAACCTACTTGCGTCTATTGACAGTGAGGGCGGCCATTGAATGGAACACCTCTATGTATTTTCACAGAGATGGAGGTGGGTGAATGCAACATCCCTGTATCTTGTCACGGATAGGGAATTAAACCAGGACCCCAGCTTTACATAAAGAGAGGGCTAATGAACAGAACAGGCCTCAACTATCCATAGGGGTTGGTGGATGGACAGAATAGCTCATTGTTTCTTCGTGCAACCCTTCCCTCCCCATGAACTGCATATCCTGGTGTGACTGGAGGCATTTGTGCATGGTATTGCAAGTTTTGGCGCTCGCTTGGGCACACCAGCTCATCCTAGATTTGGGGGGCTCGTTGTAGATTGATTTAAGGTTTGGGTGTCACTCGGGAAGGGGAGCACAAAAGAAGCCTTTGAGTTCCTCTCAGCATTAGCAGATCTCTTGTACTTCATGGATCTGTGTCTGGTTTTGCCTCTACCTAGCTCTTCCATCCCAGTCCCTTTTGTCCAGCAGAGCCATGGAGTCCAAAAACAGAGGTCCCTGCCAACTCTTTATAAAACAGCTTTAAATCAAGTACTTTGTGATCTACAAAGATCAAACGCAACTCCCAATTCTGGGCCTCTTCTTTCTTTTTTCATTTTTCTGACTACTTTTCATTTTCTGAGTACTGCTTCGTATCTTTCTGTAGATTTCTTTCAGTGGCTTAGTGGTTTTTGAGTACATTTCAGTTTTGCCTGTGACCCAATAGTTTTTCTAGACCCCCTAACTGGGAGCCATTCCTTGGTGGGTGGAAAACTGGGTCGGTGCCTTCTTGGTAGAGGAGACCCTTTGAGACCACCTTTGTCCTAGTAATGACTACTAAGGATGAATGCTGTTTCGCCTCCAGCTGGATAGAAGCCTTTCTTTGGGTCTGGCAAACAACAGCCCCACCTTTTGTCCATGTCCAGGGTACAACCCTGTGAAACTCCCTGCCTCTTCACTTGAGGCTGGAAATGACTACCTCAAATTCAGAAGAACCGTAAAGGCCCACCTTTCACATCAGTATTTGGATAATCATATCCTTCCTACTCTAGTCATTCACAGCTGGATTCCTCTGCCCTGGCTGCTTAGATGCCTAAGACCACCCCTGCCTCCTCAACGAGGCTCCCAGGACTCAGTGCTCTTTCAAGACTTTGTCATGATGCAGGGTACCTGTCTTACGGTGTACTGCCTCCTGGGACTGTCTGTCTTGGATCTATGGCCGACTAGTCACCACACTGGGTTGTTCCAAATACATTATCCAGCTGCTTGCTATCCCCGCCATATATACCTATCTCCCAGAGTACTTTGAAGCAACAAGTGGGAGGCTGGTAGTGCTTTACAAACTCCCCAAATAAATAAATAAATAAAATTAATATCTTGTGTAAAAGAAAAGCCAGTCACTCATGATAGGGCATAGACCAGTAACATGCGTTTAATACAAAAATAGCCAACATGTGTTCAATAATAAAGAAGGCAATTGCCTAATCAGTGGACCAGAGCTTCGCTTCCCATCAGTAGGGGCATGTAATGCTAAAATCTATACATTTTGGTGCTACATTTATACAGTTTTTCTCATTGCAAGTGCATGAAAGCTGAGATACATAATAAAACAGAAACCTACAGATAGGTGCTGATGAGCAGGTGCCAGGCTCTTCTCATTGGAAGAATGTGAGAAGGCCTTGAGAAGGAGATGCATACATCACCAGCAAGAGCTGACCCGACTACTTTCTAAAATCCTTGCTTCGCTACGCTTACTAGAATGGTTTAGCTAAAATGTGCAGTGTGCATCACAGGATAATACATTGTAAATGTATTTAAAATGCATGTGTTATAATATTGCTAAGGCTTTAATGGTCTTTAAGCATGGACAAAAATGAAGTTGCAATTGATTTATAAAATGTGACAGCATACTTTAAGACACATACAAATTAGCATTTTCGTAGTATATAAGCAATCATTAATGCATATAGGTAAGTGGATTAACGTTCTCACTTGTGAGGAACCATGGGCCACTAGCTCCAGGTGGCAATATCATCGCTGTATCCAACTCCAAGGCCGAACTGGCCATACAAGGCATCCAGCATTTCCATGGGAGGCTGCAAGGGGGGTTCTGGTTTTGTCACTGGGGGCCGGTTTTGCAGCAGTGCTGCAATGTCGGCCCCCAGTAACAAAAGCAGCAAGCAAGCGTTTCCAGCCTCCCGGGCCCAGGCAGTGCTTCCCCAGGGGCCGGTCCACGAAAATTGCCGGGGCTGCTTTAGGTTCCCTGAACGGCCCTGTCCAACTCTTTGGTGGTTGGTCCTCTAGGCAAAGCACTGAAATCATAGGGGCATATTAGCAAGACCGGCGATAAAATTATCGCCGTTTTAGCGGCAGGAAACTGCAGCTAAAACGGCGATAATGGGCTTGCTAATATGCGTTATAGAATTCCAATAGAAGCCCATGTTAGATGTGCAGGACATCTAACCTGGGCTTCTATTGGAATTCTATAACGCATATTAGCAAGCCCATTATCGCCGTTTTAGCGGCAGTTTCCTGCCGCTAAAACGGCGATAGTTTAATCGCCGGTCTTGCTAATATGCCCCATAGTTTCCTGGAGGATAACTCCATTGCGTTTCACTAGGAATCAGATTGCCTCGCAAACTGTCACCTCGATACCCTCGCTTCTAACTACCAGGGTATATATTGAGTCATGATGCTCTCATGAATCACCAATCCATCAACAAGTTACCTCATACACTGGACCACATTACTGCTGTGGAATTCCAAAGGAGCCTATAAGCCACACCCTCTGTTTCACTACTTACACCTCATCAATGAACACAAAGCCTGTATCCCAGGTGCCTTGGCCAATTGAACTATGAATCTTCTCATCGCTTCCATCCCATTGATGCAGCTTTAGTCTTACTACTGTGGTGGACTCTCCTATTGCAGAGTCCACCTTTCTAGTCGAATGCCTGTCCCAGGCCTTGGTTGCTACATTTACCAGGTATGCACCAAAATCCCCTCTCAACAAACTTCTCAGTACACAAAACTGAATCCTTTTAACCAGTGAAGAAAGAAAGGGAAAATGACTGAAGCAAAAAGTTCAGTAACATCTTCATAAATATGGGCTTGGATGAAGAGAATGAGCGGTTATTGCTTCACATAAATGATTCTCAGAACAAGAAGAAACTGACCATGTGACATGATTAGCCACAAACACATCAACATTCACGACACTCGCAAATGCCCTATGATACCACCGTCAAGACCCTTGGTACATCACCTGAGCTGGAGTTAGTGAGCGGAAGAAAGGGTCACATGATCTCATGGACACAGCTGTAGCAAAATTGCCAAGCTGTATAATGCATGCAAGGTTGGTTGTCCGCGCATGTATCCGGAGTCCAGGCCAATGCAGCCGTGTCCACTGTCGTCTTGGGACAAGTGACCAGATCCCCAACATGCAGCCAGGCGCCGGGACACGTGCAATGGGTCACATTCAGTTGTGGCTGCAGGTATGTTGTCACTCGTCCATGAACGCGAGTGCAGCAGCGTAGGCCAACATTTCCAACATGAGCTCGTTGTCGACTACATCTAACATGTCGGCGACGTAACCCATCAGCTGTCCCGGACAGATGTGCTGACTCCAACCCCGGGCCCCAATTGGCACTAAAGCCCAATAGGGGAGCGGCTCAATGTGGTCACTGCACACGACGACTCGTGCAATCTCCCAGGTCCAGTTGCCAGCATGCATGCCAATCATCCAGGCATGCCATAAACGGGCATCACGGTGACACTCCTGGTCGTGGTTCAACAAGGGGCGCACACACACGTCGAAATCCAGGTCAGCTATCGTTACGTTGGAGAGGCAGACATCCATGGTCCACTCGAATATGCACGAGCGACAATGCAACACAGGCTGAACGCAGGTGACGTTGGCAAGGCGGAAGCTTAGCCGGTAACTGATCCGCAGCACTGCCAATGGCAGTGCCCCCAGTACATGCAGCAGACGTGCACGGTACCGGTCCACGTGACTGGAGTTGTGCATGTGTCCGGGATGGTCTGCCATTGCGTCAGTGGCTCTGCTTGAAGCGGCACCCTGCTGACCCGCGCCAGTCCTGTGGATGAAATGCCACAGCTCAGATCAATGAGCAGTGTCTGTGTGCAACGGGTGCAGGCCTGGGGTGGGGTGGGAGTACGTGTGAAGGCCATTTCAAGCACGCTAACTACGACCAAGGACTTCTGTGTGTGGGATGTGTACCCGTTGGTCTCACGTCGGGCAGTGCGTAGTATGGGAGTCGCCAGCAAATGCTATTGTATCTGTCAGGGGGTGCTGGGCACATGCAAGTCCCAGCTCAGAGCTGCAGATGTGCTTCCGCCTGATAGTTCAGACAAAGGACCTTTCATCCCTACAGTAACTTTACCATCTGCTTGCATACAGGAGATGTACAAAGGCCTATCGTGGGTGGGGTGGGATGTCTGCGACCCAGGGAATCATGGATGATATGCCGAGCATGTGGCACATGAGCAGCCTCACTGTGTGTTATGTTGCCTCACAGCTGCTCCTCCCTCCCACGAGCCCCCACACTTGTGTGCGCTGCGCGGTTGTATCACGTGCACTCCTACGGCACACCATTGTCATGCCTGTCTGCGCATGTCCAGCGGCATGCCAACAACACCGTGAAGCTGGCCGTTGAGGGTGTGCGGCCACGTGAGTGCAGGCCAATGGTCTGGACAGGGCGGACACAGGTGTACAGTCCATGGCTGGCTGTGATCGCGCTGCGATTGAGGCTAGGCATCTGACTTATGCAGCCGCAGGACTGATACACATAACACTTGGCATGTATGAGCCAAGACCCCAAGCGGTCTTGCGCTCCTACATTTCCCTGTACATGCGGGCCCGCCCTCCGGGTGCATGCTACATTGCAACATCTACTACTGTGGCCCTGGTGGCGACAACACTCCAACACAGAGACAAGCTTACCGCACTTCCTGCTCAAGGCCAGACCAGAGCCACACCCTGATCCCCCTGCCGAATCAGCACACCCCGGCACTGACCTGACGTACGCCGGACCAGAACACGCCGCTTGTGCATGCAGGGGGGGGCGGACGAAGCTACATGTCCAAGGTCTTAGCCACTGCTGAGGTGACATGGTATCGTCCGCTGAAGACAGCACACTGTGATGTTGCAGGGCTCGGGCCCATCATGCTGACATAATGACAACACGGACACACTTGCTTAGATGGTGTGAATGGCTACGGGCACGTGCCCCCGGCCACTTTTATTAGCAGGCTCACATGTCGAGTGACACCTGCATTGGATGTGTGTGGGGTGTGTGTACACCAGCCTTCATGGAGTGCCTTGTGCAGTCAAAATACGACAACAGTGTCCATCGTTAAGGACACAACCATTCAACCATAAAGGCTCCATGACTTGAGCTGCACAGAGTCAGTGGCCCTGGATGCACAGCGTCCTGCACAGGCCTCTGACTTGCGGTGCACTGGGGCAGGGTCACAAGAGCAGAGCAGGTTCTCGTAGATGACAAAGGGGGTTGTCGCGGAGTGTCTCAGTGGACAGTGGAAGGTGTACCCCCAGGGCATGATGCAGAGGGCAGAACCACGCAGAAACAGTCACTATGGTGGAGATGAATGGAACAGACACATGTCGAACACCAAGTCCGTCCCAGCCAGATGATGATGCAGACAACCCCCAGGCCATGGACTCAGACGCCACCAAAGTCCAACCAGAAAGTGCCCATGACTCATTGCGCACAGAGTTAGTGGCACCAGTGCTGATAGGGGATGCCGCCTGCGATGAGGCGTGTTCAATGGTGTGGACTCCTCCATATCTTCCGCAAGTCACAGTTCCACATGTGTGAACTACTGGACCGCAGTGTAGGCCTGAGGCAGCGGTCAGCAGGGGCCCTCATCCGAGTGTCGCCGGCTTACGTTGGATGGTCCCACCGGCCTGCGTAGTTCAGGTTCAGTGGCACCACGGGACGCGGACTTGCGGTGAACAGGGTTAGTGGCACCAGGTCAGTTGTTGCTAGTGTTCGGTCACCTCCGTGACGAGGATCCGGCTTTCATCCGGACTGAGCCGCATCTTCCTCTTACTCCTCTCCGTGCGTTCACTGGTATGGACTCTGCCATTCATGAATCCCGACTAAGTGCTGGATGTGGGACCTACTGGACCGCAGTGTAGGCCGTGGGCAGCGGTCAGCACGGACCCACAGACACGTGTCGTGTGCTTGCGATGCAGGGTTTGGGACACTGATCGAAGGGAGTTCAGTGATGTAAACTCTGCAATAAACATCTGGTCACTGCCATTCAAAACTCAGGACACAGTTCCACATGTGGGACCTACTGGACCGCAGTGTAGGCCTGAGCCCTCATCCAAGTGTCGCCGGCTTGCGTTGAACAGGGTTAGTGGCACCACGTGTCACAGGCTTGCGTTGAACAGGGTTAGTGGCACCACGTGTCGCAGGCTTACGATGCAGACTTTGGCTTCACTGATCGGAGGGAGTTTAGTGATGTGGACGCTGCCACAGACTTGGGGTCACTGCCATTCAAAACTCACGACTCAGTACAACATGTGCCAACAACTGGGCCGAAGAGTACACCGGTGGGGTATGTCAACGAAAAAGGAGTACTGTGGGCCAGCATCGTGGAGGCCAGCGATGGTCTGCGGAGGCTGCAAAGGTCGCGGGACTGGGGCTTGGAGCTTGCACCGGCATGTGGTGGGCCCTATTTGACACACGCCGGTGTCAGCAGGTGAGCCGAGCCTCCTTGGTGCGCTGGGGCAGGCATGATGGGTCTTGGGAACAGCGTCCTGGGGTGCAGCAGGCGCAGAGGGACGCAGGCCCCGCCGCGCACAGTGCCGGCCTCGTGGCGGGCTGAGAGGCGCCACCCTGGCAGACACGTTGGCCATTCCGAATGAGAACCATGCCCAGTGCAACAGGCTTTTTATTCACACCCCTATGCAGGCCTGGCGTACGCAGGGCCAACCCACTCCGCCCGTGCATACAGGGGGGGACGTAACGAGCGACATTTCCACATTCTGCCCCACAGCCTGTGGGGACTTGGTAGCGTCCACTGGCCACTACACTCCATGCACCAGCAGTTAATGTCCACATGGCCATTTCCGTGGTTTGCACACTGAAGTCTGTCCGGCACATCCACGCCACACCTGGCATTGGGTAGGTTCTCATTCATTAGTCACTTGCCGCTCTTACACATGCCTGCTCCAGGCCTCTCCTCACATTCTGCTATTGTGTGGCTGTGGTGCCATGCCGTAGCTGGGTTGTGTGCATGGCAAGCCCAGGTTCCCAATGGAGTCGGGTTGTCGTGTCTGGGCGGTTGGCATGTTGTGTGGCATGTTGCATGTAGTTTTGCTGCATGCCCATTGCCAGTGTCGTGAGTTGCATGACTGTGGAGTGGAGGTGTGTGGTGTATTCATTGGTACTTACCAACGAGCAATGCATTTCCATAGGTGCCATCCTGGGAGCGCTGGTTGATGATGGACTGTCGGGAGATGTATGAATCATGCACACTGCCTGGGGAGTTGGCCACAACATTGTTGAGGAGTCCCCGGTGGTCCACTATTGCCTGCACATTGAAGGAATGCGTGTGCTTTCTGTTGCGGTAGTTGTGTGCAGTGTCGGCAGGGGGCACGAGGGGTACATGTGTGCAGTCGATTGCCCCAACACGTGAGGGAATCCAGCTATGGCGTAGAAGCCTTGCTTGATCTCCAGCTGCTCCTGCGCAGTGTGGGTGAAGTGGAGGTGCTGGGGTACCAGGCTGATGATGGCATCCAGGACAGGTGTGATGAACTTGGATTGGGCTGGCTGTGAGACTTCTCCAACTCTGGCAGTTGTGGGTTGGAAGGTACCAGAGGCCAACATGTGCAGCACAGCCGGCAGCTTTGTCTGCGGAGGGATGTTGGTTGTCCGCTGTGTTGGTACCGTCAGCCGGTGGGCGATGTGGGTCAGGATGCGGGGGATGGTTGTCCTTTTGGGCCTGTAGTGGGCAATGACCTCCTTTGGCGCTAGGTCTGTGCGGCTGGTGCGTTTACGGTGAGTCCGCTGCCTTTGTGTACACTGCCTCTGTGGTGGTCCGGGAGGGGCGGGGTGGTTCCTGGGGGTGGTGGCGGGCCTGGGGGTGGTGGCGGTGGGTGTTGTGGCCCTCATGGGTCTCCGAGCTGCATGATCATTGGCTCCATGGCATCTGTGGGTCTTCAGATGTGGCTCTTGGCTGGGCTCCCCTTCATACTGCAGGTAGTCGTCCTGCTTAACACCAGCAAAAGGCAGGTGTTAATTCCCTGCTGCTACCGCGGCTTATCGCCTGTTTTTGGTTCGCATCGCAGATCTGGCAGTTCGTTGTGAAAGTGGTGTTTTCGTGAGTTTTTGCACGGGAACGCCTACTCTGCATCTCATTAGGGTTAGTTGGTAGTGTCACCCGTGGAGACAAATTTTGCGGCAGTTATCGCAGGAATACTGGCGATGTCTGCAGTTTGCACCCGCTTGTGAATGGGACATTAAATCTATCTCCACTTTTGATGCGTTAAGGTGGCGATAACTCGGTGATAAGTCCTTGTGAATATGCCCCATAGTCTTGACTCCAAGCAAGTGATTTTTTGGTATTCACATTAGCATCTTCTATGTTATTCCCAATTGTTATCCACAATTGATGTTGAGTTTGATTATAAAATAGGTTAAGGGTTCATAAATGAACTGAGCTTGAAATCATAGGGATCCCTTGCTGTAGGAAGTCAAGCATAGGTTTCCATATAGCTTCAAAGTTCTGTATCAGTAACTGTGGTCATAGGTCCCTCCATTGATAGTATGTGCCGCAGTCTAACGTACCAGTGGGCTGTTGATTGAGGTTCTTTAATTGTCCAGAAGGCCGCAGAGTAGTCAAAAGCAATTCCTGATCTAAATTCTATCAGGGTTTTAAGATAAATCGGAGAGTGTCTGAGAGTTCATTTACTCTCCAGGTCCATCTGTGTTAAGAGTTCAGAGGGATAACTAGTTTCACACAGATGAAAGAGGCTGCCCTCCCTGGGGCTGATTAAAGGTATTTACTCGAGGAGAGAACTGGCATAGAAGGCCAGATTTAGAATTTGTGAAAGAGGGTACTGCATTTCAACTGTGATAGAGTACCCTCTCCGACGCTGACATACTCCTCAGACAAGCCATCGAAGGTTTACATATAACACCATTAGCACAATTTAGAGTAGATGGTGTTATATGTTTTTTTTTTTTGCTGTTCTTCACCACTAGGTAAAACCTTGCGGTGAGGGACAGTAAAAAAAATAATGACCAGCCCACCATAGGAGACAACTCCTATGGTACAGGGGGCACTCAACTTCCGCTGTGGAATTTTGTTTTAAAAAAAGCAAAAACTTCATGATACAGTTACATAAGGAGTTATTTAAAAAAAACTATTTAACTATAGCTTTGATCATGGATGTATGTTCTATTTACACTGAGTGAATCCTGTTAGTGCTAATAGATCATTCTTTTACAGTCTTGCGGTCAAAGACCACCTGACCTCCCTGAGCCCTGACTCTTCATCTTCACTCATGTGCCTTGTGACTGTTTGCTCAGCAGAGACTGCAATAAGGTTTTGAACCTTCTGAAATAATCAACTTGGCCTCCTACACCAACCCCAGCCACATGCCCCTTTGGGTTTGCAGATGAACCTGCAATGCTGCTTTTGCCATCAACCAGTAGAGCAATCACATTAGTTCACCACTCACCATCTTGCACCATATCATAAGCCCCTAGTTCCAGCAACCTGGTTCATTGCCTCCACCAGTCACCAGGGCCTGCAGCTGTGCATCCTGAGCAGTAAGTAGCCATAGCCTTCATCAAGAGACACTTCACTCCATTTGCTATGCAACAATCGTGCACACTAAAATTGTATCAAGACTGTTGTGGTAGTTTAGGATGACAGCGCAGAAATTCATAAACAGTTTAACCCTTTAACTTACGACAGAGATCTCCAACTCCGCGCCAACTCTGTCTCTCGGTCAACAGCTCTTTGCCACTGTGTTAGAATGGAGCACACATCAAAATTAATCAACATATAGCAGTTTTAGAATTCAGTCACTAATGAGAGGTTTGGTAAAGTTTTCTAAGTTTTTGTCAGAGGCAGCATGAAAAATAACAACATGTTCCATAAAGGAAATAGTCCCTAACTTAATCTAAAGGACCTAGCCTAACCTCACATGAAAACCATAAAGAGTTCCTTGTGGAAAAGAGCAAGGATTCGGAGCATCAAGCTAAAAGTCGCAAGAGAGCAAACTCCTCATTAGGAGCTGTTTTGGAAACTCGCCGAGATCCCCGACAGTTGCAGCAGCAACCGCCAATCCAAGTTAGAAAGAAAATAATCACAGCAGTAGCTATGATTCGGCATAAAGAAAGTTAATCTCCTTACGAAAGGTAAGGAAAACAAAAAAAATCACATTAGCAGAGCTTACTGTAATTTGGGCTAGCACAACAAAGTGCTAGGAGCATGGCAGGGTAGGTATGCATAGGATGCATCGAAGGCTGTAACTCTCTAACTAGGAATACGTACTATAAAGAAAAGCGCAAAACATATGTTGCAAAAACAGGTGCTTAAGTAATTTCCAGCCAATAAAGAAGGATCTTCCAATGGTCCGTCGCCTCTCCTCTCGGTTCCCACGGTAAACGTCCATGTCGACATGATGTTATTTGAATGAGGGTACAGCGTATTACAAAAAAGTTACATTTAAATAAGTTCTCATGAGAACATTTGCAAACCTACTCTGTTAGCTGTTCGGGATCCCATTGTGTAACAATGGACTGCTCTATGAAATGAAATATTAGCATGTCCTGGTAAGATCATGAGAAACATTTTCTTCCACAATCCTTAATTCTACTAAACATTTTATTTATTATAACTCATAGCAGGTGACTTGTGTAATACCATGAAATCATATAGTGTGAGGAAAGAAAGAAATACATTTTCTTGAAACGTATTACAGCTAAATATTGGAATAAATCAGCAGTTCTAAAAGGCATTATTTTATTAAGGGAAAGAAAATTTTGAAAAAGAAAAAAGTAAGAAGCCTAGTCATGTAAGCACGATGAAAATTAGAGTTTAAGAAATGCACATTTTCCTATAGTTTGTTTTTGTTAAGCCTTTTCTACATTATAGTCAAGACATATTTTAGCATCCTTGTAAGGTTAACATTGTCTAAAATTGTCTGCTCTATCAACTCTCCCTCTGATGATTTTCGAAATCCTCACAAAACTGTGTTTCACATGTGAGTTCATCATAGAGGGCACTTTCGAGGTCAGTTTAGTCTTTTTTTTTCTTTTCTGACCGCTAAATTTCAAAGATTTCATGTAATCATCAGTCATAATACCCCTTAGACCCATTTTCATATAATCTTTTCTGTAACTTTTCCCTTCTTTTAAGTAGTGCATATCTACAGCTCAAGAACATAACGTAAAGAAATATTAGACAAAGCCCCACTATTATACTGAATATTAGAATAGCCTTCTATACCCCTTTCTCTGCTGTGGAAAACCAGTTCCCAATTGCAGCAATCCCCTTCCCAAAATTTTCAAACAGATTTGATGTTTCCAATACACGTAGCTCAGGTTCTAAATCTGATATATTCTTTGCAAAGCTTATATTTCCTTACTCTTGTTAGACATGTATGTGCAGAAGTGAGTACATTTGAGCATCCTGCAGACTTTGCCTTTGTCTGCAAGTAAGATGTCTAATGCATGTCGGTCCTGTAAAATCATTGACCGTATAGCAACTAATTCTGTATTAATAACAAACAAAGCTCCAAAATGTACTTTTTGCCATCTTATTGACAACTGTCGCTAGCTTTCTAATCTTTTTGTCATTCAAGTTGACGTCTGTAGGAGGAATGACTGCTCCAAATATATCTCCTACTAGTCCAGTTCCTGTGTTTGTGCTGCATTTCTGTCTGTGTGCCAGTGTTAATGTTTTTTTTAAAAACAAAACTTTATTGTTAACAGAACAAATCCTTGCAGTTGGCATCCATTCTTATATAATAATCTCAATTTCTGTGCAGCACAACTTCAAGCTAACATTCCCTACCACTTCCTCCCTCCCCTTCCCTGGTGTGTCCCTGCAGGCATTACTACAAGGTAGGCAACAGTGTATCGACATCTCCCCTTGCTATGAAATGGCTGGTAGATGTAGGTGGGTGTACCCTAAGGGCCTAATTTATGAAAAGTGACGCATCGATGCGTGAAAACAGCGTTGCGTCACTTTTCATTGCACCCTCCTTGCGACATGATGGATGAGTCATATTTACTGTATGACGCATCATGTCGCAAGGAATGACAGATACGTCAGTTTTACTGACGTATCTGTCGGCGCAAAAATGATGCATTGCTGGAGTTGTGTCGGAAGCCTGGTGCAACTCCAGCTATGCCGGGGGGAGGGCTATGGATATAGCACTGCGTCACCCTTATGCCTGCCATGAAGCAGGCATAAGGTTTTGACGCATTTGCTTTCTAGAAGTGGTGCAGTGAAATCTCATAGATTTCACTGCGTAACTTCTACGAGGCTTACTTGCGTGGGAACGCCCCCGCATACATTATACCTGACGCAGGTATAATGTAGCGCAGGGGTTTACAAAGTGACACATCTGCTTAGATACGTCACTTTGTAAATCGGACGCAACAGGGGGCATATTTTATGCCACAGATGTGTCACAAAAAGTGACGCAACGGCAGCGTAAAACTGTTGCAAGGCCTCATAAATAAGGCCCTTAGTGTTGTCCCCGGGGTCCTGGAGAGAGCCAGTTGTTCATATTCTGGGGGTAGTTATTCCAGTGTTCCGAGCCCATTCTATCCGAGGCCCAGGCTCTCAAGGTGTGTCTAGCTGCCCCCCAGTCACTGGAACAACTGATTGCTTAATTCCTACTACCAGTGCTTCCCACGCCCTGGCGTTCTCAAGAGATCCCTGACCCCGCCTCGCTTCGATCAATCTTACTGCTCTTTCGTAATCTGCCTGTCGCAGCAGTTCCTTCCTCCGGCATGCTGTAGTGGGCCCGCCCTGGGCTTTCCAGTTCCGGGCTTTGCCAGTAATAGCGCCAGGTCCTGAAAGCTACTCGTTACTTTGTTCTTGGGTGTGTGCGGGAACCAAGTGGAGTAGGCAATGCCCCAGCATGCAAGGGACCTTCCTCCCTATCACCTCCGACAATGTGTCTGTCACCTTTTTCCAGAATGTGTTCAACTCTGGGCAGCTCCAAAACATGTAGAGTAATTCCGCTCCCAGTTCACCACAGCGGGGGCATTTAGCCTCTGCCGTCCCAAAGTACTGATTTATCCTTCCAGGTGTGAGGTACGCTCTGTGAAGCACATAAAAATTAACCAGCTTGAATCGAGCATTTCTGGAGACTTTAGGAGCTCGGCATAAGATTCCCTCGCAGGCTTTCTCATCTATGGGGGTCTCTAAATCTTCCTCCCAGTGTAAGCAAAGGTCAACTAATGAGGGTAGTCCCTCCCTATATAGCCTCCGGTAGAGAGAAGTGATTGCCATATATGTGCCCGCAGATGATACTACATATTGGTACCCTTCTTTCAGTGGAGGTTCCAATATCCCTACCCCCCAGTGTTTTTGGATTGCCGTCATGAGTGCTCTGTGCAGCAGGATGTGTCCATGTTGTAGTTCATACCTCTCATTAAATTCTTTGAAAGGTAGTAGTGTGCCTTCCTTGTACAGTGTTCCCATTGTGGTCATGCCAGAAGCCGTCCACTCTCTTAGCCCATTCCAGTTGCCCCCACGTGGGAGTTCCACTAGAAATTCTAGCGGTATCTCTGGTGCGTATGGTCTCCTTAGTTTAGCTCGATGAAGATATTTAGGCCAACATTTTCAAAGCACCTGAAACTCCGATGTTCCACCCGTTCTCGCCAAGGGAATTTGTAATATCGGCCGTGCCAGTTGTCGAAGATCCAGGATGTGGGGTCTCAGGCCCACTGCCCGTCGACTCCTATCTCCTACCCACTGTGCGAGCCACTGAAGCTGGGCCACCAGGTACTAGCTTTCGAAGTCTGGGAGGGACAGCCCGACCTCAGTAATATGCCTCTGCTGCTTGGAAAGAGCCTCTCTATGTCTGCCTGACCCCCAAATGAAACCTATAGTTATCGCTCTTATATCGTGGAACGTATTCACTGGTATCCACACTGGTACGGTCGCAAAGAAGTACAGCAGTCATGCTAAGCCTACCATTTTTAGTAGTGCAATTCTACCCATCAGAGTTAGAGGTAAAGAAGCCCAGAATGCAATGATTGATTTCAGCCCCCTTATGGATTCCCAATGTTGCCCTCATAGTTATCGGATGGCTCATGGTATACCCTCACCCCCAGGTATGAAAGACAACCGGGTTCCCATTTTACATCATTTATTTCGGCCGGGCAGGCCCTGTTAGCCAGGGTCGGAAACAAAGATGATTTTTTCCAATTTACCCGTACCCTCCCGAGGTGTCTGAGCAACTCCTTAGCTCCGGCATAATCCTCTCTCATGGACTGGAGGAAGAGTAGGAGATCATCTGCATATAATGCTATATGGTGGTGTTCTCCCAGCACCACCAACCCATTGTAGTGGGTCCCCGTTCTGGCATGGTAAGCCAAGGGTTCCAAGGCCAGTGCGAAGAGGCGGGTGACAAAGGGTACACCTGCCTCGTGCCTCTATTCACTTGGTATCAGTCAGATATAATCCGCCCGGTTTTCACCCTGGCCACCGAGCCTGTGTAGAGCAGCCTGTTCCAGTCTACGAACCCCTGACCCAGCCCGAAGCCCAGCATGACCCTATACAAATAGGGCCACTCTAAGCTATCGAAGGCTTTCTCCATATCCACTGCAAAGACAGCGGCCTCTTCTCTGTCATAGGAGCACCCCTCTAGTATGCGCAGGAGCCTCTGTACATTGACGGCGATGTTTCAGCCTGGGATAAACCCGGACTGATCCCTGTGCACCAGGGTCGCCATATGTGGGAGAAGCCGCATGGGCAGGAATTTACTCAAGATCTTGTAGTCTATATTTAGCATTGACAATGGTCGGTATGCAGTTTTATCAAAGGCGGGTTTGCCTGGTTTTAGAAGGGACACAACCAAAGCCTCCCTCGTGGTGGCAGGGAGAATACCTCCCTCTTTTGCCAAATTGTATAACGTCACTAGCCGGGGTCCCAGTTCCTCAACATACATTGAGTAGAACTCCACCGGGAGTCCATCCGTACCAGGAGTGTTGTTCCTGGCCATGGCTTTAATTGCAGCCCTAACGTCCGGGAGTGTGATGTCTCCACCCAAAGCTCCTGCGTCATCTAACTAAAGTGTTGGTACCGCCACAGGTCCTAGAAATGCCTCCAAGTCCTCCTCGGTACATGTGATCCTGTTTTGATACAAGGCAGTATAATAAGCTTCGAATGCTCTATTGATGCCTTGCTGGCTGTTTATTATGGGGGTATTCTCTTCTTTAAGCTCTAAAATAACTGAGCCCCTTTTAGCCGGGTTAGCCAGCCAGGCCAGGAGAGCCCCCGTGCAGTCTTTCTCACTACGGGCTTTAATCATATACTTTCTATAGTCGAAGCACCGTATTCTTTCGACTTGTTCTGTAACCCTCTCTCTCATCAGTAGTTCTTGGGTTTCTTGGTGCCCCGGCCTTCGCTTTTCTAGATCTCTGAGCTTCTGTTCTGCTACCAATGTTTCCTTGGGAAGAGTTCCCCTCATGCCCATAGTTTCAGATCTGCACCTGCCTCTGATCACTTCCTTAAAGGCATCCCATTCTATTTGGGGGTTTGAGCCTGTTCATTCATTCTCCGCAAAGTATTGGGCAATGGCTGTCAGAATCATGGCCTGGTAGACTGGGTCCTCAAGGGATTCTGGTTTTAGTCGCCAGGTCGGAATACAGTACTCGGGTTTTGACCATCGCATCCCGATCAGTAGGGGGTTATGGTCGGATATTGTTCTTGTGAGGTACTCACAAAGCGCCACCAGTTCATGTATGTTGGGAGAACATAATATGGCATCTAACCTTACATGTAAGTCGTGTAAATATGAAAAGAAGGAGTAATCTCTTTCCCCTAGGTGGAGTGGTCGCCACGAATCAGCTAGGCCCCACTGAGATCGCCACTCATTAAGGGCTTTAGCTGACCTCCACGCTGTGGAGTCTCTCAAAGGTGGATGCGACCGGTCGAGAGTCACCTCTGCTATACAGTTGTAGTCGCCCCCCAGGAGTATCGAACCCACTAGGACTGGTGCCAGTACCCCAGTAAGTGCCGCCAGGAATGAGGCTTGGTCCACATTCGGCCCATAGAGACTCCCTATGGTGATATCTTGGCCCTCTAGCTTACCAGTGATTACCACATAACGCCCTTCAGGGTCTACCTTTTGCCCAGTGAGTTGGAATGGGACTGCTGTCCTAATCCAAATCAATACCCCTCTAGCAAAAGCTGAATAATCCGTGTAGAAGGCTTGTCCCCGCCATCAACGTTGTGGTGCATCCCCTTCCTTTGCCCTGAGGTGTGTTTCTTGCAGTAGTGCAATTATGTGCGGGTGTTAAAGTTAATGCATCTAAACTCTTTACATGGTACATCTTTGGAATTAATATGCCTAAATTGCAAATACCCTCCCAATCTGCTCGCAATGAAAAGTAAGCGTTTTGTTCACAAATGTAACAAACTACTGAAGTAGCATTTTTTTTCTCCCTGTAATATTTGCCAAGATCCCCCTGTTAATTTGAATGTGTGTTAACAACTGCTAATCCCAACATGTCTACTCCTTTTGGGTGTCCGTCTTCTGTACACACAAATGTTCCTCTTGTGTTGGCTGTGAAATCTCAGTTTAGGGTAAGCCATCTTCTTTCTAAAATCACTTTCTTCCTTCTTCCAAGCATTTTCTAAAACATTGCTCTTTTTGTCAGTAGATTGTGTCATGCTAGTGTATCTCTCTTCTAAAGCTATTATATAATCCTCTATTGGTTATATTAAACAGGTTAAGCTGTTTTTGTAACACTACCTATGGGTCTATGGGAAACAGACCCATACCAAGCTATATCCATGGCTTTTGCTTGTGAGTGTAAATTCATGTTCTTTATTAATGATACACTGGAAAGTATTAGATCATGATTAGAATAGAAATTCTCAAAATTTCTTTGCCTATAAACTAATGACAATAGGATGCTGAAAGAAACAGCATAAGATGAAGGCCTGTGGTAATAGGTAACTTCTTTGGAAATTGAAGCAGGTAAGTGTGTGCATGCATAACAATCCTTTGCGTCCATTGGGTTAATATATTCAGGTACTAACCTAGAATTAAGCAAACACAAGGAGATGATGGACAGAGCACTGAAACTTTTCAGACACTCACCACCAGTCACAGATCTAGGTTAAATCCATCATCATTCTTTATCTCACTTCGCCACCTCAGTTAAGACCCAGCTATATGCAAATCAGTCTTAACGCTGTGCCTCATGGGAACAGTCCAGCCCGAACTGCCAAGCCAGGTCTTCCCTGAACAGGAAACAAGCATCCTGGGACCGGTTTCTGGGTAACACCCTTCATCAGCCAGGCTAGCTTGAATCCAGTGGCAAAGTGAGCAAGGGACCCACGTCTGGCCATACCCTGCCAACTTAGGGCGAACAAAGCAAACAGAAGGAGATGATGGACGGAGCGCTGAAACTTTTCAGACACTCACCCCCAGTCACAGATCTAGGTTGAATCCATCATCATTCTTTAGCTCACTTCGCCACCTCAGTTCAGACCCAGCTATATGCAAATCAGTCTTGACCCTGTGCCTCATGGGAACAGTCCAGCCCGAACTGCCAAGCCAGGTCTTCCCTGAACCGGAAACAAGCATCCTGGGACCGGTTTCTGGGTAACACCCTTCATCAGCCAGGCTAGCTTGAATCCAGTGGCAAAGTGAGCAAGGGACCCACGTCTGGGCATACCTTGCCAACTTAGAGCGAACAAAGCAAACAGAAGGAGATGAGGGACGGAGCGCTGAAACTTTTCAGACACTCACCCCCAGTCACAGATCTAGGTTGAATCCATCATCATTCTTTAGCTCACTTCGCTACCTCAGTTCAGACCCAGCTATATGCAAATCAGTCTTGACCCTGTGCCTCATGGGAACAGTCCAGCCCGAACTGCCAAGGCAGGTCTTCCCTGAACCGGAAACAAGCATCCTGGGACCAGTTTCTGGGTAACACCCTTCATCAGCCAGGCTAGCTTGAATCCAGTGGCAAAGTGAGCAATGGACCCACGTCTGGGCATACCCTGCCAACTTAGGGCGAACAAAGCAAACAAAAGGAGATGATGGACGGAGTGCTGAAACTTTTCAGACACTCACCCCCAGTCACAGATCTGGGTTGAATCCATCATCATTCTTTAGCTCACTTCGCCACCTCAGTACAGACCCAGCTATATGCAAATCAGTCTTCACCCTGTGCCTCATGGGAATAGTCCAGCCCGAACTGCCAAGCCAGGTCTTCCCTGAACAGGAAACAAGCATCCTGGGACCGGTTTCTGGGTAACACCCTTCATCAGCCAGGCTAGCTTGAATCCAGTGGCAAAGTGAGCAAGGGACCGACGTCTGGGCATACCCTGCCAACTTAGGGTGAACAAAGCAAACAAAAGGAGATGATGGACGGAGCGCTGAAACTTTTCAGACACTCACCCCCAGTCACAGATCTGGGTTGAATCCTTCATCTTTCTTTAGTTCACGTCGCCACCTCAGTACAGACCCAGCTATATACAAATCAGTCTTCACCCTGTGCCTCATGGGAACAGTCCAGCCCGAACTGCCAAACCAGGTCTTCCCTGAACAGGAAACAAGCATCATGGGACTGGTTTCTGGGTAACACGCTTCATCTGTCAGGCTAGCTTGAATCCAGTGGCAAAGTGAGCAAGGGACCCACGTCTGGGCATACCCTGCCAACTTAGGGAGAACAAAGCAAACAGAAGGAGATGATGGACGGAGCGCTGAAACTTTATAGACACTCACCCCCAGTCACAGATTTGGGTTGAATCCATCATCATTCTTTAGCTCACTTCGCCACCTCAGTTCAGACCCAGCTATATGCAAATCAGTCTTGACCCTGTGCCTCATGGGAACAGTCCAGCCCGAACTGCCAAGCCAGGTCTTCCCTGAACAGGAAACAAGCATCCTGGGACCGGTTTCTGGGTAACACCCTTCATCAGCCAGGCTAGCTTGAATCCAGTGGCAAAGTGAGCAAGGGACCGACGTCTGGGCATACCCTGCCAACTTAGGGCGAACAAAGCAAACAAAAGGAGATGATGGACGGAGCGCTGAAACTTTTCAGACACTCACCCCCAGTCACAGATCTGGGTTGAATCCATCATCTTTCTTTAGTTCACGTCGCCACCTCAGTACAGACCCAGCTATATACAAATCAGTCTTCACCCTGTGCCTCATGGGAACAGTCCAGCCAGAACTGCCAAGCCAGGTCTTCCCTGAACCGGACAGAAGCATCGTGGGACTGGATTCTGGGTAACACCCTTCATCAGCCAGGCTAGCTTGAATCCAGTGGCAAAGTGAGCAAGGGACCCACGTCTGGGCATACCCTGCCAACTTAGGGCAAACAAAGCAAACACAAGGAGATGATGGACGGAGCGCTGAAACTGGGGGTGAGTGTCTGAAAAGTTTCAAGACTGATTTGCATATAGCTGGATCTGAACTGAGGTGGTGAAGTGAGCTAAAGAATGATGATGGATTCAACCCAGATCTGTGACTCGGGGTGAGTGTCTGAAAAGTTTCAGCGCTCCGTTTTCATCTCCTTGTGTTTGCTTTGTTCGCCCTAAGTTGGCAGGGTATGCCCAGACGTGGGTCCCTTACTCACTTTGCCACTGGATTCAAGCTAGCCTGGCTGATGAAGGGTGTTACCCAGAAACCGGTCCCAGGATGCTTGTTTCCGGTTCAGGGAAGACCTGGCTTGGCAGTTCGGGCTTGACTGTTCCCATGAGGCACAGGGTAAAGACTGATTTGCATATAGCTGGGTCTGAACTGAGGTGGTGAAGTGAGCTAAAGAATGATGATGGATTCAACCCAGATCTGTGACTCGGGGTGAGTGTCTGAAAAGTTTCAGCGCTCCGTTTTCATCTCCTTGTGTTTGCTTTGTTCGCCCTAAGTTGGCAGGGTATGCCCAGACATGGGTCCCTTGCTCACTTTGCCACTGGATTCAAGCTAGCCTGGCTGATGAAGGGTGTTACCCAGAAACCGGTCCCAGGATGCTTGTTTCCGGTTCAGGGAAGACCTGGCTTGGCAGTTCGGGCTTGACTGTTCCCATGAGGCACAGGGTAAAGACTGATTTGCATATAGCTGGGTCTGAACTGAGGTGGCGAAGTGAGCTAAAGAATGATGATGGATTCAACCCAGATCTGTGACTCGGGGTGAGTGTCTGAAAAGTTTCAGCGCTCCGTTTTCATCTCCTTGTGTTTGCTTTGTTCGCCCTAAGTTGGCAGGGTATGCCCAGACGTGGGTCCTTTGCTCACTTTGCCACTGGATTCAAGCTAGCCCGGCTGATGAAGGGTGTTACCCAGAAACCGGTCCCAGGATGCTTGTTTCCGGTTCAGGGAAGACCTGGCTTGGCAGTTCGGGCTGGACTGTTCCCATGAGGCACAGGGTGAAGACTGATTTACATATAGCTGGGTCTGAACTGAGGTAGCGAAGTGAGCTAAAGAATGATGATGGATTCAACCCAGATCTGTGACTGGGGGTGAGTGTCTGAAAAGTTTCAGCGCTCCGTCCATCATCTCCTTGTGTTTACTAACCTAGAATTAACATTAGTTGAATAATCATTTTCTTATATCTTAAAAAGGAGTAACTAATGGGGTCTTCCTTAATATTGTAAATAGGTGTATTATTGATGTTCTTTGCTTTAGGCTCTAACTCTGGTGTTAGGTAAAATCCTATTAGTACTATAGTTATTATTATTACTGTTATTCCGAAAATTGATCCCATGATATATTTACACTTTTTTCTAATGCAACACATTCTCTTTGAGTCAGACCCAAACACTTAAGTTCAGTAGCCTGTAGTAGAGTTCAATATGCAACTTCAATTCGTGTAGTTAGTTCTTCTTTTCAGCAGTTCATTTCCTAAAAAACAATCTCTATCCCTACTCCGTATTCTTCTAAAATGTTGTCCCTATCTCTTCTGTAGCTTTTACTCGGACTTAGGTTGATCTTCTGTAAAACAAAAAGCTCAAACAACAAACATCTAATAAGCACAGTTCCAAATTCTTTCTTCAATTCCGGTTAGCTTCAAGTTTCCTTCTGACTATTTTCATCATTCTCGTTTTCTCTTTTTTCAGGAAGGTTCAAGTAGTTCAGGATTCACATTGCACAAGTTTTCCAATGTGACATTCAAAGCAGTGTTCATGTGGTATGACCATTTTGGTGCTGAATATCTATGACAAGGCACTCATGCTCTTTTCAATCTTCTTTGGTTTTGCTTATTTGGATCTAGGCCACCTTCGTCGCTAGACTCAATTTCTTTGGGTATTATTTTTGGAATTTAAGCTATTGAAGAACTTTTCCTCTGATGTTTGTTTCCATATCTTCATGGCCATTCCACCTGTCTATTTGTTCTCCTTGTTCCAGTGCTTGAACCTGGTGGAGCAAGGACTCACAAATGAGACTTGCTCGAATACAATCTCCTCACAATATTAATTTATTAATCTTGTATTTTGTATATTAACTTTGCATACACTACATGAATAGCAAGGAAGCTTGCCTATGTGTTCTGACTAACAAGTAACGCTTGTCCGTAATCTAAAATGGCCGCTAAAGCGTGGGAATCTTACTGCGCATGTCTCAACCATATCACGTGTTGTGACGTCTTTCTTTGCTTGGTGGGAAATTTCTGCTTCTGCGCAGTGTGCTTTAAAATGGCTACTTGATGTTTCACATGCTTCAGCTTGCTCTTGTGTTATTATTAATTTGTCGTTTTCTTAACGCTACTAATGCGGGATAGATTTATAAGTAAATGGGGATAGAATAGAAAGAGTGGGTATACAGTGAAACATATTATTTGTGATTTTAATATTTTCTTCTTTGACTTTTATTAGTTCGTAAACTTGGGCCTGGGGTTGGTGATCTGAAACTCGAGAGACAATGATTCTGCGCATGTGTCCTGTTTGGCTGCCAAAGAATAAAAATGAAGTCAACCTGGACGTCGTCAAAGGCCATGACCTGATGGCCGAAGCTCCTGTGCTCTTGCCTTTCCTGTTGAAAATTGAAACTTTGTATATGAAGAATATATAACATTTGTCGTGAGACGGGTGGGAAATAAAGCAAATGTATTAAATTGGATGGGCGGTAGTTTAAAGACAATGGGCTTCAGAATTCGAACCAAATCAATATGGTGTGAGGATCAACCCCTGTCCCTGTCCAATCAGAAGTAGTGGTCCCATATTTTAGCAACATTAAGGGAGGTACATGGGCGTAGAAGGGTATAATAGATATAGAATTAGTTAATTAGTTTAGCTCAGACCGCAGAGTGCGTTTAGGAGGCTAGAGTTTACTCTCAGAACGCACAGAAGAGCTCCAGACCGCCAAGCTGATCGATTGCAGACTAAATCCCTGTCCAGAAGAGGTCCTGAGGAGGGGGCGGCGGAGTCCATTAGAAGGAAGGCACGGGAGAATCGAGGAGAAGTCGAGTATCAGAGAGGGGAACGACGCAGGCGTCGTTGTAGAGAGGTCACCGTCCTGTCCTGATCCTGGAGGAGGTCTTTGCTCTTCATCTTTCCTGGGTCCTATTCTTTCCAACTCCTTGGTCAAGGGGTTTGGTTCTCGCACTTAGGTAAATATAAATGCAACCTTTAGTTGCGCTGCTGTCTCTATCTTCTCCTTTCTGAGGGACCGTCATTAATTCAATTATTATTATTCTATGCTTCATCCGTGATATGCGATTAAGTACCATGTGGTTCTGTAATTTACTCTGCTAAATCTTTAGATAAACATTTTAAAACTTCCTGACTCAGTGGTTATTTCTGGATTATGTACTATAATGAATGTCACTCATTTTAAACTTCCCAATTAGCAAAGGATTCATTGGTAAGTCATTACTCTTCAATCGGAAGGTAATTGGTAGCAGGGATTTTTGATAAAGAGTATAACTGATAAACCCAGCGTAAGTATTAGCGTAGTATGAATGTATGGGCCCAAGAGAGTATCTGGTGTATGAATGTGGTTTGCTAATATCGCGCTGTATCAGTTTTCTGGTAATCAGAGGATGGTTACTCTTTGTTAATTGGGTAATGAGAATTTTATTTTGATGAACTAACATCTGTGTATTCAAAGTTTGTTTTATGTTGTCTAGAATCCCTGGGAAAAATTGAATAGCAGATGGTAAGTGGAAGCCATACTGCCGTGAGGTTATCTGTCAGGCAGAAATAGTACTGAAAAGTTAAGCAGGACTATCAGTACTGGTTAGGGAATCTATGTGTGAGTAATAGCAAAAGAGTACATTGGTAAAAATTTGATGTTATATCACCTAGAAAGGGTAACATTGAAGAAGTAACAGGTACTTCTGGAGCTTGTGTGAAGAGTAAACGGAAGGGTTTTTACTCGTAGTGTATGTTTAGTAAACGGAAAGGTTTTACTAAGTGTGGGAGGAAACTATCTTTTCTATTTTTAGAGAAACTGGCACGATAGCGAATGTTTTATGTTGTTACTGAAATTTAATTAAGATTTATAGAGAAAATAAGTTTGCGTAAGATTTTGTAAAGGGAGGGTCAGCTGCCGGAAAGGGAGCTGACGTCAGAAAACGCCGCGCTGGGATTGGTTGAATCAGCGGGTGTGGAAAGACCTTGTAAAGGAGGGGTCAGTAGTCAGGAGCAGTACTGACGTCACAGGTGCCGCGCTGGGAGTGGTTGAAACAGCGAGAGACAGAGAAGCGCAGATTGTAAAGGAGGGGTTGACAGACTAACGTCACAGAAAGGCCGCGCTAGGATTGGTTCAGAAATAGAAGAAAGCAGACATTTGATTGGTTGATACTAGAAGCTAAAATCTTAGTGGATAGAGATTGCATGTTAAAACGCGATCCGACTTTAACAGGAACTCGTCCGGATAGGAGATTCCTAGGTTTTGCAGAATATAATTTTATACACCGAAGGTTAGATAGAATGTACGGAGAGAAGAGAAAAATGTCCTTTCTGCAAAAGATTAAAAACTATTTTAAAAAGGATAAACCAATCAAAACTAGGGAAGGAATTATCATTCCACCAGCTAAAACGCCCGCTTCATTCATGATGATGGAGAGAGGTTATCATACTTGTGTATGGATAGAGAATTGGATAGAATATACCAAAAATGATGGAATATTAGCATTTCCCGAGAATGGTACCTTCAATGGAAGAATTCTTCAAAATTTGAGATTGAGAATGAATGATTTAGAACCCAGACCTAGATTAATTCAATACGAAGCCTTAGAGGAATGGGAAACCGAGGCATTTGAGCGTGACCGATCCAGGAGTAATAGGGGTTATCGAGGATTTTTCCCAGATACCAACATGAGTCTAGGGACGGTCAGATGAAACAATGGAGGAGGGCAATGCTTACAGAAGGATTGTATCCATTGTTAACAGCAGAAGAAAAATTAGAGAGCAAATGCACAGAAAAGACAAAACATTTAATGAGAAATGGAGATTCCGAAGATGAATTTATAGAAGAAATATTAAGGAACCCCCACCATATCAGGAAGGGACAAGTGGATGCACCCCAAGTGCACCCTGTTAAAAACTCCATTAGTACCACAGGTAATGCATGAATTTACCCCCAGTAGGATACTTCACGATAAAGAGAAAGAAGCCCCAGAGAAGACCAGAGCAGAATTAATACAGAAAATAACACAGATAAAAGTGCATCCTGACTCTTTGACCATACCTGTAACAATTGGTCCAGTAGTTCCATTATATGGTAGTCAGGGAAACTGTCCTCCACCGTTAGTTATGCCTACTCCTGTGAATATTCCTAAACCTGAAGCAACAGTAATGGTGGAAGATCACTTTAGTGATTGTAAATCTACGATATCCCTAATGGATTTACCAATTCGAGATTCTGTCAATAGTACTCCCAGAAGAACTACACCTGGGTGCTCGAAAGAGATAAACTTGATAACTTCATCAGGAGCAAAAAGTGTCACTGTAGTTAGTCCAGAAGACTTAGAAAGGTGGGCACAAGGATCAGAACAGCAGTGTACACCTCCAAAAATTTTGGATATTTATAAATTAAAAGTCGAATTAGAAGAAATAATAGCAGGAAATGTGGGGCTAGATCGCCTAAATGCTTACAATGAAGAAGAATTATTGTTCGTATGCAGAAGTATTACCAGAAATGTAAAAATATTCCATGAGAAATTATCAGATTTGGCTCTACAGATGGGAATTGAAATAGGGAGATCAAAGGTGTTGCAGAAACCCTATAGAGCAGATTTCTCAGACAAAGATTTAGAAAATATGAATGCCTCTGGAAGAAAGTTACAAGTAAAAGAATTAATGATAGTCTTACAGAAATGGGGAGACCTAGATAAATGGAGAGTTCGAAGGGCAAAGAAAAAGGAAGAGGCACGATCCAGTAGAACAGCCTCTCAATATGTGTTGAAAGAAACAGGGAAGACAGATCAAATGTATCCGATGCGAGAAGTTCCAGGAGGGGGCTATGTACATGTCCCATGGAGTAGACAGGATATTTTGTCATTTACGAATGATTTTCCAAAGTTGAGAGAAAAACCAATTGAATGGTACAAGCAGGTTGAGAGGTTTGTGAAGGTGTCAAAGGTATTGTTGAAAGATTTAGATGGTCTGTTTGACATAGTGGTACCTGCCGATTTGTGGACAGATTGTAAAATTACAATTGATTGGCCAAGTGACGAGTATCCTAGAGATCCGAAAACAGGTGCCCCGTCAAATGATGTAATGAAAAAGTATCACCAGGTGATAACTTACCTGAAAGGCAAAATACCACCGAAAGAAACAGATTGGGTGAAAATAGACCGAACCACCCAATCAATCAATCAATCAATCACGGCATTTATAGAGCGCGCTACTCACTCGGGAGGGTCTCAAGGCGCTGGGGGAGGGGGTAAGTTACTGCTCGAACAGCCAGGTCTTGAGCTGCTTCCTGAAGGAGAGATGGTCCTGGGTTCGCCGAAGGTGAGTGGGGAGGAGTTCCAGGTCTTGGCTGCCAGGTAGGAGAAGGATCTTCCTCCGGCGGTGGTTCTGCGGATGCGTGGTACGGTGGCGAGGGCGTGGCTGGTTGATCGTAGCTGGCGTGTGGGCGTGTAGAAGGTCACGCGGTCGTTGAGGTACTTTGGGCCCAGGTCGTGGAGGGCCTTGTGTGCGTGGGTGAGGAGTCTGAACGTGATTCTCTTGCTGACGGGGAGCCAGTGCAGGTCTTTCAGGTGTCCGGTGATGTGGCTGTGTCGGGGGATGTCCAGGATGAGTCGTGCGGAGGCGTTCTGGATGCGCTGGAGTCTTTTTGAAGTTTGGCTGTGGTTCCGGCGTAGAGGGTGTTCCCATAGTCCAGTCGGCTGGTGACGAGTGCCTGGGTGACGGTCTTCCTGGTTTCAGTGGGGATCCATCTGAAGATCTTGCGGAGCATGCGCAGGGTGTTGAAGCATGAAGATGAGACGGCGTTGACTTGTCTGGTCATCGACAGGGAGGAGTCCAGGATGAAGCCCAGGTTGCGTGCGTGGTCCGTTGGCTTGGGCGCGGTGCCCAGGGCCGGGGGCCACCAGGAGTCGTCCCAGGCGGAGGGTGATGAGCCCAGGATGAGGACTTCCGTCTTGTCTGAGTTCAGTTTAAGGCGGCTGTTCCTCATCCAGTCGGCGACGTCTCTCATCCCGTCGTGTAGGTTGGCTCTGGCGGTGGTGGGGTCGTTGGTGAAAGCTAGTGAAGCTAGTGAAGCAAGAAGCTAGTGAATCGGTACACGCCTATTATGAGCGTTTATTGCAGGTATTTAAGCAGTATAATGGATTTTGAGGACATTGGAGATAAGAACATGAGCCAGTTTGTGTATTGATTTGTTTATGGTCTGAAGCCAGAAATTTGTCAGATGATTAAGCAGCACATGTTGTGTTGGCAGGGTAAGCCCATAGACGAGATTCTGAAATATGCGAAATACTGTGGAGAAGATATTGAGGATAGGCACAAGAAATTGCAGGAAAAAGTAATGTGGGCACAGATGAAAATGGCTGAGAAACAGGGAATTAATTTGGATAATCCAAGTGAAAATCAAGGAAAGGATTCTGGAACAAATGGCGATACTGGGAATGGTGGAAAAGTGAGAGGACGAATGAGGAGGGAAGAAGCTAAAAAGAAATTTCCTTGTCATGGATGCGGAAAATTGGGGCATTGGAAGGATGAATGTAAAAAGATTCGAAATAATAATGGCCCAAATCAAAATTTAAATCCACAGATGCAGAATGACTCACAGCTGGGTGTAAATCCTCAGAGTCAGTTGCCACCTGCACCTATTCAGGGTAATGTAAGCAGAGCAAACCACGGTACAGACGTCGGATATTAAGGAGGAAGTGGTAAGAATGATTATGTAACATCACAGTTTCTTTTACAGGACGATTTCTGTCAATACAGTTCATGACGGTGCATAGGAGAGGGGGAGAAGGAGTGCGTACTTGGCGCATCCTTATCGGTAGATCAGTCAGGTCCATATGTTGAAGGGAATGTGAAAGGTAATGATATTACCTTCCTTTTGGACACTGGTGCTACCAGGTCAACTGTGAGAACAGCAGACATTCCAGACCTTCCTCTCTCTGGAGAAGCTATCCAAGTAGTGGGAGTAGCTAATAGAAAGATTAGAACACCTCTTACCGAACCAATGGAAGTTAAAATTGGAAATTTCAGAGAAATGCACCAATTTGTGGTGCGTGATTCTAGTCCAGTAAATTTATTAGGTCGTGATTTACTGTGCAAGATGAATTGCACAATTTTCTGCACCCCGGATGGTGTGGCAGTTCAGACCCCAGATGAAGATCATGTATATAAGTTTAGGATTGCAAAACAAGGTACAGAAGTAGATGAGATGTTTTCTTTGATAACAAAAGATGAGCTGCCAGAAGAATTAAAAACTACAGTAAACCCCACAGTATGGGATTTCACAGGAAAGGAAGTAGGACTTATGGCCAAAATAGACCCAGTTAAAATTACCGTAAAGGAAGGTGCGATTTTCCCAAATACTGTACAGTACAAAATGAGTGCAGAAGTAAAGACAGGAGTCATTGAAGAAATCAATCGAATGGTAGAACAAAACATACTAAGAGAAGTAATGAGTAGCCCATGTAATTCACCAATAATGGGTTTGAAGAAACCTAGCGGAAAATATAGGATTGTTCAGGACCTGCGGAAAATAAATAAGATTGTGGAACCTTGTTGTCCTATAGTACCCAATCCTGCAGTAATACTATACCAGATTCCTTGGAGTGCAGGATGGCTCACAATGATTGATTTATGCCAAGCGTTCTTTTCAATACCATTGCACCCAGATAGCCAGTATCTTTTTTCATTTAAATTTGAGAACAAAGTCTATGTATGGAATCGTGTTCCTCAGGGGTACACGGAAAGTCCTTCCATCTTTAATCAGATATTGAAAAAGTGCCTTGAGAAACTAGTGATGCCAGGTAGCTCAGTCCTAGTGCAATATATCGACGACTTACTGGTGGCATCGAACACCAGAGAGGACTGTGTTGTTGATTCCATAGCACTATTGAATCATTTGGCTGAAGAAGGGCATAAAGTCTCACCAGAAAAATTGCAGTTCTGTACAACAGCTGTTAAATATCTGGGACACCAAATTGAGAGGGAAAAAGAAGAATAACCTCGGAAAGAGTACAATTGATTAAGAAAATGCAAATGCCTGTAACCCGAAGAGAAGTGAGAATGTTCTTAGGAATAGTAGGTTACTGTCGACAATGGATACTAGGATTTTCCTTGTTAGCAAAGCCCCTAATTCAAATGACAAAAAAGAAAGCAAAGGACCCAGTTGAATGGGATGATGAGAGTGTAGGAGCTTTTGTAAAATTGAGAAATGCTCTGTGCTCAGCACCAGCCCTAGGCATGCCCGACTATAAGAGAAGCTTCGCATTGTTCTGTCATGAGAGAGAAAATTGTGCACTTTCAGTCTTAACTCAAAGACATGGTCTAGACAGATGTCCTATAGCATATTTTTCTGCTACATTGGATCCAGTGGCAGCCGCGTTGCCAGGCTGCTTAAAAGCAGTAGCGGCTACCTGTTTAAGTATTGAACAAAGTGAATCAATTGTGATGGGACACCCAGTAAAGGTGTTTGTTCCCCATGCGGTTGTGATTCTGTTGACAAGAACACGAACTCAGCATCTTACTCCTAGTCGGCTGACTAAATATGAGAGAATAATAATGGGTGCTGAAAATGTGAACATAGTGAGGTGTACAATAGTAAATCCCGCTACCTTACTACCAGACCCATATCAAAAGGAAATTAAAAATGACGAAGAAGAAGAACATGATTGTTTACAAGTCACAGAATTATGCACGAAACCACGTCCAGACATTGAAGATTAGCCCCTTAGAAAGCCAGACAGGGAGCTGTTTGTTGATGGTTCATGCCAGAGACATGAAGACGGTAAACTAACTGCTGCATATGCAGTATGTGAATTAACTGGAATAGTGGAAGCATCCTATTTACCAGGAGTAAAATCTGCACAAGTAGCTGAATTGATTGCTTTGATAAAAGCGTGCAAAATTGGGAGGAATCAAAAAGTAACTATATTTACAGATAGCCAATATGGTTACGGGGTTGTGCACGATTTTGGCCAACTATGGATGCAGAGGGATTTCATGACATCTTCAGGATCCCCATTAAAAATGGACAGTTTGTAAGGGAATTGCTGGAAGCAATACAATCACCAAAAGAATTGTCTGTGGTGAAATGTGCCGCACACCAGTCAGGAGATGACTGGGTGGTAATTGGCAATCGATATGCAGATCTTGTGGCTCAACATTGTGCCATAAATAGATTATCAGTCAATAAAAGGGTGGAAAGAATGGGAATCAGCTGCCAACTTATGCTGTATATGCCACCTGAAACATGGAATGAGGTTAGAAGATTGCAAGATGGTGCTGATGAAAATGAGAAGAAAACATGGGTCAAAGTGGGTTGTTCCCAAAGGGAGATGATGAAGTGTGGATTTGTGCTGCTGGCAGACCAGTCATGCCTGACTGTCTGCTCTCTCAAATGGCCAGGATGTATCATGGAGACACACACATAGGGAGAGATGCAATGATAAGGCTTTTCAGACAGAATTGGTACAATCCCAAGTTCAGGGCTGTAGCAGAGAGCCTTTGCCAGAGATGTTTGACTTGCCAGATGCATAATCCAGGGAGAAAGACAATAATCGGGTTTGGGAAGATTGGAAAGGCAGAGGGTCCATTTATAAGACTCCAGTTCGACTTTATACAGTTACCACCATGCAGAGGGTTGAAATATGTACTAGTCATAGTATGTCTGTTTTCAAAGTGGGTGGAGGCTTACCCTACCAGGAGGAGTGACAGCATTACAGTCGCAAAACTGTTACTACGAGAACTCATTCCTAGGTTTGGTTTCCCAGTAACTTTGGAATCAGATAGAGGAAATCATTTTAACAGTGAAGTGATTCAAATAATTTGCGGAGCATTCCAAATTGAACAAAAATTGCACTGTGCATATCGTCCAGAGGCTTCTGGAGTGGTTGAACAATTGAATGGCACTATAAAATCCAGACTGGGAAAAATGTGTGCATCAACATCATTGGAGTGGCCAGATGCATTGCCACTTGTCTTAATGGCCTAAGAAGCATTCCTGATAGAAATACGGGGCTGAGTCCACACGAGATAATGATGGGAAGAGCAATGTGGCAAGCACATGTTCCCATAAACAAACTGCTGAATATATCTGATGATATGGTTCTGGATTATTGCAAAGGATTGGCTGACCTAGTGCGTTCTATCTCTCATCAGGTCGGAGAAGACGCAGTTTCAAGGCAGCCTGAACAAGAACATGATCTGAATCCTGGTGACTGGGTGGTAGTGAAGAATCACACCAGAGAGACGTGTCTATCACATAGATGGGGAAAACCTTGTCAAGTCATACTGACTACCAACACAGCAGTGAAGTGTGCAGGATTTCCTAATTGGATTCATGTAAGCCACACCAAAAGAGTACCAGACCCTGAAGAAGAAAATCCTCAGTCAGCATCAATAACTGAGGGAGCTGAAGGTTGCCCAGCTGAAGAATCTCAGGCTCGAGATTCAGGAGAAGCTGCAGAAGAACAACCGAGCACAAGTCAGGACTGGATACCGGTGGTAGAAATTCCTGAAGTTTACCACAGAACAAGAAGTCAAACAAAATTGGAAGAAATTGAAGAAGATCAGATAGGTGAAGAAGAAGCAGCTCAGGGTAAAGAAGAACATACAATAAAAGAACCTGAGCAGGACCAGATAGGGAAAGGAAACTGGGCTCAAAATAACGAAGAACCAACAAGTTTTGAGCAGGAACAGACAGGTTTAGAAGAATCCGGTCAGGCTGCAGAAGTACAAAGTGCAATAAGCCCTGATCAGAACCAGTTAGATCAAGAAAATCACACAGAAGAAAAAGATCTCGAGAAACATAATCATGAATAATTAAACAAAGAACAAGGTCAATTATTGGAAACCCACGGAGGAGCTGCAGAAGAAAAACAAATAAGGCCTGAAAAGGAGCAAGAAAGAAAAACAGTAATTGCAGAAAACGAAAATGTGTCAGAAAGTGAAATTAAAGAGATTGCTGAAGACAAAAATAAAGAAACAGTGCAAACAAAGAAAACAAGAAAAGGTGATCATTGGCCTAGTGTCATTAAAAGAGTAAAATACCACATAACAACCAGAAGTGAAGATCCAGATCAAGTAAATGAAGTAACAAGCCAAACCGAACGAGAAAATAAAACTGAGAAAAGAAGAAGTAAAAGACTGAAACTTGTGAATAACAAATTCAAGGGTCCTGATTGGACTTACATCATTCTTGAAGATTACGAAAGTTCAGAGTCAAGTGAAAGTGGTGACGAAGGAACAAGTGCAGAACTAACGTATGAAAAAGAAACAAGACCACCTTGACTAAGCAAAAGAGTCACATAAAGAAAAGCGAAAACAGATAAGAAGAGCAATCTTCCTTGTCGAAATGCCTGATGATAGAGTTGCTGGGAGACCAAAACAGAGATGTTGTAGAAGATGCTGTGCAATATGCATATGTAGTCTAGTAATGGTGCTTATAGTTTGGTTAGTCCTGATCGTAGCAGTCCCTTACCTTATGATAATGGATAAAAAGATTAATAACGAAACTAAAGGAAGGACAGCACACATGAAGGGAAATAGAGTAGAACTAATGCCAGAAAATGAACCAGAATTTCATCATAAAATAACTGATAACGACAAAAGTTTAAATGTTTTCACAAAGTTATTGTTTCACTATGTAGATACCATGGAAGTTAGTAATTGTTATGTCTGTATGAAATTACCCGAATCAGTAGCAGAAGGATTAACATATCACCACTTACCATTGACATATGGCATATCATGTAGTGTATTGTCTAGTTTATTCTATAGAACAGGGAGACTTCAATATTATTATTCAAACATAGATGTGATATTTTCTGAGGTTCCGATTCGAAAGAGTATGAACCCAGTACTTAGTAGTCAAGACGCACAGTTTATGGGAGAATTTTTCTTAACAATGAAATCGATCGACATAACACATGCACATAGACACAATCTAACATGTTCTTTACACGAAGAAGAAAAGATATTTTTGAATTTAGTAGAAGATAGAAGACAAGATTTTCAAAGGAAAGCTTCTGAGCATAAGGCTCATTTGCCACCTTAGGCTGAGAAAGAAGGGAGTTATACACCTGGCAAGGCTCAAGCTGCTATGGCTCTGGATTTTGTAAAGACGGGGAAAATTTGTCTACATAGGTTAAGGACTGATTATAACAATGTTTTCATCGGTACCAGTGAATGTGAACACAATTTCTTAATTCTTGGAGGTTGGGGAATCAAAGGAGGAACAGATTCAGTTTTTCCTGGTATCTATTGTGTATGTGGGAATAAGGCTTACTTTAGGCTTCCTGCACGGTAGTATGGAAGTTGTTATTTTGGAATAGTATTTCCCAAAATATACCACGTAAAAAGAAACACTGGGAGCAATGAAAACAATGGCGAATTAAAACGTAGTAAAAGAGCTAGTTTTTCTGAAATTGTAGGTGATATATTTGGTGCATTGATACCTTCAGTGGGAATAATTCTGAACTCAAGGAAAATATGTAAATTGTCTACAGTGGTTGACCGTTTATCAACAGATACTGCTGTGGATTTCTAATGATTAATGCGGAGATGGTTGCGATTAGATCTATGGTTATGCAAAATCGACTTGCTCTTGATATTATATTAGCAAAAGAGGGCGGAGTCTGTAAATTACTGAAGACGAAACATTGTTGCACTTACATTCCTGATAAAAGTGCAGAAATTGGAACGTATATACAGAATATAACTAAACTTGAGAAGGAACTTAAACCACTGGAAGTTGATAGTGTATGGGAAAGATTGACAAATAGTATCTCGTCAATTGGTACCTGGTTTGCTAATGTAGGAAAAGGACTTATAGGTCAAATATTAGTACCCCTAGCAGGGTTAGCAATAATAGTACTGACAATAATAATATGGTGCAAATGTTGTAGAAAGAATGGAACATATAATGTGACAGGAAAAGGAAAGAAGAGAAAGATTGACGAAATAGAACTTGAAGAGTGGAGAAGTGAATTATACAAGAAATTAAATGGGGATGTTAAAAATAGAAAATGTAAAAATGAGAATGAAACTATTTGCTAGAAGTTGGCATCTGATTGAGAGTAGTATTTTGATGGCTCTTAAACGCCATCAGAGAGGGGATTGATGGAGCAAGGACTCACAAATGAGACTTGCTCGAATACAATCTCCTCACAATATTAATTTATTAATCTTGTATTTTGTATATTAACTTTGCATACACTACATGAATAACAAGGAAGCTTGCCTATGTGTTCTGACTAACAAGTAACGCTTGTCCGTAATCTAAAATGGCCGCTAAAGCGCGGGAATCTTACTGCGCATGTCTCAACCATATCACGTGTTGTGACGTCTTTCTTTGCTTGGTGGGAAATTTCTGCTTCTGCGCAGTGTGCTTTAAAATGGCTACTTGATGTTTCACATGCTTCAGCTTGCTCTTGTGTTATTATTAATTTGTCGTTTTCTTAACGCTACTAATGCGGGATAGATTTATAAGTAAATGGGGATAGAGTAGAAAGAGTGGGTATACAGTGAAACATATTATTTGTGATTTTAATATTTTCTTCTTTGACTTTTATTAGTTTGTAAACTTGGGCCTGGGTATGGTGATCTGAAACTCGAGAGACAATGATTCTGCGCATGTGTCCTGTTTGGCTGCCAAAGAATAAAAATGAAGTCAACCTGGACGTCGTCCAAGGCCATGACCTGATGGCCGAAGCTGCTGAGCTCTTGCCTTTCCTGTTGAAAATTGAAACTTTGTGTATGAAGAATATATAACATTTGTCGTGAGACTGGTGGGAAATAAAGCAAATGTATTAAATTGGATGGGCGGTAGTTTAAAGACAATGGGCTTCAGAATTCGAACCAAATCAATATGGTGTGAGGATCAACCCCCTGTCCCTGTCCAATCAGAAGTAGTGGTCCCATATTTTAGCAACATTAAGGGGAGGTACATGGGCGTAGAAGGGTATAATAGATATAGAATTAGTTAATTAGTTTAGCTCAGACCGCAGAGTGCGTTTTGGAGGCTAGAGTTTACTCTCAGAACGCACAGAAGAGCTCCAGACCGCCAAGCTGATCGATTGCAGACTGAATCCCTGTCCAGAAGAGGTCCTGAGGAGGGGGCGGCGGAGTCCATTAGAAGGAAAGCACGGGAGAATCGAGGAGAAGTCGAGTATCAGAGAGGGGAACGACGCAGGCGTCGTTGTAGAGAGGTCACCGGTCCTGTCCTGATCCTGGAGGAGGTCTTTGCTCTTCATCCTTCCTGGGTCCTATTCTTTCCAACTCCTTGGCCAAGGGGTTTGGTTCTCGCACTTAGGTAAATATAAATGCAACCTTTAGTTGCGCTGCTGTCTCTATCTTCTCCTTTCTGAGGGACCGTCATTAATTCAATTATTATTATTCTATGCTTCATCCGTGATATGCGATTAAGTACCATGTGGTTCTGTAATTTACTCTGCTAAATCTTTAGATAAACATTTTAAAACTTCCTGACTCAGTGGTTATTTCTGGATTATGTACTATAATGAATGTCACTCATTTTAAACTTCCCAATTAGCAAAGGATTCATTGGTAAGTCATTACTCTTCAATCGGAAGGTAATTGGTAGCAGGGATTTTTGATAAAGAGTATAACTGATAAACCCAGCGTAAGTATTAGCGTAGTATGAATGTATGGGCCCAAGAGTGTATCTGGTGTATGAATGTGGTTTGCTAATATCGCGCTGTATCAGAACCTTCACCTGGATCCACTTCTCCTCGTTGCACCACTTCGGTGGTATTTCCACTTCATGATTCGATCTCTGCTTCTTTGTCTCAATACCACTCTGAGTCACTTCAGGTGCTTGCACTTGTCTCTCTCTTTGCCTATCTTCACCCCTCTCTTCTTCCTGCTGCTGGATTAGCAATGGCGCTGCTGATCTGGGAGGTCTCTCAAATGGTGGTGCAACCACGAAGGCTCTTCCCTCGGAATCATAGACCAAATGTGCTTCTTATGGATTGTTCATTTGTTTAGTAAGTGAAGCGTGAATCCAGTTAGGAACACCAGCACATTTAACAGCAGTGTGCATAATCAGGATCACCTGGAAGGGGCCTTTCCATATGGCATCAAGACAAGTGTTCCAAACATGCTTTTTGATCACGACCCATTCGCCAGGATTGAGGTTGTGGCACTATCATGTGTTCTCTTGCCTGCGTTTAGTTGTTGACAGGTTACACACCTATGGCAAAGATCTTCAACCAACATACGGAATCTGAGGTTGTACCAACTTTGCCTGAATAGTCTCACCATTGCGTCCCTTCCTAAGTATGTATATCCATGGTACTACCATGTCATTGAAAACAACTAGCTATCTGGTAATACAAATATCCCATCTGCTGGCATCCAAATGTCGTTTGCATCTTTCTGGCATCCTGCTTTTACCCAACTGGTTTGTTCTGCTTCTGACACATTTTCCTGCACACGATTTAACTCATCCCAAGTGTCAGTCATTTTCATCAACATTGGCAAAAGAACTCTCCTCTTCGGACTCACATGTGAACCCTCCATTGAAAGTACAGGCTAGTAGTGCGCAGTACCTGGCAACACAATCAGCGACCAAAGCAACATATCTGCTTCCATTTTGATGATCAACACATTTTACTACAGCAATAAATAAAAATACTACAGCAGTTCCCCCAGGTAAATGTAGAGCTTCCAATAGGTCTTTGAAATGCGTCCAGTTCTTCATCAGAGTCCTGTGGAGGTAAGGAAACCCCTCTGGGACCACAGTTGTTGAAATTCATGGTCAAAGCCAAACCCGTACTGACTGTCGGTGAATATGGTGACTCTCATTTGAGCAGTTAAACTGCAAGCTCTGGTAAGAGCAATCAATTCAGCTACTTGGGCAGAGCAAATTCTCTGAAGCCATGAACCTTTGACAACATCATTTATAGTGCACACAACATATGCTGCTCTTCGTATGCGATCATTCCCTCTCAGACCTGAGCCATCTACAAACAATACATGGACGGCCTCAGTCAGGGGTTAATACTTCATCACATTTCACATCATCATCATTTACAGGTAACAGTGTAGAATGGTTTAGGATAGTACGCCTTTTCTGAATGATATTGTCGGAGGATAATGTGTTCTGCTCAGAGCAGGTCAGCCTGTTATGGGTCAAATACTGTGCTTTGGTTATTGTTAACAGTAGCTCCACAGAGTGCGGGACATTGACAGTTAAAGGGTAACCCATCACTATGTTCTTTTTCTTTTGCAGACTAGTACTTACCAGGAAGACCTGACTTTACATGGTCAAGTCTTGCAAAAAAATAATCAATGGGCTTTCGAGCCCCTCCATGTTCTTGTGTCAAAACTGAGAGCGCGCACCCATCTCTCTCAATGCAAAACAATGTAAATTCTTTTGTATAATCAGGCATTCCTAGTGACAGGGCACAACACAACTTATCTTTCAGCTCTAAGAATACTTTGTACATTCATTGTCCCAAGGAATCGGATCAGACACATTTCTGTATGTCATCCTCAGTAGAGGTTTTCCCAACAAGGAAACGTTTGGTATCCACTGCCTGCAGTAACCAACCATTCCCAAAAACATCCTGACTTCCTTTTGAGTTTGCAGTGGATTCATCTGCAAGATCGCTTCCACTCTCTCTGGAGACACCTTTCTAGCTCCTTTCACAATAATGTGTCCCAGATACTGAACTTCTTTTTGACAGTACTGCAGTTTCCCTGGAGACACTTTGGGTCCATTTTCAGCCAGGTGATTCAAAAGTGCAACGGTGCAAAGTTTACATGCATCTCACGTCTCTGATGCCACAAGCAAATTGTCTATACATTGTATAAGGGTGAAATTGTATGGCATTTGCAGGTTCTCCAGATTTCTTTTCAGAATCTGGTTTAAGATGGATGGACTCTATGTATACCTTTGTGGGACTCAGCAACATGTTAATACCTTCTGTTGGAAGACGAAGGAAAAAAAAAAATGTCTTTCTTCATGTAATGGCACCGAGAAGAAAGCTTGACACAGATCGCTAACTATAAACCATTCTGCAGTATATGGGATTTGAAACAGTATTGTAGCTAGATTCAGTACCACGGGACAAAAGGGCACTACAATTTCTTTCACCTTCCTCAAATCCTGCACTATTCTAAACTTCCCATTGGGGTTCTGTAAGCCAATTATTGGAGAATTACATGGACTTCCAATCAATTTTCTCAAGATCCCTTTCTGTAACATATAATTTATCACTGACTTTATTCCTGCAATTGTTTCTGGTGTCAAGTGATATGGTGATGTTCTAGGATAAACAGCATTTGCCTTCGCAATGACTCAGACTGGTTCTACACCTTTAATGAATCCAATGTCTTTCCCTGTAAAATCCCAAACTTCTGTATTCACTGTTTCACTCAAATCCTCTGGCAATTCATTAAGGGTCAGCAGAGGGAACATTCTTATTTCGGCCGGCTGCCTGATTATCTTGAAATCTACCTCCTCATCATGGGTCTAGAAAGCCACATCATCTGGTGTACAGTAAATGGTGCAATTTAACTTGCACAGCAAATCTCTCCGTAACAGAATCCCAAACAACAAATTGGTGTTTTCCCCTAAATGAGCCTATTTTTCCTGGGACTTTCCCTGAAACTTGATTGATGACTTGTTTTTTGGTAACTCCCACAACTTGAATAGTATTCCCCGAGAGAGGTAGGTCTGGGACTTCCACTGTTCTAACAGTGGACTGGGTAGCACTTGTATTGATGAGAAACAATACGAGGTGGCCATAAACCTCAACATCTACATAAGGGCCACTCTGGTCTACCTCTAAGATTGCACCAAGTACGCAATCTTCCTCTTCTCTCAGGCACCGTCATTGGGAATTATCTGAACTGGAACCATCATTTTCAAATAACGGGCATTGTTGTAATGCATTTTGTTTTGGATTCTGAATTTGTGGCATGGCATTCTGAAATGGATTGGTATTCATTTTTGGCATTTGATTTAGATTTAACCTGGGATTACCCATTTGTGTGGGGGCAACAGGCATCATTGGAGCCTGTTCCTGCATTGGTATTGGCATTTGCTGTGCGGGCACATTTTGATTTTGTACACCTTGTGGCATTTGTACATTTCCTCCTGCATTGTCAGGATTATATTGACATTATCTCTTCCAATGTCTAATTTTATGACAGATGTAAAAGGCAGTAACCTTTTTCATAGCAGCAATCTCCGATCCAAATCTTGTACCCACAGTAACACGTCTACCTCTACCCTGTGAAATAGTCATTCCTCCTTGATTTCCTTTAAAACCAGGCTGTGGGACAGCAACTCCTTGCATGTCATTTTCCTGCAAAAGAAGGGTTCGGAAAACATTTTTGAGCCAGCTTCATATGTGCTTACATGAATTTCTCTTTTTCCATTTTCTGATTCATGTCTAACTCATCGCTGCAGTATTTTGCATATCCAAGGATTTCATCCAGTGATTTAATTTGCCAACATATCACACTTTGAGTTATATGTGAACAGATATCTGGCTTCGACCCTAAAACAAACTCAAATACAAAACGCCCCATATCCTTCTCCTCAGGATATAACGTCCACTGTGTTGTTGAAACACCTGCAATAATCTCTCATAATATTCATGCACCGTTTCCTTTGGCTCCTGTGTGGTCTTTTTAATTTTGAGGCAATCGATATCTTTTGGTAGTAGTCTGTTTTTCAAAAAGGTAGTAACTGCATCATACTTCTCCATCACAATAGGTGACAGCGCATTTGTCCCAGCCACTCTCGCTGGTTCTTCTCTGGGCCACTGTACCGCAGTCTTACATTCAGCCCATAAATCAGCAGGTACCACAATGTCAAAGAACATATTCAAATCTGTCCGCAACACTTTCAACATTTTTATAAACTGTTCAACTTGTGCATTTTTCTGAAATTGAGAGATAAGCACAGGCTTATCTCTCAATTTCTGTGAAAAAACCTTGACTCCAAGGAACATGTACATACATTCCTCCTGCGATTTCTCTAAGTGGGTAAACTGTCACCTCTCCTTTACTTTCTTCATCTTGCTTCCTTGTAATAGCTGCTTCCCTCTTTTTCTTCACCCATTTGGTTTCATATTTTTCAGACTCACTCCACCTGTCAATGCACTTGACCAATTCTATAATATGCAAATGCAGTCCTATAATCCTCATATTCTCGAATGCTGGATCATCTAATTGAACCCTATAACTTCTGTGTAAATGCAATTTTTTTGTAAGATCGTTTTCATATTTTTGAGCTAGCTCAGTTAGTTTGTCATGAGCTAAGGCTGCACTTCTCATAACCTCTTTGCACAAGTACATTAATTCTTTCCTTGATATTGCTCAAACTCCAAACATCCACTTATTATTTCCTACAGTTCAACTTTCAGTTGAGAAACATTTATGGGCTTCTCTTTTTCAACTTCTGTTTTCTCTGGTGTTCCTGCGCTCTCTGCCTTACTAGGTCCTGCTGTTTTGTCAAACCAGGTTGGTATATATCCTTCCTCAGTCGTAACTATTTCTTCTGATGATACTGGGGCTGTGAGTACTAACATCCCTCCATCTATTAGTGCTTGCACCATTAGTGGTGGCTTCCAGGCAACTATCAGTGAGTTCTGAGAAGTCGGGACAAATCCCGATGTTGGTAAAGCTTTAGAACTAGTTGAGTCTCAGGTCTTGTCTCCACAAGTGGAGGAGCACTTGCTACTATCCTGGTTGCAGGTTGAGCATTAACCACAGACACTGGTGCTATACTGGTCACTTCAGCTGTAGTAGTCACAATTGGAACAGTAACTTCTGGTCGAGCTATTACGGATGAGGTAATCTGCAATATTTGTAAGGGTTGTACAATTGGGGTTGCACCTGGATGTGCCGGAGCTGTAGGCACTGTCAATCTGGTACTAGTGCCTGATTCACTTTGCTCTGCAGGGATCTCATGTGGTGGGGGTCTCGAAGTCAACATTTGTTCCCATATTTCAACCTCTGAATCGGTACCTGACTCCTCCCCTTCTCTCTGGAAGGAACCTTTGTCCTTTCCATTCTTAGTAGTCTCTGAGGTAATTACCGATATAATCTAGTTCCTTCTACAATAGCCTTTACCCATTTACACTGCTCTTCGTACCATTGGGCATTCGCATAATTTTTCACTGCCCTATTAGTCCTCCTCTGGTGTTTTTCCCTCTCTTTCTCCCTGGCAACTCTTTCCCAAGCGTTATATGCTTCATATTGGAGTAGTCTAGGTGGTGGCTTCATTTTGTACAATTTTCCCTTCAAATGGTCAAGAATTCTAGTGTTGAATGTCCCATATCTAGGAAAGCTCAATTTTCCCTCCTTCTCTGTGATTCTACTCCACTGGTGAAGCCAAGCACATGTATTTAATCCATGCTCAGTAGTCATAATATATGCAGGCGTACCCTCTGGATGTGCCTCTTCCCCTTTGCGTACTAGAATTGTAACATCCCCTCGCACCAAATTCTTAATTTCCCTGAGACATTTCATAATGACAAATCAATTTGAAACAACACGATTGAACCAAATGTTATGATTTTCTTCCGTATACGTCACTTTTCCTGTTGGACCAATTAAATTCCAGTTATTATTTTTCACAGTTCTTAATACCAAATCCAAATACAGTATTCACTTTTAGGGATCCAAAAATCAGCATGGCATTGCAATGTCACCAACCAATCACAGCGGAAAACAGATCAACCGACCAATCCCAGCGCGAAACACTATGACGCACAACCCCACTCCTCACAGCAGCTCACGCTCCTTTACAATTTTCTTCATACTTGCACAACTGTAATTATCAACTTTTTAAACCACCTTCTTGTTTGCTCTTCTAAGAAAAATAAGTATTACAATCTTCCAAGAATACACTTCACAATCGTAAGTGAAATCTCGACCAGTGTGAAATCCCCCAAACCAATGCAGGATCCCCCGTTTGCGCAATTAGGTTAAACTAACATCAATCAATGTTAATTAGTCACAACAAAACTGAATAACCCCATGCAACTGGTGTAGGTGACGGTACCTCACACACCACACCTCAATCCTGCAAACAAGTTCATAAAATTAATTTGTAACATTCCAGGATCTTTTGACAATGACGCACCTGAAAACTTCAAACAATTTCTACAACAACTTATCGATACTTTCTCTCACCCACTCACTCAATACAAACTTTTAATCCAAATGAAAAACACAACCACAACACATTTGCCCTATTAATAGTCACGCCTTCAAAACCGCCTTCGAATACCGCTTTGTTGGATCACTGAGTTCTGAACATTGGATTCAGGAATTGGAGATTTTTAAGTAAAGGTTTAGGTAACTATTTTATAGCTCCATTCAGGGTGTAAACCATCACCCTGACACCAGATTTAATAGCGTGGAAATTTATAAACAGTTTAACCCTTTAACTTATGACAGAGATCTTCAACTCCGCGGCAACTCCGTCTCTCTGTCGACAGATCTTTGCCACCATGTTAGTATGGAACACATATAGTATGGAACACATATCAAAATTCACAACTTTCAAGAAGGCATGGAAGCCGTCGCCAAATGGATGAAAAGCAGCTGCCTACAACTCAACACCGATAAAACAGAAGTACTCATCATGGGCCCGAACCCTGATGCCTGGAATGACACCTGGTGGCCCCCCGCCCTCGGAAGCCCACCCACCCCCACGGACCACACACGCAACCTAGGAATCATCCTGGACCCCGAGCTCAAAATGGACCGCCAGATCAACTCGGTCGCATCCTCCTGCTTCCACACCCTCCGTCTGCTACGCAAGACCTTCAAATGGATCCCCCTCGAGCACAGAAAGACAGTCACTCACGCCCTCGTCACCAGCAGACTCGACTACGGCAACGCACTCTATGCCGGAATAAACAAAAACCTCACCCACAAGCAACAAAACATCCAAAATGCCGCCACAAGACTGGTCCTCAAACTGCCAAGACACTGCCACATCTCCCAGCACCTTCGCGCACTCCACTGGCTCCCCATCGAGGCTAGAATCACCTTCAAGATTCTCACCCACGCACACAAGGCCCTCCACGACACCGGACCAGCATACCTGAATAGCCGACTCAAATTCCACGCACCCCAAAGGACCCTACGATCAGCCCAGCTCTCCAACGCCGTGGTCCCTCGCACCAGAAAGACCAGATCGGGAGGCCGCTCCTTCTCCTTCCTCGCGGCCAGAGCCTGGAACGCCCTTCCGCTCCACCTCAGACAGACAACTTCGCTCCCATCTTCGCGAGAAACCTCAAAACCTGGCTCTTCGACAGACCCCCTCCATGATGGATTGGAACCTGCACCCCCCCCAGCGCCTTGAGACCCTTACGGGTGAGTAGCCGCGCTTAACAAGCACCTGATTGATTGATCGACATACAGCAGTTTTAGAATTCAGTCAATGATGTGAGGTTTGGTAAAGTTTTATACATTTTATTACTCATTAACCCCTTGACCGCGATCGGAATTCTGCTCGTATGCTGGACATTCCGATCGCGGGTGGGGTCGTGACGAGCTCAGCTCGTCATGCGCACAGCGCTACCGCGCAGCATGACGAGCTGAGCTCGTCATGAGCACGGAAAGGGTTAAGAGATTAGTAATAATTTTGAGCCTAATTACGATGGCAGTCCGACCACCATTGCGGCGGGTTGGAAACCGACCGGCATGTAGTTGGCGGTCCACCCAACAAATTAAGATGCGTCGGCTGTGTAGGCGGTCACAAACATCCCCTTTTCCATTGTGGCTTGTGCTGCGGCCTGGAAAAGGGCACCAGCCAAGCCACAGTGGAAAAGGGGATGTTAGGAGGGCACCACAGGTGCCTCCAGGGACACATAGCGGAGGCCAACGGGAGACAGTGGCCCTGCTAGGGGCTTCCAAACTCCCTTTCTGACAGCCTTTCTATGGCGGTTGGACCAGCAAGGAAAGGCTGTCGGGATGGGACATCGTAATCCCAATGGCAGTGCGTGTGCAGGCACCACCCCTATTGTAAGCATTACAATCCGACTGACAACCCAACAGGCTAGTTGAGCCTGTCGGACGCGTCGGTCGGTCCCTCCGACCACAGCAGTTGGACTGACCGCATCCTAATGCAGCGGTCGGACCGCTATGCTGGATGGCGGTCGAACCTCCACCGACAGGCCATCCTAATCAGGCCCTTTGTCATTTATTCAAATTAGTCAGATATATTCAGTTATAGAAATATCAAGAAAATTTGGTTAGCGGCACGAAAAATAAGTATGTTCCATAAAAAAATAGTCTCTAGCTTAATCTAAAGAACCTAACCTAACATGAAACCCATAAGATTTCCTTGTGGAAAACAGCAAGGATTCGGAGCATCAAGCTAATAGTCTCAAGAGAGCTAACTCCTCATTAAGAGCTGTTCTGGAAACTCAGCCGAGTTCCCTGACAGTTGCAGTAGCAACCACCAATCCAAGGTAGGAGAAAATTAATCATAGCACTAGCTATGATTCGACATAAAGAAAGTCTCCTCACAAAAGGTAAAGGAAACAAGAAAATGACCGTTAGCAGTAGATTATAGAAAATGGGGCTAGCGCAACAAAGTGCTAAGGAGCATGGCAGGGTAGGTGTGCATAGGATGCATTGAATACCGTAACACATACTATATAGAAAGGCACAAAACATATGTTGGAAAAACAGGTGCCCAAGTCATTTCCAGCCAATGAAGAAGGATCTTCCGATGGTCCCTTGCCTTTCCTCTCAGTTCCCTTGGTAAACATACATGTCGACATGATGTTATTTGAATGTGGCTATAGCGTATTACAATAAGATACATCTAGGAAGGTTCTCATGTGAACCTTTGCAAACCTAGGAGGTCATTACGATGGCGGACGGAAAAACAACTGACCGCCATGGTAGCGGGAAAACACCGCCCGCCGCTACCGCGGGAAAACCGACGGCTAGATTAGGATCCTCGGCGGTAAAAATCCAACCGCGGCGGAGAGAAGACCCGAGAAACCGCCGTTCGCCTGCGGAGAAGGCCCAAACCCGTCCGCGGCGGTCGGTTTCGCAGCGGAAACAGCCCAAACGACCGCAACCACAGCGGAGACACCGCCATCGAAATTATGATATTCCCGACATCCCCGTGGTGCAGTGCGCTGTTTCCAACCGCCGCGGTCGACAACATTGAAGAATCAGTAAGACGGCGGAAGCGCCGTAGCCGAGCCACCACTGCGGACGCTCCGTTAAAAAAATGGCGGTCGCTAGAAAAACACACAACTTGGCCACAAAGTGCAACAACCAAACAAGGCATGCACCCAAAAATAGCTAACACAGCCCAAAGACACACCCCCATGGTAAACTCCAAAACTACACATCCCAGGTTCACACACACACCACACCTGCTACCAATACCCCATCCTGACACACCCACAGACACCAGTATAAATCCAGCCCCCAACATACCACAATCCTTTGCAAAACTCCACAACTGAGGGGACATCCACCACAGATGACAGGAGAGGCAAATCTGCACAACACACACACATCACCACCACCACTTCCACACCTGCACCTCTAACACCTTTGCACAGCACACACCATACACATCACAACCACCACTACCACTTCCAAACCTGCACCCTAAACACCTTGACACATCACACACCATGTCACCACAGAGAATGCCCAAATTCACTGAGAGTGAGATGAGGGTCATGGTCGATGAGATAATCAGGGTAGAACCACAATTGTTTGGTAACCAGGTCCAACAGACACCACTAGCAACAAGGACACAAATGTGGAGAAGGATAGTAGAGAAGGTCAATGCAGTAGGGACCGTGCCACGCAATGGAGATGAAATCGTGAAGAGGTGGCACGATCAGGCAGTGGTCAAAAAGAAGAGAGCCAAGAACCATGAGCTGGCTCACAGGACAGGCAGTGGCCCTCCCGTTCCACTCAAAACATTCACTGAATGGGAGGAGAAGGTGCTTGGCATTCTACATCCAGAGAGTCTCTCAGGAATACCCGGGCGAGTGGAGGCTGGTAAGTACAAATAAATGCCTAACATCACACAAATGTACTGTCTTGCACTATTACAAAATAATACCTCCTAGGTTCAAATTCATTCATGTGCACAACACTCCCCCCAACACATCTCTCACAGATACAACAGACACTCCCCCTGAAGCCCCCCAAAGGTAGTTAGCAACATCACCATGGGTACATGTGTACATGCTGCCAGCACTACAACTCCCACCAGGCCCCCTTGTCCCACAGCTGAGCAGGATGGAGCACTGCCCCCCACCCAGAAGCATGCCTCAGCCATTGTGTGCTTCACCCTCACCCAACAAGTAGGTAGCCATCTTTACAGGGAGGTGGGTGGATGTTTGGGAGGCCTGCACTACAACTCCCACCAGGCCCCCTTGTCCCACAGCTGAGCAGGATGGAGCATTGCCCCCACCCAGAAGCATGCCTCAGCCATTGTGTGCTACACCCTCACCTAACAGGTAGGTAGCCATCTTTACAGGGAGGTGGGTGGGTGTTTGGGAGGCCTGCACTACAACTCCCACCAGGCCCCCTTGTCCCACAGCTGAGCAGGATGGAGTACTGCCCCCACCCAGAAGCATGCCTCAGCCATTGTGTGCTTCACCCTCACCTAACAGGTAGGGAGCCATCTTTACAGGGAGGTGGGTGAGTGTTTGGGAGGCCTGCACTACAACTCCCACCTGGCCCCCTTGTCCCACAGCTGAGCAGGATGGAGCACTGCCCCCCACCCAGAAGCATGCCTCAGCCATTGTGTGCTTCACCCTCACCTAACAGGTAGGTAGCCATCTTTACAGGGAGGTGTCTGTGGAATAGGGAGGCCTGCACTACAACTCCCACCTGGCCCCCTTGTCCCACAGCTGAGCAGGATGTAGCCCTCCCCCACCCAGAAGCATGCCTCAGCCATTGTGTGCTACACCCTCACCAAACAGATAGGTAGCCATCTTTACAGGGAGGTGGGTGGGTGTTTGGGAGGCCTGCACTACAACTCCCACCAGGCCCCCTTGTTCCACAGCTGAGCAGGATGGAGCACTAGTCCCACTCATAGGCATGTGACGTCTGTGCAGCCGCACATGACACCATGCCACTTAGTCCACAGTCACCAACACAAATAATGCAAAACAGTTGTGTTGTAGTCACCATGCACAAGTCTCTGTTCAAAATTGACCCACATTGTGTACACTGTGCCAGGCATCACACACTGCAACACTAACAACGATCATGCTGCCCTGCAGCAGTGTCTACAGCCATTTGTATGGCAAAGTGCAAATCACCCAAGTCATACCACAGTGTTGCAATGTAAACAGTGGAAGTGCAGTGTACCCAAAAACTACACTGCAGCTGGGACTCACAATGCTAAACTAAGCACATCCCAAATGTCCTGCAACACACCCAGCTACCACAGTGCTGCACTGAATTGCAGAACAGCACCTTGTCTGAATTAAATTGTCAAAGGTTTATTGTTTGGACCACCAATGTGTGTATGCATTGACAATGTTCACATCTCACACTGTCTGTCTGAACAGTGCTGGTATAGTCTGGCCCCAAAAGCACACATTGTCTGCACAGGGCTGAGTACATCTCACACACACACCACTGTTGACCACAACATGTCAGTGTATGGATGCCCTGGAACAACTGCTTCACCAGTACTGTGCTCATGTTCTCAGGTCCACAAATACCATGAAACCATGACAATGTGGAAATGTATGCTGAATGAGATCTTCACCCTGCTGTATGTCACCACTGTGCTACGAGACTATACCCCTTGCCCTATTGTGCCTTCAAATGTCGGGGGAGTGAACCCCACAGCCAGATAGCTGGGACAACAGTGATGGGGGGCTATACCCCATGACCAAATGTAATCTGAAATCAATGGGTACAAAAAGCCACACACACATCATGCACACCACACGCACATTCCATCCAAAGATTTCTACCAAGTCACATAGCCACGTCATTGCTCACCTTCACCTCAAACGGTAGTTAGCCATCTTCACAGTGAGACGGTGTAGTGTGTTTGGCTATCCGTCCCACAAAATGCAACATGCATGCTGTTCCACCACTATGGAGGATGGGACACTACACCCCCAATAAGAAGCATGTGGCAGGCAATGTATGCTACCCACCCAACTCACAGGTAGGTAACCGCATCTCACAGGTCGGGGTGTGTGGGGCTGGGAAGCTTGCACAACAACTCACACGGGCCCACCTGACCGCCAGCACACAAGACCCATTACTTCCTGGCACCAACATGCATGTGTCAGTCATTGCAATGTACACTTCAAAATAACTGGCATGTGGACATATCATGCTGACTTGTCCCACACTGGACCAAGATGGAAGCCCTCATCATACACACACAGAGAGGTCTCTCAAATACAAGGAAAACACAGCAAACACAACATATCAACAGCCACAACATGCAGCCAGATATGCATTTAAAAAAACATGTTGGCATAGGACACCAGACCTCTCAATGCACAACTGCACACCCAGATAGTATTGGCAACTATAGTGTGCACACACCTAAGAAAATGAAACTGTGACAGCAACCAAAGTGTGAATGACTGAAACACATGTAGATGGAACTCCGAGCACAACCATGCACACCACTACATGCCATCTGACAGTAGCAGTGGTCCAGACCACCTAGGATCTAATTAACCGCTTAACCGCGGCGGCAATTCCGCCGCGGTGCGGCGGTTTAGCGGAGTGGGCGGGGCCGCGTCGGCCAACGGACGTTCGCAGCACTACAGAGGTAGTGCTCGCGACGGCCGTTGGCCGACGGACGCACGCAACGGGTTAAAGCAAACTTAAGCATGTCTGGAATTGCAAATACAGATATCTACACCACATTGAAAAGGTATGCATGAAACTACAATGGTCACTCACTGTGCAGAGTAAACCGCTGCAAGGGCTCTACAAGTGACACATACGCGTAAATGGATGACATATGATTGATCAATAACAGGATGCCAACATGAGACTGTCAATGTCAAAAAATTATATTGTGCATGTCATGTCTTGACAACTCCCAATATGGACAAGTAATGCATGTACCACAACAGCTTGTAATGCATCACTGGATGTCGGTCAACGCAAATTTGTACAGTGAACAACTGCTGGATGTACAAACAGTTGATGTAACACTGCTAACACAAACTTTGATGGGTGCAACACAATGACCATTTCTCATCTGACCCACAGGTGACCAAGAACTCACTGCAGAGGATGACACCACCCTGCAGAGCCAGTCCCTCCCCCCGGAACAGAGACAACTGGATGAGGACTCCCTGGATTCCTTGGATGAGGAGCTCCACGCTGGCCCATCTGGTGTGGCAGGCCGCAACCAGTCCCAGGCACCCATTGTCCCCCCAACCACATCAGCTGCAGCCCCTGACCATCCTCTGACAGCTGCTGTCACGGCCTGTGTGTCAACCACTACCACCACACCACCACCACCAGCCCACCACAACGACTGCGGAGGCCAGGGAGAGGATGCAGCGGGCCAATGTGAGGACCGGACAGGACCGTGGCAGCAGTGCAGCTGGTCGGGACAGGGTCATGCAGAGGGGGACTGATCCTGGGACGGAAGCCCTGGGCCACATCGACAGAGTTCTTGGGGCCTACCAACAGGCCCAGGGACGAATGGGCCGGTTAGAGGAAGAATCTCGGGAGCACCTCCTGCTGCTGAGGTCCATGGACACACGCATGGGACAGATTGTGGACCTCTTGGGGCAGCTAGTGGCGGTTCTGAGGGACATGCAAGCGCAACATTCTACCCCTCCGCCTCCCCCTGTTGGGCAGCAGGATGACACTTCATCATCCTCCCCTGCGTCCACAGAGGGGGTGAGTCCTCAGACACCACTGCCCCTGCAGCAGTGGCCCCTCCAGTCAAGCGCAAGAGGGGCCGTCCAAGGAAAGGCCAGGGGGACTCACGTGCCAAAGCACCTGCCAAACGCTAGCCCTCGAGCCAGCCATGATGGCAGACCACTGCACCACTGCATTGACCTTTTGGACTATCCTTCACCACACTGCCATGTGAATGGCATCTATCTGTTGGACTGGGTCTCCACATCATTGTGGGGACTACTCAAGTATCTCATCTACCATGACTGTCAACTCACTTCTTCAGTTCCCCCCTTCACATTTTCTCCACCCTCGCATGTCACAGTTGTAAATAAATACACCTTACACACATGTTGTTTTGTCTGCTCCGTCTTTAATACAGGATGTGCAACCTTCACCGTGTAGGACATGGTCCAGGGGAATGGAATGTAGGTATCAAGTGAGATGCTGAAGGGACCTAGGGAAAACCGCAGAACAAGAGTCACTTGTATGGGTGTGGCATTGCACACATCACACAACACTTGTCAACAAGGTACTCAGATCTACAAACTTTACACAGAGCAACAGTCACCATAGAGACATTCTGTATCACACTAACCAATCACACATACATTGGCAGGCAGCAATGAGTCAACACCAAGCTGCAGTCAGCAAGCTCACATACACCCACACAGCAACAGCAACACCATAGACCATTTTGTCCCTTCTACATCGTCACTCACCTTCAAGTGAAGTAGCGGGTGATGAGCTGTCGACGCATGTCGACCCCTTCCTCCTCTCCACTGCCCTCGTCACTGGATCCAGGTTGATTTGCAGGCGGCGGCCTTGGCTGCTCATCATCGTCATCCAGGATCAGGGGTGTTGCCTTGCGAATGGCCAGGTTGTGGAGCATGCAGCATGCCACCACTATCTGACACACCTTCCCTGGTGAGTACATAAGGGCACCTCCAGTACGGTCCAGGCACCGAAATCTTGATTTTAGGAGACCAAATGTCCGTTCTATCACACGCCGTGTCCTCCCAGGGGCATCATTGTATCGCACATCAGCTGGCGTGACGGGATTCCGCAATGGGCTCAGCAACCACAGGCGGTTCGGATATGCCGAGTCACCTGGGTGTGAGAGACAGATTAACCTTGCAGTCCCAAAATGCAACACAACAGCATGTCACACACACACCACTCTAATCCACTATGCATACTCACCCACAAGCCATGCACGCTCAGGAAGCAGATTGGCCATCAGCTGAGGAACGATGCTGCTGCGCAAGATGTGGGCATCATGGGCTGAGCCGGGAAACTTGGCACACACGTGTGAGATAATCATGTCCGCCAGGCACACCACTTGAACATTTACCGAGTGTGAATGCTTCCTATTGCGGTAAACCTGTTCACGTGCCTGTGGTGGCACAAGCCCAACATGTGTGCAATCAATTGCACCAATGACATGGGGGATATGTCCAAGGGCATAGAAATCGCCCTTCACAGCCACCAACTCAGGCCCCTGGGAAAATGGATATATCTGTCTTTGTACAGCATCATGGCCGACAGGACATCCCTCAGCACCATGCTGAACATCGGCTGTGACATCCCGCCTGCACTTGCGACCGTGTGCTGGAATGAGCCTGTTGCAAAGAAATGCAGGCATGCCATCACCTTAGATGTTGCGGTGAAAGCTGTTGGATATGTCTGACGTGGCTGCAGGTGGGGCTCCAACATGGCACATAGGTTCTGCAGGGTTTGTCGGTCCAGCCTGAATTTGCGGATTATATCCTCATTCTCCATGTCTGCCAGGACTGTGAACGGACGATGGATATTGTGCCTCCTCCTCCTAGGACAGATCACAGTGCACAGATGTCAATGCAGAAGACCATGAAATGTGCATCACATAAATCTTTTCGACAGACACATTCCCAAGTCTTACAACATGCACCATTAACCGACAGGGCACTTCACAAGTAGGTACACATCAGGCACACTACTCGTACACCTGTCCCCTTACCAGCAGCAATTATCTGTGCACCCCTCCGGCTCATTCGCATGCACAGTGTGATATACTAACAGATATGTGTGCATACCTGTGAGTATGACCCCCAGCATATGTTACTAATTGCAATACTACCCGAACACACCATGTTGCTGGCCCTGATACACCTACCAAAACAGGTTGCACATGGCACACTTCAACTACACACTGACCACCGGCTGAGTGTGGGGGACACGTGTGTGCATGTGCATTGGACAATGTGCCAGTTGCTGATGCCCCTAGTTCAGTAAATGAGACGACAGTGTGCGTTACATTGCACACACAGACATTGACCATTATCTACATATGCTATGCAACACATTAACTGGACAGTCTACATTTCATTACACAGCACATGTGACATGTGCGAGTGTATGTGCCCATGCAATGTACTGGCGACCCATATATGGTATGTGTTGGTGACGTGGAGTGACATGTCCCTTCTGTGCATTTGCCCTCATGAGGACCCTTCAATTGTTGAGACACTGGGCACTGTACATGTTGGCCTATGCAGAGAGCTGGAGGACACGTTAGGTGCAGGACAGCTACTCCACAACTCCATTAACGCTCACTCCAGGCACTGTCTGGCAGACATATGGCGGTGCCTACCACCCGGCCCCTGTGGTGTGGCACCGCCCATAACCCAGGCACGATCGCGGGTGACACCGCCAGATATGTATGTGACAATGGCGGTCACCATGCACCGCTACCCAAATCACGGTCACTCCAGGCACTGTCTGGCAGACATATGGCGGTGCCTACCGCTTGACACCTGAGGTGTGGCACCGCCCATAACCCAGGCACGATCGCGGGTGACACCGCCAGATATGTATGTGACAATGGCGGTCACCATTCACCGCTACCCAAATCACGGTCACTCCAGGCACTGTCTGGCAGACATATGGCGGTGCCTACCGCCTGGCCCCTGAGGTGTGTCACCGGCATGGACCATGCCCTTGCAGCCAATGGGAAGCAGCCTCGCGGTAGCCTGATGCGAGTTTGAAAATCGCGGTAGGCGTGCACCACCCCCGCGGAGGCGGTCACTGGAGGCATTCAAAAGATGCACCACCGCGGTAGCGCGCACATGGACCCTACGGTGTGCCACCGGCATGGACCATGCCCTTGCCGCAAATGGGAAGCAGCCTCGCGGTAGCCTGATGCGAGTTTGAAAATCGCGGTAGGCGTGCACCACCCCCGCGGAGGCGGTCACTGGAGGCATTCAAAAGATGCACCACCGCGGTAGCGCGCACATGGACCCTACGGTGTGTCACCGGCATGGACCATGCCCTTGCAGCCAATGGGAAGCAGCCTCGCGGTAGCCTGATGCGAGTTTGAAAATCGCGGTAGGCGTGCACCACCCCCGCGGAGGCGGTCACTGGAGGCATTCAAAAGATGCACCACTGCGGTAGCGCGCACATGGACCCTACGGTGTGTCACCGGCATTGACCATGCCCTTGCAGCCAATGGGAAGCAGCCTCGCGGTAGCCTGATGCGAGTTTGAAAATCGCGGTAGGCGTGCACCGCCACTGCGGAGGCGGACATTGGATGTATTTGAATGAGGCAGACCTGGTACACCAATTGCAGCACCCTGGGACCACTGACACAGCCCCATGGGCCTATATATGTGTGGGAGGGTGCACCACATTCCCACAGCTACCAGGGACTGCTGACTGACAACCCTCCACCTGCTGCTGCTGCCTCAAGGGACTGCTGGCTGCCACCCTGCACCTGCTGACTCAAGGGACTGCTGGCTGCCACCCTCCACCTGCTGCCTCAAGGGACTGCTGGCTGCCACCCTCCACCTGCTGCCTCAAGGGACTGCTGGCTGCCACCCTCCACCTGCTGCTGCTGCCTCAAGGGACTGCTGGCTGCCGCTGCTGCCACATGTCCATTGTGATGTCGAGGACTCAGAAGATCCGTGCCAGTCCCTTCACCAGTGAGGAGCTTGGGGTCCTGGTAGACGGGGTGCTTGCACAGTACCCAAGGCTTTATGGCGGCCCTAATGTCGTGGTAAGTCTCCCAGACTGTGAGTGAGAGTGCAGGGTGTGCACACATGGGGTGGAGGTGCTTCGGTATGTGTCAGTGGTTGTGGGGCTCTGACATGCACTGCCTATCATGTTTACTACAGCGGGAAGGGCTTGGTGGGCTCTTTCACACGTTACCCTGCATGCCTATCCTGAGTAGAGGGACATGTCCTGTAGTGTCAGCCATACAGTGCAGCTGCATTTTGGTGATGCAGGAGTCTGGCCAGTTATCGTTTGTGTGAATGGCTGTGTTGCTCCCAATTAACCCACTCAGTGTCAGTCCACCTGCCCTGCACAGTCCCCGCCGAATGCCACATGTCCACATCACTGCATGTACAGTGTGTTCCATGTGTGTTTGGGTCATGACTCTTCATCTAAGTCCCATCTCTGCCATGTAGATTGCACAGGAGCAGGCGTGGGAGAAGGGTGTGTGTATGACAGTTGTTGTCACTCTATGTGAGTTCCAGGACACAGTGAGGCTTTCACAGGGCTAGGACACTTAGGAATGCGCAGTGTTGGACACAGTGAGTCCAACAACAAGACACATGTTTTGCTATCTTCTCTATGTGTAGTTGTAGGTAACTGCAGACAGTAGCTGCAGCCAGACTACACGTTGCTTGCTGTGTTGGTATCCTGCATGTGAATGGGATGTGGAGGTACTGTGTCCACCATCGAACATGCATGCCTGTACGTCTGATTGACCAATGACATTGCACCATGTTCACAGCAATTGTTGGCTATGTTCCAGTTGTAGCTGGAGTTTTGGATGAGTCACTGTCGTGCTACTGCATTTTCGTTGTGTTGTCATTGTGCACTGTGTCACTGGAACCTCACCCCTCTTGTCTCCCATGCCTGCAGCTGAAGGTCCACCAGCGTAAAGCCGTGTGGAGGGCCATTGCCTCCAGAGTCCGGGATCTGGGTGTGTCAAACCGAAGGCGCCCACACTGTCATAAAAGGTGGGACGACATCTGCCGGCTGAGCAAGAACGTGGCCGAGATGACGCTGGGGCTGCTCCCTCGGACTGGCAGGTTGGCTAGGCGCAGCATGACACCACTAATGGCCTGCATCCTGGCTGTCACACAACCTGAGCTGGACAGACAACTGAAGGAGCATCAGCAGCGAGCCAGGGGTGAGTATGTGTTGCAGGCTGCCTTTGGCTAGGAGTGGGTGCATGTGTCTACAGAGTGTGCAAATTGTCAGCTGTGTGACGTTGGTTGTGTGGTGCAATGTTTTGGGAGTGGCCTCTGTGCTGGTTGTATGTGCCATGCTTTGCCCAAACGGTGCTTCATGAAGTGAGTTTTAGCACTGTGCATCTCTCTTACATTTGGAGTTGTGGCCTTCAGGTACCTTCTGCTGTGGGGTAGTGTGTGAATTCAGATGGATGGGAATGCCAGTGTGCCAACTGTGAATGCGTTTCAATGAATGCGTGCAATTCCAGACCTCAGATGTCTGCCAGTCAGACATCTGAGGCCAATGTGCAACAGTAGATGTGCCCATGGACTCGATATTGTGGATGGCATGTGTGCAGGGTCATTGTGGGCTGGTATTGTAGTCTGTGTGGTCCCCTACTGCTCCACACATGTAGGTGATGTGCACCATGTCGTGGTGTTCATCCTTGCCAACATCGGGACAGTGTGTGTGCACAGGCCATTTTAGGGCTGTGTCTGATGTGAGCCAACTGCAGGATGGTGTGCTGTGTGAGTCACCTGGGGCACTTATGGCAGGATGTGTGGCGGACATGCACCGTTGTGTTGAGATTTTGGGTGGTAAGATATATGTGTGGACAGGGTGGCATGCAATATGCTGCACACCTCTTTCTAGGATGCAGATGTATTGGCACGTGTTAGCTCTGTTGATGCCACTCATCTCACAGTACTTCTCTCTCCTATGCAGCAGCTCCCGTATGTGCAGAGGGAGAGGGGACGGACACCAGTGGTGAGGCTTCCAGTGCAACAGCCGCACCGGAGCAGACTGACACAGATGTGACCAGCGCCGAGGAGGGGGACAGGAGTCTGCTAGAGGATTCACAGCCGGAGACACAAAGCTCTACCTCATCTGACGCCAGCGGTGACACATCCATGTTGGGGGGTACAGGGAACGGGGACTCGGCCTCCTCTTCCGCCACACAGCGTCCGGTGCCCAGCCTCCCTTCAACCTCCACTGGTGCTGCCCGTGTCCGCACGAGTAGGAAGGGAAGAGTCACCTTCACCCCAGGTACAGCTGCCCCAGCCCATGTCAGCCCTGCTGCCCTCAGTGCAGAAGCAGTCGAGCTATTGCGCCAGCTGTGTGTGGGGCAGACAGCACTTATCAATGCCTTCCAAGAGCACGACAAAAAGTTGGGGCAGGTTATAGCTTTCATGGAGGGCTTACATTCCGACGTAGGTGGGCTACACCGGACTGTGCAGTCCTTGTCATCAACTGTGACAGCAGCCCTGCAACAGGCACATAGTCAGGGAGCGGCTCCCAGCACTAGGTCTGGCCCCGTGTCACTGTGCACCTCTGACGACAGGGACAATGCTCAACGGACCCCAAAGTCCCGATACAGAACCCGCAGCACACAGGAGCAGCAGCAGCCCAAGCGTACTAGGGCACAGACACCATCCCCACATAAGAGTAAGGCCACCCCAGAGCGCAGAGAGAAAAGCCCATCAGGCGACAGCAAGGGCCACAAAGCAAAGAAAAAAGCATCAGGGTCACAGGCCTCACCTTCCTCCCCTGCCAAAGACTCCCCTGTCCCAAAGACGTCTCGCAGAAGCAAAATGACAGTTTCCACACCCACTGAGAAGGTGTTGCCTGCAAACATTACACAGGATGACGGCCCCATGGATAATCCATCCTTGACCTCCACTCCCATCCCAAGCCCTGTGAAGCCAGCACGGGAGGACACTGTAGGGGGCAAAGCTGGTGGACAGAGGGAGGCAGGGCGGCGGCAAACATCAGGCAAGCGCAAGGCGGGATCCAGCATGTCCCCAGAGGGAGGGTCACCATCCACACCAGAATCAGCTTTGGTGTTGGGGTCACCTGTTGTGTCTGCCCCAGTTCCCCTCAATCCCCAGACATGGAAGCCTTTCAGGATCCCCAAGAAGTGGAGAGGCACCCCTCCACAATCTCTGGCAAACACTGTGTCTCAGCAGGGCATGAGTCCACCTCCCCAGGCCACCACCCCACCTGGTCCAAGCAGCCCCCCAGCTACCACATGCACAGTTGGCTCTTCCACATTTGTTTCTCCCACTGCCCAGGCCAGTCCTCCAACTGACCCCAACACACAGTCAGCTCCAAGTCCGACAGACAGCCCCATCTGAGTGGTGGTCACCCACACACCTGTCTGTCCACAGGGGTGCGTGTGATGCCCATTGTCAGGCCCATTTCTCTGTTGCTGGGCATGGCATGGTAGAGTTGCATACATTCCCTGTATAGCTTCTGATGTCACTACTCTGCACAATGTCTTTTCCTTTTTGTTCACTGCTGTTTGCCCCTTGCCTGTGCAGCATCTCATGTACCTCACCTGCACATTGGACTGGCCACTGGCCTTGCTGTTCACTGCTGTTTGCCCCTTGCCTGTGCAGCTTCTCATGTACCTCACCTGCACTGTGTCCTGGCCACTGGCCTTGCTGTTCACTGCTGATTGCCCCTTGCCTGTGCAGCTTCTGATGGAACTACTCTGCACATTGTACTTGCCTTGTGTTTCACTGCTGTTTGCCCCTTGCCTGTGCAGCATCTCATGTACCTCACCTGCACATTGGACTGGCCACTGGCCTTGCTGTTCACTGCTGTTTGCCCCTTGCCTGTGCAGCTTCTCATGTACTTCACCTGCACTGTGTCCTGGCCACTGGCCTTGCTGTTCACTGCTGTTTGCCCCTTGCCTGTGCAGCTTCTGATGTAACTACTCTGCACATTGTACTTGCCTTGTGTTTCACTGCTGTTTGCCCCTTACCTGTGCAGCTTCTCATGGACTCACTCTGCACTTTGTCCTGCCCACTGGCCTTGTCGTTCACTGCTGTGTGCCCCCTGCCGGTGCAGCTTCTCATGGACTCACTTTGTCCTTCCCACTGGCCTTGTCGTTCACTGCTCTGTGCCCCCTGCCTGTGCAGCTTCTCATGGACTTAATCTGCACATTGGACTGGCCACTGGCCTTGCTGTTCACTGCTGTGTGCCCCCTGCCTGTGCAGCTTCTCATGTACCTCACCTGCACATTGGACTGGCCACTGGCCTTGCTGTTCACTGCTGTTTGCCCCTTGCCTGTGCAGCTTCTGATGTAACTACTCTGCATATTGTACTTGCCTTGTGTTTCACTGCTGTTTGCCCCTTGCCTGTGCAGCTTCTCATGGACTCACTCTGCACTTTGTCCTGCCCACTGGCCTTGTCGTTCACTGCTGTGTGCCCCTTGCCTGTGCAGGATCTCATGTACCTCACCTGCACTTTGGACTGGCCACTGGCCTTGCTGTTCACTGCTGTGTGCCCCCTGCCTGTGCAGGATCTCATGTACCTCACCTGCACTGTGTCCTGGCCACTGGCCTTGCTGTTCACTGCTGGTTGCCCCTTGCCTGTGCAGCTTCTGATGTAACTACTCTGCACATTGTACTTGCCTTGTGTTTCACTGCTGTTTGCCCCTTGCCTGTGCAGCTTCTCATGGACTCACTCTGCACTTTGTCCTGCCCACTGGCCTTGTCGTTCACTGCTGTGTGCCCCCTGCCTGTGCAGGATCTCATGTACCTCACCTGCACTGTGTCCTGGCCACTGGCCTTGCTGTTCACTGCTGTTTGCCCCTTGCCTGTGCAGCTTCTGATTAAACTACTCTGCACATTGTACTTGCCTTGTGTTTCACTGCTGTTTGCCCCTTGCCTGTGCAGCATCTCATGTACCTCACCTGCACATTGGACTGGCCACTGGCCTTGCTGTTCACTGCTGTTTGCCCCTTGCCTGTGCAGCATCTCATGTACCTCACCTGCACATTGGACTGGCCACTGGCCTTGCTGTTCACTGGTGTTTGCCCCTTGCCTGTGCAGCTTCTGATGTAACTACTCTGCACATTGTACTTGCCTTGTGTTTCGCTGCTGTTTGCCCCTTGCCTGTGCAGCTTCTCATGGACTCACTCTGCACTTTGTCCTGCCCACTGGCCTTGTCGTTCACTGCTGTGTGCCCCTTGCCTGTGCAGGATCTCATGTACCTCACCTGCACATTGGACTGGCCACTGGCCTTGCTGTTCACTGCTGTTTGCCCCTTGCCTGTGCAGCATCTCATGTACCTCACCTGCACTTTGGACTGGCCACTGGCCTTGTTGTTCACTGCTGGTTGCCCCTTGCCTGTGCAGCATCTCATGTACCTCACCTGCACATTGGACTGGCCACTGGCCTTGCTGTTCACTGCTGTTTGCCCCTTGCCTGTGCAGCTTCTGATGTAACTACTCTGCACATTGTACTTGCCTTGTGTTTCTCTGCTGTTTGCCCCTTGCCTGTGCAGCATCTCATGTACCTCACCTGCACATTGGACTGGCCACTGGCCTTGTTGTTCACTTCTGGTTGCCCCTTGCCTGTGCAGCATCTCATGTACCTCACCTGCACATTGGACTGGCCACTGGCCTTGCTGTTCACTGCTGTTTGCCCCTTGCCTGTGCAGCATCTCATGTACCTCACCTGCACATTGGACTGGCCACTGGCCTTGCTGTTCACTGCTGTTTGCCCCTTGCCTGTGCAGCATCTCATGTACCTCACCTGCACTTTGGACTGGCCACTGGCCTTGTTGTTCACTGCTGGTTGCCCCTTGCCTGTGCAGCTTCTGATGTAACTACTCTGCACATTGTACTTGCCTTGTGTTTCACGGCTGTTTGCCCCTTGCCTGTGCAGCTTCTCATGGATTCACTCTGCACTTTGTCCTGCCCACTGGCCTTGTCGTTCACTGCTGTGTGCCCCTTGCCTGTGCAGGATCTCATGTACCTCACCTGCACTTTGGACTGGCCACTGGCCTTGTTGTTCACTGCTGGTTGCCCCTTGCCTGTGCAGCTTCTGATGTTACTACTCTGCACATTGTACTTGCCTTGTGTTTCACTGCTGTTTGCCCCCTGCCTGTGCAGCTTTTCATGTAAATACTGTGCATATTGAAATGTCCACTGGCTTTGCTGTTGCCCAAATTTGTTGTCTCTATATGCAAATTGTGAATAAACACAGCTGGTCCTGCAGTGAGTTGTGTCAGTGTCCTTCCTGAATAAAGTTGTTTCTGTGTGTGCATGGTTTACTGTGTCACAGGCTCAGTATGCCACTTCAACATTGCCAATGGGTTGTCTCACATTTCATTTTTTTTGCAGGGGTGGGAGGCACTTCATTTCTACATGACTGTGATACTTATGGGTGCAGTGCAGGTGGTTGGCAATGAAATCTTGTTGTCATCTTCCTTCTTGGCTCATGTTATCTATGGTGGACACATGTCAGGTTTGTGGGCAATGGCAGCACAGGGTGTGAGTTTGGGCACAGGCTTACAGGCAGGCAGGCCAGGGTAATGGGGTCTGTGTGAGCTTCCTTTCTGTGTGCCAATCAGTGTCGGTGTATGGACATCTTGTGGTGATGAGTTATCCAGGTCCCATGGCTTACTTCCAATGTGTGCACTTGGGTGGTGGTGAAGTGTATGGTGTGAAGGGGGTGACTTTGTTGTGACTGTGGATGTGTGTGCACCTGCATTGTCAACTACTGCCATGTGTGACCCTGGAGTGGTGTGCCTGTATGTGTACTTGTTTAGCCCTGTGGTTGTGTTTTGTGCACATGGCAGTATTGTGTGTTGCTGTTGTGGGAGGAGGTATGTGTGACATATCCTACTTGTACTTGGCTGTCATGTAGTGTGTCACTGTGTGTTGTGCAGCAGACATTGTCTTGTCCAGTATTTGGATGCCTATGTGTGGCTGGTCAGTGTTTGAGTTCAGGGCCTTCCTTACATCCCTGTGCCTATACATGGGTGTCCTTGCTGTCTCCAGGAGTTGTTGTATTAGGGTGACCGTGGTTTGTGTTGACTGACTGTGTCAGCCATGTGTGCTGTGATGGGCTGTGTGTGTTCTCACATGTGTCTTGTCTTGCATGAGCATCACACATGCTTGATGGTTGTGTCACTGCCCTTCCATTTGTGGGCACCTCACTTTGGCTTTCCTATATGTTGTCCTCCATTACTGCTGGCATGTGGTGTGTGTATGTAGCTGTGAGTCAGGGTGGTGTGTGTGTGTGACTTGTCAGGTAGTGTGTGCAGTGAAGTGTTTGGTCCTCATCTGTGTGTGTGTACATTTTGTGCCTGGCCTCAGTGTTCTTGGCTTGTGTGTGATGTTGTTGTGGTGTGTGTGTTGGCTGGGGCCTGGGCTTCTGTGCTATGTGTTCCTTTGCAAAGGGTCCTGCTGTGGCTGTATATGCAGTTGTTGGGACGTGGGGCATGGTGTGGCTGTAGTTGTATGGTTGTTGTGCAGGAGTGGCACTTGGGAGGCACATGTTGTGTCCCTTCAGGGAGGTAGCTGGTGTGTTGTGGATGGAGTTGTGGCTCTGTGCGATTTGTACGGTGCCCTTGGCATGCGCTGGCCCTGTGCTCTGCGTTGTGTGCATGGTTTTATGCACACTGACAGCGGCGGTGACGTAACCGGGACATTTGTTCATGAATGCGGTACATGGGTGGGCAGTATGTGGCGAGATGTTTTTGTCACAGGTGGGACATGTGTGTGTGCAGTGATGGCTGTGTACCTGTCCCCACAGGGGTGTGTGGTGTTCCCATGCAATGTTTTTCCACCCTGGAGCTGTGTATTGTGTTACTTGCACTGTTGTGTCTGTACGTACCTGCGGAGGCGTCCGCGGCGGTGGATAACTTGCAGGTGGTGTATCATGTACAGCACCGGGAAGGCGTGTAGGGCAGGATCCATCGCGGTGTGTCCCGGGTGTTTCTTTTCTGTCTCCGCTGTGATGTCTCCGCCGTCTTAAGCTGTGCGGTTTCTCCGTCGCGGTGCGCTGCCCTGTTTACGGCATCGTGATATCTTCGGCGTACGGGACGTCATTCCGCACGGCGGTGTGTGGTGATTGGCTCACTCCGCCGCGGTGGAGGGCGCACTTTGATGGCGGTCGGCGTCGCACCGCAGCGGGCGGGAAATGTGCAATGTGTGGCCATCCTAATATGGCGGGCGTGGAGTAAATGGGTGTTACCACCACCGCCGGCACCGCGGTCGTGTCTCCGCCCGCCATCCTAATAGGCCCCCAACTCTGTTAGCTGGTCGGTGTCCCATTGTGTAGCAATGGACTTCTCTATGAAATGAAACATTAATATCTAGCATGTCCTAGTTAAATCATGAGAAACAGTTTCTTCCACAATCCTTAATTCTACTAAACATTTTATTTATTATAACACATAGCAGGTGACTTGATCTAATACGATGAAATCATATGGTGTGAGGCAAGAAAGAAATCCATTTTCTTGAGACAGCATATTTTCTGACAATGACACGTATTTCAGCTAAATATTGAAATAAATTATTCGTTCTAAAAGGCATTATTTTATTAAAGGGAAAGAGAAAGGAAAAAAATAGGAGACCTAGTCATCTTTCTGCTGACTAATAAGCTGCAAGTTTGTTTTTACACGTTTAAGAAATGCACATTTTCCTGCGGTTTGTTTTGCATTCTCCACATTATTGCCAAGATATATTTTAGTGTCCGTGTAAGGTTAATATTGTTTAAAATGTTCTACTCTATCAAGAAAGACCCCTTCCTTTTCCATAGGTCCACCAGCATAGAGCCTCCCTGAGCCCAATGCTTTTTAACATCTACATGGTCCCCCCGCAGACATTGTCAGGAACCACAGACTCAACATCTTCTCCTATGCCGACGACACCCAGCTGATTCTCTCCCTCACCAACGAACCAACAGTCGCCAAGAACAACTTTCACGAGGGGATAAAGGCTTTCGCCGCCTGGATGAAAAACATCTGCCTAAAACTCAGCTCAGAGAAGATCGAAGTCCTCATCATGGGCTCCTTCCCCTCCGCCTGGGACGACTCCTGGTGGCCCCAAGCACTTGGAATCTCCCCCATATCCACAGACCGCACGCGGAACCTCTGTATTATCCTGGACTCCTCGCTCACCATAAGCCGCCAGATCAACGGCGTCTCATCTTCCTGGTTCCACACGCTAAGCCTGCTCCGAAAGATCTTTGAATGGATCCCCACCGAGTCCAGAAAGGCGATCACCCACACACTTGTAAGCAGCAGAATCGACTACGGCTACGCACTCTGCGCCGGCATCACCAAGAAATTCCGTCTAGAAACTGCAGAACATCCAAAACGCTTCCACCAGACTCATCCTCAACATACTCCTCCACAAACACATCACCAGCCACCTAAGAGACCTCCACTGGCTCCCAGTCAACAAAAGACTCACCTTCAAGCTCCTCACACACACCTACAAAGCCCTACACGATGCAGGACTGGCATACCTCAACCACCGCCTCGCATTCCACGTACCCACCAGAGACCTCTGCTCTGCCTAACTGTCCCTGGCTACCGTTCCACATTTCCCCAGACCACAGCCGGAATAAGACCCTTCTCCTACCTCACAGTGAAGACCTGGAACACCCTGCCTCTCCACCTCAGGCAATCACCATCACTGCCTCAATACGGGAAGGACCTCAAGACTCGGCTTTTCGACTGAACCAAAGTGCCTCAACGGACCTGCAGCTCCCCCCAACCCCCTCCCCCAGAACCTTGAGACCCTTACAGGTGAATAGTTGCGCTTTACAATCCTCTGATTGATTGATTAATTGATTGATTGATAGTCATCAGCGTGCACAGCTGAGGCACAGTCACCTGCCTTTTTTAGACACCCAGATGCAAGAGATTGTCTTGTGAATGAATGAACGCTTTCCAAGTACGTGTATGTCACAGACTCTTCCAGTGTTTTCTGAATACCAGGTATTTTTTAAATATTTGACAGCATTCCTAGTTACTCTCTGTTTATCCAGTTGATAGTTTTAGATATTTTATATTTTTGCACTCTGTTCTAGAGATTGTATATTCATGTTTTTAGGTTTAAATTTTTTTTCAAAGTCTTCCAAGTATGAAAATAAGATACATATTTACTGTGTGCCTGTATGAAGTGGCCCCTCAGGGTGCAACCTAATACAAGGTGGGTGGTTGGTTGGGGGGGGGGACAGCACAGTACCTACACCTGGCAGCCTACTACAATTTGTCATCTGCAGACTAGCATGCTGGCATAAAGCATCAGCCTGCAGATGCTGCGACTGTCATAAGCAACACATCGATTGATGCTGCCAGCTACATTTCTTTCTTGGTGACCAAGCATCAAGTGAAACACATCGGCTGTTCAGGCAGCTCATGAGGCTATGTGTTTAATGTCACACCTAGTATTAGCAGTACCCGTCGGTCCTGTAGCGGTACCAGCTGATAGTTTGTTTTTCAGGGGTGTAGTCAATACTGTTGTTCTTTTGTGGGGGTTTGGATGAGGGGATGAGCATGTCTGCATATGATGGGTTTTAATATCATTAAAACTGAGGCTAACAATCCCTTCACCCTTATAGCGTGGGGAACACAGTTCCTTTCTCATTCATAATCCAGTAGCACTCTCAGATGGCCCTTCTGGTGCTAACATAAGACTGAGCTAGTTTTGTGTTTTTCATTCTAATATAACTTTGCATGAATATTAAAAACAGTTGCAGCCCGGTCCTTTCATGTGTGCAATGAATTGTGTTAATTTCAATATTATGAATATGCATAGTCTATTTAAATTCTGGTGAGTGGCTAGGCATTGGGAGGTCCAGGGAGCACAAGGTCTCCTAGTCCCATCACAATATCTGTTTCATGTAGGAACATTGAGAGCTGAAAAGATTATAAATTCTTTTATCCTGACTGATCCAGATTAAAACTGCAAAGAAGTTAAGTTCTGCCGGGGAGCTGTGTGAAGCTCAGAACTTCACCCCTTCCTGAAGAAGCAGACTGTTGTCTTTGCATATCTTAATCTATGAGCTAAGGTTCTCGCAGAACAAATGTTTTACTCCTGAAAAGTCCTTTCTTTCGGGGTGGGAAATGGTCTCTGTATCTATATTTGTAATTGACATCACAAAATGTGGATATAGGAGATGTACCAGCAAACCTAGGGGTCATTTTCCGATACCTGCACTAGACACTTATTCATGCAGCGCAGTGCAGCAGCCCCAAATGCTGGGCTATGCTGCATAAAAAGGTGAGAGGAGAGCACCATATTTACAGAAATAAGGCACTCTCCTCCTCTTTCCCTAGTGCCGGCGGTGAAATGTGCTGCCGTGGGCCAAGGAGACACCTTTGTGTCATAGTGGTAGGGTGTCTCCATGTGTGCAGCATAGGTTGTGTACTGAAAGGATAGCCTTCCAGTACAAAATACCATGCTTAGACTAACTTTAACCCTTTTCCCGCTTTGTATGTGTGCTGTGAAGTGCAGCACATGTACAAAGTCCGAAAAGAAAGGACACATGACAGCATTTCTCCTTCCTTGTGCCTACTTCAAAAAAGCGAAGATTTCTGACGCTAACTCTGTCTACTTCATTTAATAAATAGAGTTTAGCACCAGACACCTTGGTCGGTTGCATGAGAACGCCCATGCGCCACTCATAGTACGCCCCCTTGGCGCTAAGTAATGCAGAGCAGTGGTATGTGCTGCTTCGCGTTACTTTCACGTTATTTCCAGTGTTAAACAAGTTTAGTGCTGTATAGTAAATCTCCCCCCAAAAAATGTGCGCAAACATGGCATAAAATCTTAGTAAACCTCCCACTGTGTGTTTCCATTCAATCCTGCCATGAAATCGTAAAAGACACACAGATGATGGACGGAATGAAGAGCAAATCACACATTCACCCCCAGTCAAGAGATCTGGGTTAAATCCATTGTTCTTTTGCTCGCCATGGAATCGTGGTAGTTTTGCACGGATGTCTCACCAATGACATTGGTGGTGGATCAGCCTGGCATATTGGGTGGCCTGTCTAACGACATTTCAGCAGACACTGTGGGTGCACTTTTCGTCGACTCCATCGCGCATGAACGCGTCCACCTCTAAGTTTACTTTCGGCCGGAACACGTGATTACTTGCCAGGGAGTATGTTCATATAAAACACGAACGTTTGGATAACACACTACCTTCCCTAAGAAATAGCCCCTGAAGAAGGGCTCAGCCCGAAATGCATAGGGCATATTGTCCAAAGAATGTTTTAAAGATGATACATTAAAGCTGTAATGTGATCTTAACATTATTACAATTGAATATAAATGACAAGATGAACAAAGAAGAATTTAATAAATGAAAAATTCGAATTACCTTTGGATTACTGATCAAATTATTTGAAGTTTCATTGAGTGAGTGCAGATTGGGGACGTTTTTCGCGGTCTATGTCAAATGCATCATATTCTAACAACATTTCAGCCACATCATAATCGGCTGATGGTCCTCCCAGTGGTGGAATCAGTGCTTGCTCAGACATCGGCGAGTTCGCCTTACTCCACCTTTGTAAAATGGGTGCCGTGTGGGAAAATGCAGGAGTGGCCAGACAGAATTTCCTACATTTTTCGGCAGGAGACCCATTACTGCCCACCTCTAAATCACAGTGGTGGTATCACAACGGACATGGTAACTAGTCACAATATCGAAAAAAAAATATTGACTGGACAGAATATCGAGTTTTTTATATAGAATGGACAGAATATCGAATTGCAAAAATATAGTGGTGCAGAATATCGAAATTAAGGTAAGAAATATCGATTTTAATAATATCGAAGTTAGTAATATCGACAGTCATAAATATAGTTGTTAAAAATATCGATTTTTTTATAGTGTTTTAAGTGTGAGTATATGTGTTAAAAGTATGTATTATTTTTGTAATGTATGTTTGAATTTTTTTAAAGTAAAGAATTTTATGTTATTTAAATTTTGCGTAATTTAATTCCGTAGCGGGTTGTGGGTTTATAGGGGAATAGGGTGGGAAGTAATTTAATTATAGTAAATTAAATATTAATTTTTAGGAATTATTAATTATTTTTAATTTAATTTTGTGTTTTAGTTCTGTAGCGGGTTGTGTGTTTATAGGGGAATAGGGTGGGAAGTAATTTAATTGTAATTAAGTAAATATTTATTTTCATTTATTGGTATTGATAATTAATTTATTGTTAATTAATTATTAATTGGTAATTAATTTTTATTAATTGGTAATTCATTTTTATTAATTGGTTAATTGATAATTATATTAATTGTATTAATTTATTATTCGGAGCGGGTTGTGGGTTTATAGGGGAATAGGGTGGGAAGTAATTTAATTGTAAATTTGTAATAATTAATTTTTATTTATTGGTATTGATAAATAATGTATTGTTAATTATTAATTGGTAATTAATTTTTATTAATTGGTAATTAATTTTTAAAATCTGATAATTATATTAATTGTATTAATTTATTATTCGGAGCGGGTTGTGTCTTTATAGGGGAATAAGGTGGGAAGTAATTTAATTGTAATTACGTAATTATTGAAATTATTTTTGTGTATTGATAATTAATTTACTGCTAATTAATTATTGGTATTATATTTTTATTACTTATTAATTTTTGATATTGAAAATTAATTTGTCGTTAATTATTGATAGGTAATTAATTTTTAATAATTAATATTTATTGGTATTTGTAATTAATTAATTATTAAATACATTGTAATTGGTAATTAATTTGTATTAATTTTTTATTGGTATTGATAATTTATATATATTTAGGGGCCCATTACGATACCCGGCGTAAAAAAATCCGCCAGGCATGGAAGCGGCAAAAATCCGCCCGCACACACCGTCTGAACACCGACCACGCCATTACGATTACACAAACCGAAAACCGCCATCGGCGGAAAAAGCACACAAGATACCGCCCGCCATCGTCGGAGTCGGAGTCAAACCGCCCGCCACGGACGGAAACACGCACGACAACACAAAACCGCCCGCCCTCACGGCCGACACACCGCACGTGAGATTACGATCGCACCGCCATGAGCGCGGGAAAACTACAAATATACCGCCCGCCAGCGCAAACAACGCCGATGAGAATCGACACGGCAGAAGCCATGGCGCCCACGTCCCTGCACAGAAACCATCCGCTCACAAAACCAATAGCACACAACATGGCCAACAAGTCCACACAGCAAGGCACGCACAAATACACAAGCACAGTACACATCCCGAAAACACCCCCCGGACAAACAAAAACTACAAAGGCCAGAACCCCAGACACAACACACCTGAAAACAACAGACCATGAGGACACACCCACATAGGTAAGTACAAAAGCAGCACTCCCACAGACCACAACCCCTTGCAACATTGCAAACCAGAGAGGAGAGGAGAGGACACAGTGACACAGCAAGGACAGCAGCACACCACAGAAACGCACACATCACAACCACCACCACCACCACCACCAAACACCGGCACCACAAACCCCCTGCACATTACACAACACACACTGCACCAGCACCACAAACACCATGGCACCACAAAGAATGCCCAAGTTCACGCCCATCGAGCTGACGGTCATGGTCGACGAGATCATCAAGGTGCACCCACAAATCTATGGGAACATGGTCCAGCACACACCACTAGCCACCAGAAACAGATTGTGGAACCGGATCGTAGACCAGGTCAATGCAGTCGGGACCCTGCCCAGGAACAGAGGAGAAATAAACAAACGTTGGAATGACGTCAAGAGCCTGGTCAAGAAGAAGGAGGGCAAAAACAGAGAGCTGGCTGCCGTCACTGGCGGAGGGAATCCCGCGCTCTTCAAGACCTTCAAAGCGTGGGAGGAGAAGGTGCGAGTCATCATACATCCCGAGATCCTCGCCGGATTAGCAGGGGGAGTGGAGGCTGGTAAGTACAAACTAATGTATACCAGCACACCGCTATGTACTCACATGCACTACCACCATGCCACAGCTCCCAGGGACAAACACCCCCATGTCCAGCACACAATACACAACACACACATGCAACAGACACCACCACACACAGCCCAAACAGAACAACTGTAAGATGCGTGGGGACATGTGTACACTCAGCCAGCCACGTAACCACCAACAGGTCCCCAAATATGCCAGAAGCGCCACAACGAGCACCCACCACACCCATGTGTCCGCCACAGCTGCACTAACCGACAAGTAACAGGTAAGTGGCAGGAACACAAAGTGCAGTGGGTGGGACGGTGGACAGCCCAAGTACAACACACACCAGGCCCCTAGTCCCACAGCACAGCAAGGAGGAGCATCCCCCACACCCCACAGCCACGTGTCAGCCACCGCAGTGCACAACGACAGCCGAAAGGCAGACATCACGGTCCACAGCAATCGGTGTCAGTGGGTGTCCAGCCACCCCCACGACCCACAACACCCCCCCACCCCCACAGACCTGCAACATGGAGCACCCCCGCTTAGAACCATGTGGCATCCAGTACAGTGCACGCACGAACAACCTGCAGGTGGGAAACTGGACAGGGCTGGATTACTGGAGGCATGAGGACCGGAACACGACCAACACATGGGACATGTCACGTAGCAGACGAACACGCAGCACCGCCCACCGTCACGAACAAGTGAACAATGTGCACACGGACATGAACAACAGACTCACACCCCACATGACCCATCACAGACATAGCAACACCCAAGGAGCCACGTCTGCATGCACAAGCCACACTGAATATAGTACCACACGGCAGCCACTGTGCAACTCATCACACACAACCGAAACACCATTGAAGTCCTGTCCATGTAGCCCCTACTGCCTGTCAACCACACACCCCACAACTACGCCTATGTAAGACAAACAACACTAGACGCAACAGAGCGGAACAACATAAATGCACACGAACACCACTGAACCCATCAAACACACAGACACACCATGCACATACAACATCCCATCCATCCCATCCGTCAGCCCCAGTCTCATGAAAGGCATGTCATCCGCACAGCTGCCACACATACAGCAGTCACGCTAAGATACATGCCCATGACCAACCATGTGCCAGAAGTCAATGAAGCACACGACACACTGTGAGCAACAACACACAACATGGGGCACACCCCCCCGAGCACTGCAGTGATGCACATGGCACAGGGCAGCACGCACACCAAGGAGATGGGACAACTGCAATACGTTGGCTGGCACACAACCATCACTCACTCATAACGATGCGTCCAATGCCATGTCCAGTAATCACAACAGACAGCAAATATGCAGGCCATGTCAAGCATGCACACACCTCAAACCATGCACTGTCATGCTGCCACAACACATGTCACGTTCGGCACCCATGGCTCACAGCATGTACCCCAAAAGCATATTCCCACCCAAATGCGAATCTGGGGCATGACCCCCATGTTGCCATATGCGTTCCTAAGCGTTCCATTTGAACCCCAAAAGCATATTCCATCCCAAATGCGAATCTGGGGCATGGCCCCCATGTTGCCATATGCGTTCCTAAGCGTTCCATCTGAACCCCAAAAGCATATTCCATCCCAAATGCGAATCTGGGGCATGGCCCCCATGTTGCCATATGCGTTCCTAAGCGTTCCATCTGAACCCCAAAAGCATATTCCATCCCAAATGCGAATCTGGGGCATGGCCCCCATGTTGCCATATGCGTTCCTAAGCGTTCCATCTGAACCCCAAAAGCATATTCCATCCCAAATGCGAATCTGGGGCATGGCCCCCATGTTGCCATATGCGTTCCTAAGCGTTCCATCTGAACCCCAAAAGCATATTCCATCCCAAATGCGAATCTGGGGCATGGCCCCCATGTTGCCATATGCGTTCCTAAGCGTTCCATTTGAACCCCAAAAGCAAAGTACAAACCAGACCCAGGATGGGCCAGGAGCCCGCATACACCAGAGTCACAATAAGTAGGGGCACAGCAACACACCCATCGGCATGGCCAATCCGTCCCATGCCACATGTGCACAGCACACAGTCCCATTGCCAAGCACACACAACTACAAATGGTACAGCCACACACACGCCTCCGGGAAACCCATGTACGAGATTGCACGAACTGTTAATGTCAGACGACAAATACATACTTCGCAAGGTGCAACACAATAACAAATCTCATTCTCTCCACAGGTGACGAACTGCTGGATGCTGGGGATGGAGCCAGCAGCCAGCACAGCCAGCCTACAAGCCCCCAACGAGGACACACGGATGTGGAGGATCTGTCCTCCTCTTCGGACACGGACCACCAAGCAGGCCCATCTGGTGTGGCAGGGCCCAGCCGCTCCCCAGGACCCCTCCTACCCACCAACCCATCATCCAGGGCTGCTGAACATTCCCAGCCCCCTGCTGCCACTGTCGTTGTGGCCACACCCACGGTCATTGCGGCCACACCCACGGTCATTGCGGCCACACCCACGGTCATTGCGGCCACTACCACTGCCGCAACCGCCACCATCGCCGCACCGACCACCACCGCCGCCACCACCACCACGTCTTCGCTGGCACCAGCCCCAGCGCAGGTGGTGGCCCGGCCGACTGGATCCACCCTGGGAGCCACAGCGAGGACCGTGGTGAGCAATGTGGCTAGTGGGCAGGCCGGTGGCAGCAGGACTGGTAGGAGGAGCAGGGTCAGGGAAACGCCAGCCTCCCCTGGGAGCCATGCCCTGCCTCAAATGGCCAGAGTCCTTGGGGCCTATGAAGAGGCCCAAGGACAATGGGCCAGGTCAGCTACGGACACGCGTGAGGTGCTGGGGGTGCTGAGGTCCATGGACGCCCGTATGGGCCAACTCGTGGACCTCATGGGCCAGCTGGTGGTGGCGGTGAGGTCACAGCCAGGGACAGCAGCTCCCCTCCGCCACCACCTGCCGGGGCGCAGGGTCGAGCAGCAGTGTCCAGTTCCCCTGCGTCCACAGCCAGTGAGCACACCTCAACCACCAGCATGTCGCAAGCAGGCACCCCCCTCGCAAACGTGGAAGGGGCCGTCCGAGTGGAAACAGATCTCCCGGGAGGACTTCGCACGCTCCAGACGCAAGTGAGGCAGCCAGCCAGCCTTCCTTGACCAGCCACTGCATTGACTTGGACTACGATCCCACTCCACACAGCCATCTGGATGGCATGTGTGTGTTGGACTATGGACATAGAACCAGTGGGTACACCCTGAGCATCACGCAGCCATGACCGACAGCTCATTGTCACTGCACGCACCACTTTTGTCATCACCTTACACACAATCACATGTCACAGTTTGAAATAAATGCACCTCTTACACAAACTGCTGTTTGTGCCCTGTGTTTTATTTGTACGGAATACAACGGCCACCTTGGGCGGAAAGGCACCTGATGCGTGGCATGGCAATGGAACCGGAGGGCCTGTAGGGACCTAGGGGTGGGAGACAGAACAGGAGCACATTCAATGAGTGTGTCACACACCCATCACACAGTACATGTCAACAACTACAAGCAATGTACACACATCGCACAGAGCAATAGGGCACAATGCCACAGCCACCAACAGTGGCATACTACCCTGGCCATGGAGCGTTGACACACAGCACGCAGTGAACAAACGGCCACCCTGACACAGCACACACACACCTGCACAGATACAGCCACATCAGCCGTCGTACATGGACACTCACCGTCAAGTGAAGTAGTGGGCGATGAGCTGCTGCCGCACATTCCCAGCTTCCTCCTCTCCGCTGTCCTCCTCACTCGAGCTGTCCTGGTCTGCGGGCTGGGGCCCTGGTTGATCTCTGTCATCCACGATGAGGGGGATCTGCTTCTGAATGGCCAGATTGTGCAGCATGCAGCACGCCACCACTATCTGGCACACCTTCTGTGGGGAGTACGCCAGCGCACCCCCGGTGCGGTCCAGGCACCTGAACCTGGACTTGAGGAGGCCAAAGGTACGCTCGACCACACGTCTGGTCCTCCCATGTGCCTCATTGTAGCGATCGTCTGCTGGGGTGCGAGGATTCCTCAATGGACTGAGCAGCCATGCCCCATTCGGGTACGCAGAGTCACCTGGGTGTGAGGGACACAGAGAACCGTTGCTATTCCAACTGGACAGGGGACAGCATCGCACAACCAGCACGCTACACCACTCCACATACTCACCGACAATACAGCCACGATCCTGTTGCAGATTGGACATCAGTCGTGGCAAGATGCTGTTGCGCATTATGTGTGCGTCATGGGCCGAGCCTGGGAACTTTGCACACACGTGGGTGATCACCATGTCCGCAAGGCACACCACTTGCACATTCAGGGAGTGCGTGTGCTTCCTGTTGCGGTACAGGTGCTCAGTGGCCTGTGGTGGAACAAGGCCAACATGTGTGCAGTCAATGGCTCCAACGACGTGTGGGATTCTGCCAAGGGCATAGAATGCACCCTTCACTGCCGCCAATTCACGAGCCCTGGGGAAGCGGATGTACCTGTTTCGGTACAGCATCATGGCTGCCAGTACATCCCTCAGCACCTTGCTGAACATGGGCTGGGACATCCCTCCTCCACTGCCCACTGTGTGCTGGAATGACCCAGTGGCGAAGAAATGCATGGCGGCCATCACCTTAGCCGTGGGGGTGACAGCTGTCGGATACACCCTGCGGGGACGGAGATGGGGTTCTAACATGGCACACAGTCGATGCAGGGTTGGCCTGTCCAGCCGAAACTTCCTAATGACCTCTGTATCGTCCATGTCCGCCAGCAATTGGTATGGGCGGTCAATGTTCGGTCTCCGCCTAGGGAAAATGGCAGTGGACACATGTCAAAGCAACACGACACATAGCAATTTCGCATACACATCACTGACATGACTGAGCAAGCACATGAGCCACAGCCCAGCTGTCAAGCTGGGACGGCACGGCCACAATACACTTACACAGGTCTCCCAACAATGGCAATGGCTAGTGATACAGACCACTGCCATGTGCATGCACATGGGGATCTAGGCCCCAATGACTTGCGGGGCGTGCTGATGGGGACTGACTGCATATTCGTCAAGCGGCAACGCCACGGCAACATGAATGTCTGCTGAGCATGGAACTGCTTCCGAGGCTGGATGAGTATGGCACACGACGATGACGATGTGGGCACAGGCTGAGCGGCCAAAACAAGTGGGACCTGTGGCACGAGGGGATATGAGACAGTAGTAGGTGTCAGCACTGCACCCTATGTACAGCCCTGTACGGATCACACCTCCCGAAACATTGACAGGTGTCCACATTGACAGCCCCATGCCAAGACGGCTGTGTGCTTGCAGTCACACGTCACAGGTGAGAGGTTACATTGCACGTACCAGGTGGCAGACGTACATAGTGGGAGCTGGCATGTGTGTGCATGTGTCTCCTGTTCAGGATCCACCAGATGGGCGCTGACTCTGTACTGAGCATTGGACACAGCATGTTCCGTGGAAGGCTTGTGTGTGTGGGATGGTGGCACTGGATGTGCCTCCGTTGGGTGGGGGGCCATGCACAGGGCGGGTACGTCGATGATTGCGCATTGTTGGTCACGGTGGGTGCACCCACTAAGATGTGTTGCCCTGTGTTCAATTCCTATGTCCGCATGATGATGGACTGTAGATGTGGGCAGACTACACATTGGTCGATGTGCTGTCTATATGCATGTGCCTTCACACCAGGCACAGCTGCCCCTGCACATGTGACCCCTGCTGGACTCGCTGCTGGGTCTGTGGAGCTGATGCACCTTCTGTGCGTGGGGCGGACAGCTCTCCTCACTTCCCTCATTGCGCATGTCATGACTTTGCCGCAGGTGACATGGATCATGGAGGGCCCACATGTACGCGTGGGTAGGCTACACATGATTGTTCACTGGTCGCCACCCCCAGTCAGTGTTTCGAATGGGAAGGTTGTCGTGCTGGTGGTATGTTCGATGTGGCGGATGGGCGGGCCTAGGTGCGGGCTTACATTCCGGACATGGGGGTAGTTGGATTGGCGACTAGTTGCAGTACACACGGGACACGTCTCTTCCTTTCCACATCTGGGTCATCCCTTGTACTCACTGACAGTGATACAGTCATCTTCGCCCCAGCCCTCATGTCCTCCCCTCGCTCCCCCAATATGCATGTGCACCTGCGAGGCTAGCGCTTGCACAGGCAGCCCCAAGCTCGCACCAGAGAGGGCAAGGAGTGTATGTGTGGGTCCAGCTGCACGAGTGGGCTGTCTCAGGGTATGATGTGTTACGGGACGCCGTCCACCTGCGTGGTGCCCCAAATGGAGACCCGGCCTGCATGGACTATGCATCACAGTCTTCGCCTTCCGGATCCGCCACCTGCGACACCCAGTGGCTGTGGCTGCCCTTGCGGCCATGCCTCATCCGTCTGTGACTGATGGCCCACACATTCACTCTTTGGCCTCTCTGGGGAGGGCTCGGGGGTGGTGGCGCACGCGCTTGCACTTAGTCGCAATGGCAT